>WWNC01000077.1:455000-952500 GCA_011125475.1 Melanerpes aurifrons | reverse complement strand
TCAGCCCGGCTGGCAGCCAGCCGCCGCCGGTGGCCTCCCTGGCCGTGCAAGCCGCCCCCCAGGTAACTACCCCCCGACCCCTGCCGCGGCACGGGAGGGAGAAGCGGGGGAGGGGCCGGCGGGGAACCCCGCCCCCCCGGGGTGGGGGGCGGCATCTGCTTGCCGCTAGGGCCGAGCCCCCCCCGCTGCGGAGCTGCCTGCCGGCGGCGCGGGGTGCAGGAGCTGCGCCCCGACCCGCGGCGAGCGGCCGCCGCTTGGCCCCCGCCCCACAGGGCCTGGGGCTGGGGGGGGCGGGGTTTGGCGCGGAGGGGCGGGGTTTAGAGCGGAGGGGCGGGGTTTAGCGAGGTAGGGTAGGGTCTGCAGGGGTAGGATGGGGTTTGGAGAGGCGGGGCGGGGTTTGGCGGGGGAGGGGCGGGGTTTAGCGGGGAGGTGGGGTTTAGCGAGGTAGGGTAGGGTTTAGCGAGCTAGGATGGGGTTTGGAAGGGTGGGGCGGGGTTTGGCGGGGAGGGGCGGGGTTTAGAGAGGTAGGGGCGGGGTTTAGCGAGCTAGGATGGGGTCTGGAAGGGCGGGGCGGGGTTTGGCGGGGAGGGGCGGGGTTTAGAGAGGTAGCGCAGGGTCCGGAGGGGCAGGATGGGGTTTGGAAGTGCGGGGCGGGGTTTAGAGAGGTAGGACGCGGGGTCTGGAGGGGTAGGATGGGTGGGGGGGACCCCCCAGCATCCATTTCCCCACGGAGAAGGGGTGGGGGGTGGGGTGCAGGACGAGGGGGGGCGGGGGGAAGCCCTTCGCTGCGGCGACTCTGTGCTGCGGGCCCTTGACTTGCGTCCTCCTTTAAATCTTGTTTGCTTTTGCAGGTCTTGACTCAGGAAAACTTAGCAACAGTTGTGACAGGAGTAATGGTTCCGGCAGGGACAGTTACTCAACCTCTTCTTATCCCCATCAGTATTGCAGGTCAAGTGGCAGGTCAGCAGGGGCTGGCTGTGTGGACATTCCCTGCAGCGACCGTCGCTGCCCTCCCCGGACTGACGACAGCTTCTCCTTCCGGGGGAGTTTTCAAACCGCCTTTAGCCAATCTGCAAGGTAACCTCTCCCCCTCCCCCCGCAGCCTTCTCGCCCGAGCCTCCTCCGTGAGCTTAGCTCCTGCGCCGCTCCCCGCTCGGAAGCTCGGCCCGGCTCCGAGCCCCTGCGGTGGGGCAGGGACCAGCCCCAGGCTGCGCACCCAGCTCGCTGGGGCGGCTCAGCCTCCTCCCGGGGCGGCTCAGCCTCCTCCCGGGGCGGCTCAGCCTCCTCCCGGGGCGGCTCAGCCTCCTCCCGGGATGGCTCAGCCTCCTCCCGGGGCGGCTCAGCCTCCTCCCGGGGCGGCTCAGCCTCCTCCCGGGGCGGCACAGCCTCCCGGAGCGGCACAGCCTCCCCCCGGGACGGCACAGCCTCCCCCCGCGACGGCACAGCCTCCTCCCGGGGCGGCTCAGCCTCCTCCCGGAGCGGCACAGCCTCCCCCCGGGACGGCACAGCCTCCCCCCGCGACGGCACAGCCTCCTCCCGGGGCGGCTCAGCCTCCTCCCGGGATGGCTCAGCCTCCTCCCGGGGCGGCACAGCCTCCCCCCGGAGCGGCACAGCCTCCTCCCGGAGCGGCACAGCCTCCTCCCGGAGCGGCACAGCCTCCTCCCGGGGCGGCTCAGCCTCCTCCCGGGATGGCTCAGCCTCCTCCCGGGGCGGCTCAGCCTCCTCCCGGGACGGCACAGCCTCCTGCCGGCAGCCTGTGCCAGGCTCTCCCCAGCCTCACTGGGAAGGAGTTTCTCTCCCCCCTCTCCAGTCTCAGTCTCCCCTTTGCCAGCTCCAAGCCGCTGCCCCTCCAGCCTGGCACTGCCAGCCCCTGGGGACCTGCGGGCAGCTCCCCAAGGACAGCGAGATGCCAGGAGAGCAGGGGGAGGGCAGGGTGAGGATGGTGCCAGGGAGGAAGGCAGCGAGCAGGGCTGGGATGTGAGGTCCGGTTCCGCAGGGGGGCCCTGGGCCTCCTGGTGCCCCTTTGCCTGGGGTGTGAGAGCAGGGGGACCTGTGCCCCCCCCAGGGCAGGGGGAGGGGAGGTGGCCTCCCCCCAGGCTCCCCTGGGTCACAGCCTCTGTCCCGGGAGCGATTCGTGGGCAGGGGGGAGAGGGGACAGGAGCCTGGAGGTGCCCCTGGGCCAGGCTCAGCACCCCGGCAGGGCAGGATGAGCCCCGCTGCAGCAGGGGGCTTTGGCCGTGGCCGTGCCGCCAGCGGCTGGCAGGGGTTGGGTGCCCCCGGGGGGGGGCAGGGCTGGCGCTGGGCACAGGGCGCTGGGCACAGGGCACAGGGCGCTGACGCCGCCTCCCTCTCTCCGCTCCGCAGCCGCCGTGCTGAACGCCACCATCCCGGCGCCGGTGCAGCCTCCCGCCCAGCCGCTGCCGGCGGCGCAGCCCCGGCCCCCGGCCCGGCCCCCCGGCGTCTTCCCCAGCCCCGGCTGCAGCCAGCCCCAGCTCCTGCCGCAGCCTCCTGCCGCCGCCGCCGCCCGCGCCGCCGGGGCCAAGCCGCTGGAGCCAGCGCCGCAGATCAGCGTCCAGCCGGCGGGATTTGCCTTTAACCCTGGCATAGTAAGGAGCCTGGCAGCCCCCTGGGCACAGAGCCTGGCATCCCCCCAGCACAGAGCCTGGCATCCCCCGGCACACAGCCTGGCAGCCCCCTGGGCACAGAGCCTGGCATCCCCCCAGCACAGAGCCTGGCATCCCCCCGGCACAGAGCCTGGCATCCCCCTGGGCACAGAGCCTGGCATCCCCCGGCACACAGCCTGGCATCCCCCGGCACACAGCCTGGCAGCCCCCTGGGCACAGAGCCTGGCATCCCCCCAGCACAGAGCCTGGCATCCCCCGGCACACAGCCTGGCAGCCCCCTGGGCACAGAGCCTGGCATCCCCCGGCACACAGCCTGGCAGCCCCCTGGGCACAGAGCCTGGCATCCCCCCAGCACAGAGCCTGGCATCCCCCCGGCACAGAGCCTGGCATCCCCCTGGGCACAGAGCCTGGCATCCCCCGGCACACAGCCTGGCATCCCCCCGGCACAGAGCCTGGCAGCCCCGGCACACAGCCTGGCATCCCCCGGCACAGAGCCTGGCAGCCCCCCGGCACACAGCCTGGCAACCTCCCGGCACACAGCCTGGCATCCCCCTGGGCACAGAGCCTGGCATCCCCTGGCACACAGCCTGGCATCCCCCGGCACACAGCCTGGCATCCCCCCGGCACAGAGCCTGGCATCCCCCGGCACAGAGCCTGGCATCCCCCCGGCACACAGCCTGGCATCCCCCCGGCACAGAGCCTGGCATCCCCCAGCACAGAGCCTGGCATCCCCCCGGCACAGAGCCTGGCATCCCCCTGGGCACAGAGCCTGGCATCCCCCCGGCACGGAGCCTGGCATCCCCCAGCACACAGCCTGGCATCCCCCCGGCACGCAGCCTGGCATCCCCCGGCACAGAGCCTGGCATCCCCACGGCACGGAGCCTGGCATCCCCCGGCACAGAGCCTGGCATCCCCCCGGCACACAGCCTGGCATCCCCCCGGCACAGAGCCTGGCATCCCCCCCGCACAGAGCCTGGCATCCCCCCGGCACGCAGCCTGGCATCCCCCCGGCACGGAGCCTGGCATCCCCCAGCACACAGCCTGGCAACCCCCCGGCACGCAGCCTGGCATCCCCCCCCGCACAGAGCCTGGCATCCCCCCGGCACGGAGCCTGGCATCCCCTGGCCCAGTGCCCGACCCCAGCTCCCCCTCCTGCGGTGCCCTGCGTGGGCCCTGGGGGCTGTGGGGAGCCCTGGGGGTGAAGCTCTGCAGCCCCAGCCCCGGGGGCAGCCTGCGGGACCCCAGCCTCAGTCTCCCCCCGCCCCGGCTGGACTGAAGAATGCCAGGGGCGCCCCGGTGCCCAGGGCGCTGCGGGCAGGGGCTGCCTGGCAGCGCTTTGGGGGGGAAGGGAGGGGCCCCCCGGGGTGCCAGCCGTGCCCTGAGCCCTGCCTCTCGGCTTCCCTGCAGATCAGCGCAGCCCCCCTGGGGGGCCAGGCCCAGCTGCTGGGCTCCCTGGCAGCCACCCCGGTGATCGCCAACCCCCTGCCCGGCGTGCAGGGCATCGCGGGCCAGATCCTGACCAATGCCCAGGGCCAGGTACCGCCGCGGGGGGCACGGGGGGGGGGGGAGGGTCCCCCTGCTCTTGCCCCTTCCCTCCCTCCCTCCCTGCCAGCCCCGGGGCAGGCTGCCGGCAGCGCTCCCCCAGCCCTGCTTCTCCTGGCGGCAATCGCTGCGCAGCTGAAGGACAGCCAAGGGCTCAGGCCCAGCCAGCGTGGATTTGGGCAGGGCAGGTCCTGCCTGACCAACCTGATCCCCTTCCATGCCCAGGTGACTGCCTGGTGGACGTGGGGCAGGCTGTGGATGTGGTCTGCCTGGACCTCAGCAAGGCCTTTGACACCGTCCCTCACAGCAAACTGCTGGCCAAGCTGTCAGCCCCTGGCTGGGACAGCAGCAGCTCTGAGCTGGGTTAGGAACTGGCTGGAGGCTGAGCCCAGAGGGTGGTGGTGAGCGGTGCCACAGCCAGCTGGCAGCCAGGCACCAGGGTGTGCCCCAGGGATCAGGGCTGGGCCTTGTCCCCTTCAACATCTTCATTGATGATCTGGATGAGGGGGTAGAGTCAGTCAGCAGCAAGTTTGCAGATGACACCAAGCTGGGAGCAGATGCTGGTCAGTTAGAGGGTAGAAAGGCTCTGCAGAGGGACCTTGACCGACTGGACAGCTGGGCAGAGTCCAATGGGATGGCATTCAACAAGTCCAAGTGCCGAGTGCTGCACTTTGGCTACGGCAATCCCATGCAGAGCTACAGGCTGGGGGCAGAGTGGCTGAGAGCTGCCAAACAGAGAGGGACCTGGGGGTGCTGATTGACAGCCACCTGAATATGAGCCAGCAGTGTGCCCAGGTGGCCAGGAGGGCCAATGGCATCCTGGCCTGCATCAGGAACAGTGTGGCCAGCAGGAGCAGGGAGGTCATAGTGCCCCTGGACTCTGCTTTGGTTAGGCTGCACCTTGAGTCCTGTGTCCAGTTCTGGGCCCCTCAGGTCAGGAAGGACATTGAGTGACTTGAAGGTGTCCAGAGAAGGGCAACAAGGCTGGGGAGAGGCCTTGAGCACAGCCCTGTGAGGAGAGGCTGAGGGAGCTGGGGTTGCTCAGCCTGGAGAAGAGGAGGCTCAGGGGAGACCTCATTGCCCTCTACAACTACCTGAAGGGAGGCTGTAGCCAGGAGGGGGTTGGCCTCTTCTCCCAGGCACCCAGCACCAGAACAAGGGGACACAGTCTCAATCTGTGCCAGGGGAGGTTTAGACTCGAGGTGAGGAGGAAGTTCTTCACCGAGCGAGTCGTTCGGCATTGGAACAGGCTGCCCAGGGAGGTGGTTGAGTCATCGACCCTGGAGGCGTTCAAGGGGAGATTGGACGTGGCACTTGGTGCCATGGCCCAGTGGAGGCCAGGGACAAGCAGAGTCCCTCAGAGATCAGTCCTGGGACCTGTCTTATTCAACATCTTTGTGGGTGCCATGGACAGTGGCACTGAGTGCACCCTCAGCAGGTTTGCTGATGACACCAAGCTGTGTGGTGCAGCAGACAGCTGGAGGGAAGGGATCCATCCAGAGGGAGCTGGGCAGGCTGGGGGGAAGGGATCCAGCCAGAGGGAGCTGGGCAGGCTGGAGGGAAGGGATCCAGCCAGAGGGAGCTGGGCAGGCTGGAGGGAAGGGATCCAGCCAGAGGGAGCTGGGCAGGCTGGAGGGAAGGGATCCAGCCAGAGGGAGCTGGGCAGGCTGGAGGGAAGGGATCCAGCCAGAGGGAGCTGGGCAGGCTGCAGAGCTGGGCACAAGCCAACCTCAGGAGGTTCAACAAGACCAAGGGCAGGGTCCTGCAGCTGGGTGGAGGCAATCCCAGGCACAAAGCCAGGCTGGAAAGCAGCCCTGAGGAGAGAGCCTTGGGGGTGCTGGGGGAGGAGAAGCTCACCAGGAGCTCTCAGTCTGCACTTGCAGCCCAGAAAGCCAAGCAGAGCCTGGGCTGCAGCAGAAGTGTGGCCAGCAGGGCAAGGGAGGTGATTCTCCCCCTCTGCTCAGCCCTGGTGAGACCCCACCTGGACTCCTGCCTCCAGCTCTGGAGCCCCTAGGACAAGAGGGATGTGGAGGGGCTGGAAGGTGTCCAGAGCAGGGCCAGGAGGAGGAGCAGAGGGCTTGGAGCTGCTCTGCTGTGAGCACAGACTGAAGGAGTTGGGGCTGTTCAGTCTGGAGAAGAGAAGGCTCCCAGGTGACCTCATTGTGGCCTTCCAGGATCTGCAGGGGGCTGCAGGAAGGCTGGGGAGGGACTGCTCAGGATCTCAGGCAGTGCTAGGACTGGGGGAATGGAATGAAGCTGGAGGTGGGGAGATTGAGGCTGGAGGGGAGGAGGAAGTTCTTCCCCAGGAGAGTGGTGAAGCCCTGGGATGGGTTGTGCAGGGAGGTGGTTGGGGCCCTGTCCCTGGGGGTGTTTAAGGCCAGGCTGGCTGAGGCTGTGGCCAGGCTGATGTAGTGTGGGGTGTCCCTGCCCATGGCAGGGGGGTTGGGGCTGGCTGAGCCTTGTGGTCCCTTCCAGCCCTGAACGAAACCATGAGGCTATGGTGTAGTCCCGGGGTCTGCGTGGATGGGTTGCACTCGATGATCCCCGAGGTCCTTTCCAAGCTAAGCGATCCTGTGAGGCTTCTCCTCCCCCTGGCACAGGTGATCGGGACCCTGCCCTGGGTGGTGAACCCCCCGGGGCTGGCGGCCGCCAGCCCTGCCCCCGCGCTACCCGCCCAGAGCCTGCAGGTGCAGGCGGTGACGCCGCAGCTGCTGCTCAACGCCCAGGGCCAGGTCATCGCCGCCCTGGCTGGCAGTGCCCTCCCGGCGGCGCCCGTCAAGAAGGCTGGCACCCCCGAGCCCCCCCCCAAGAACGAGGTGAGCGGCGGGGGGCAGCGGGGGGAGGGGGAGGCTGGCACCAAGCCCTGCCCGCGGGGTGCGCCTGGGCGTAGCTGGGACCCCGGCCACGGCGCTCCGGGAGGTGCCCACGTTGCCCTGGCACCGCCTGAGGGCATCCCTGGGAGGTGCCCACGTTGGTGTGGGAGGTGCCCACATGGCTTTGGCAGCAGCTAAGCATCTTTGGTTGGTGCCCACGTTGCCCTGGCACCACCTGAGCATCTCTAGGAGGTGCCCACGTTGCTGTGGTACCACCTGAACACCTCTGGGAGGTGCCCACGTTGGTGTGGGAAGTGCCCACATGGCTTTGGCAGCAGCTAAGCATCTTTGGTTGGTGCCCACATTGCCCTGGCACCACCTGAGGGCATCCCTGGGCTGTGCCCACATTGGTCTGGGAGGTGCCCACATGGCTTTGGCAGCAGCTAAGCATCCCTGGGAGGTGCCCACATTGCCCTGGCACCACCTGAGCACCTCTGGGAGGTGCCCACGTTGCCTTGGCACCACCTGAATACCTC
Organism: Melanerpes aurifrons; assembly: GCA_011125475.1. Lineage (NCBI taxonomy): Eukaryota > Metazoa > Chordata > Aves > Piciformes > Picidae > Melanerpes > Melanerpes aurifrons. The sequence goes on along the minus strand of WWNC01000077.1, from coordinate 944,985 downwards.
TGGGAGGTGCCCACATTGCCCTGGCACTACCTGAGAGCCCCTCTGGGCTGTGCCCACCTCGGCTGTGGCACCACCTTGGGCATCTTCCCCTCCCCTCCCTCCCTTGGACCCTCTGCTCCCTGCCAGCTGGGATGGCACCAGGGGCACCTGGGATGGCACCAGGGGCGCCTCGGGCAGGAGCAGAGCCGCTGCCCACCCCCCCCCCGGCCCTAGCTGCCAGGGCCCCACAGCCCTGGCACAGAGCTGGCACAAGCTCCAGGCCCAGCCCGGGGGTTTCCCGGGGGGGTGGGGGGTGGTCGCTGCCCTGGCACCGGGGGGGGCGGGGGGCAAGGAGGGGCCCAGAGGCGCTGACCCTGCTGTGCCCCGTGCCAGGTGCAGCCCATCCAGCCCGCCCCGGCCCTGGCACCGCCGCCCGGGGTGGTGCCAAGCCCCGCCCCGGCCAAGGGCCCCCCGCCGGTGCCCATCGCCTGCGCCGAGACCCCCACCGTCAGCCAGCTGGTCTCCAGTGAGTGCCGGGGGGGGCGCTGGGGGCAGGGCCGGGCAGGAGCTGCCCTGCCAAGGAGGGCACCGGGGGCTGGGATGCCCTGGAGGGGAGGGAGGGGCGCTGGGGTGCCAGGGGCCGGGGGGAGGAGACGCTGGGGGGGGGTGTGCCAAGGACTGGGATGGTGCCAGGGACTGGGGCGGTGCCCACCCCTGGGGCTGACCACTGGCACCCTAAGGATGACCTTACAGATACCCAGGGAGGGCCACTGGCACCCTGCAGGTGGCCACTGGCACCCTAGGGATGACCACTGGCACCCAGGGATGGCCACTGGCACCCTAGGGATGACCACCAGTGCTCCAGGGATGGCCACTGGCACCCAGGGATGGCCACTGGCACCCTAGGGATGACCACTGGCACCCTAGGGATGACCACCAGTGCTCCAGGGATGGCCACTGGCACCCCAGCGATGTCCCAGAGCTGGTGACAGTGGCAGGGCCCAGGTGGCTCCAGGGGCAGAGGTGGCTCTGGGGGTGGTGGCTCTGGGACAGAGGTGGCTCTGGGGGTGGTGACTCTGGGGGTGATGGCTCCAGGGGCAGTGGTGGCTCTGGGGGTGGTGGCTCTGGGACAGAGGTTGGCTCCAGGGGCAGTGGTGGCTCTAGGGGTGGTGGCTCTGGGACAGAGGTGGCTCCAGGGGAAGTGGTGGCTCCGGGGGCAGAGGTGGCTCCAGGGGCAGAGGTGGCTCCAGTGGCAGAGGTGGCTCTGGGACAGAGGTGGCTCCAGGGGCAGTGATGGCTCTGGGACAGAGGTGGCTCCAGGGGCAGTGGTGGCTCTGGGGGTGGTGGCTCTGGGACAGAGGTGGCTCCAGGGGCAGTGGTGGCTCCAGGGGCAGTGGTGGCTCCATGGGCAGAGGTGGCTCTGGGACAGAGGTGGCTCCAGGGGCAGTGGTGGCTCCAGGGGCAGTGGTGGCTCTGGGGGTGGTGGCTCTGGGACAGAGGTTGGCTCCAGGGGCAGTGGTGGCTCCAGGGGCAGTGGTGGCTCCAGGGGCAGTGGTGGCTCTGGGACAGAGGTTGGCTCCAGGGGCAGAGGTGGCTCCAGGGGCAGTGGTGGCTCTGGGGGTGGTGGCTCCAGGGGCAGTGGTGGCTCCAGGGGCAGAGGTGGCTCCAGGGGCAGTGGTGGCTCTGGGACAGAGGTTGGCTCCAGGGGCAGTGGTGGCTCTGGGGGTGGTGGCTCCAGGGGCAGTGGTGGCTCTGGGACAGAGGTGGCTCCAGGGGCAGTGGTGGCTCTGGGGGTGGTGGCTCTGGGACAGAGGTTGGCTCCAGGGGCAGTGGTGGCTCCAGGGGCAGTGGTGACTCTGGGGGTGGTGGCTCTGGGACAGAGGTGGCTCCAGGGGCAGTGGTGACTCTGGGGGTGGTGGCTCTGGGACAGAGGTGGCTCCAGGGGCAGTGGTGGCTCTGGGGGTGGTGGCTCTGGGACAGAGGTTGGCTCCAGGGGCAGTGGTGGCTCTGGGGGTGGTGGCTCTGGGACAGAGGTTGGCTCCAGGGGCAGTGGTGGCTCTGGGGGTGGTGGCTCTGGGACAGAGGTGGCTCCAGGGGCAGTGGTGGCTCCAGGGGCAGTGGTGGCTCTGGGGGTGGTGGCTCTGGGACAGAGGTTGGCTCCAGGGGCAGTGGTGGCTCTGGGGCAGTGGTGGCTCTGGGACAGAGGTTGGCTCCAGGGGCAGTGGTGGCTCTGGGGTGGTGGCTCTGGGACAGAGGTTGGCTCCAGGGGCAGTGGTGGCTCTGGGGGTGGTGGCTCTGGGACAGAGGTGGCTCCAGGGGCAGTGGTGGCTCCAGGGGCAGTGGTGGCTCTGGGGGTGGTGGCTCTGGGACAGAGGTTGGCTCCAGGGGCAGTGGTGGCTCTGGGGGTGGTGGCTCTGGGACAGAGGTTGGCTCCAGGGGCAGTGGTGGCTCTGGGGGTGGTGGCTCTGGGACAGAGGTTGGCTCCAGGGGCAGTGGTGGCTCTGGGACAGAGGTGGCTCCAGGGGCAGTGGTGGCTCTGGGACAGAGGTGGCTCTGGGGGTGGTGGCTCTGGGACAGAGGTTGGCTCCAGGGGCAGTGGTGGCTCTGGGGGTGGTGGCTCTGGGACAGAGGTGGCTCCAGGGGCAGTGGTGGCTCCAGGGGCAGAGGTGGCTCTGGGACAGAGGTGGCTCCAGGGGCAGTGGTGGCTCTGGGACAGAGGTTGGCTCCAGGGGCAGTGGTGGCTCTGGGACAGAGGTGGCTCCAGGGGCAGTGGTGGCTCTGGGACAGAGGTTGGCTCCAGGGGCAGTGGTGGCTCTGGGGGTGGTGGCTCTGGGACAGAGGTGGCTCCAGGGGCAGTGGTGGCTCTGGGACAGAGGTTGGCTCCAGGGGCAGTGGTGGCTCTGGGGTGGTGGCTCTGGGACAGAGGTGGCTCCAGGGGCAGTGGTGGCTCCAGGGGCAGAGGTGGCTCTGGGACAGAGGTGGCTCCAGGGGCAGTGGTGGCTCTGGGGGTGGTGGCTCTGGGACAGAGGTTGGCTCCAGGGGCAGTGGTGGCTCTGGGGGTGGTGGCTCTGAGACAGAGGTTGGCTCCAGGGGCAGTGGTGGCTCCAGGGGCAGTGGTGGCTCTGGGGGTGGTGGCTCCAGGGGCAGTGGTGGCTCCAGGGGCAGTGGTGGCTCTGGGACAGAGGTGGCTCCAGGGGCAGTGGTGACTCTGGGACAGAGGTGGCTCCAGGGGCAGTGGTGACTCTGGGACAGAGGTGGCTCCAGGGGCAGAGGTGGCTCTGGGACAGAGGTGGCTCCAGGGACAGTGGTGACTCTGGGACAGAGGTGGCTCTGGGGGTGGTGGCTCTGGGACAGAGGTTGGCTCCAGGGGCAGTGGTGGCTCTGGGGGTGGTGGCTCTGGGACAGAGGTTGGCTCCAGGGGCAGTGGTGGCTCTGGGGGTGGTGGCTCTGGGACAGAGGTGGCTCCAGGGGCAGAGGTGGCTCTGGGACAGAGGTGGCTCCAGGGGCAGTGGTGGCTCTGGGACAGAGGTGGCTCCAGGGGCAGTGGTGGCTCTGGGACAGAGGTGGCTCCAGGGGCAGTGGTGGCTCCAGGGGCAGAGGTGGTGGCTCTGGGACAGAGGTTGGCTCCAGGGGCAGTGGTGGCTCTGGGGGTGGTGGCTCTGGGACAGAGGTTGGCTCCAGGGGCAGTGGTGGCTCTGGGGGTGGTGGCTCTGAGACAGAGGTTGGCTCCAGGGGCAGAGGTGGCTCTGGGACAGAGGTTGGCTCCAGGGGCAGTGGTGGCTCCAGGGGCAGTGGTGGCTCTGGGACAGAGGTTGGCTCCAGGGGCAGAGGTGGCTCTGGGACAGAGGTTGGCTCCAGGGGCAGTGGTGGCTCCAGGGGCAGTGGTGGCTCTGGGACAGAGGTGGCTCCAGGGGCAGTGGTGACTCTGGGACAGAGGTGGCTCCAGGGGCAGTGGTGACTCTGGGACAGAGGTGGCTCTGGGGGTGGTGGCTCTGGGACAGAGGTTGGCTCCAGGGGCAGTGGTGGCTCTGGGACAGAGGTGGCTCCAGGGGCAGTGGTGGCTCTGGGACAGAGGTGGCTCTGGGGGTGGTGGCTCTGGGACAGAGGTTGGCTCCAGGGGCAGTGGTGGCTCTGGGACAGAGGTGGCTCCAGGGGCAGTGGTGGCTCTGGGACAGAGGTGGCTCTGGGGGTGGTGGCTCTGGGACAGAGGTTGGCTCCAGGGGCAGTGGTGGCTCTGGGACAGAGGTTGGCTCCAGGGGCAGTGGTGGCTCTGGGGGTGGTGGCTCCAGGGGCAGTGGTGGCTCCAGGGGCAGTGGTGGCTCCAGGGGCAGTGGTGGCTCTGGGACAGAGGTGGCTCCAGGGGCAGTGGTGGCTCTGGGGGTGGTGGCTCCAGGGGCAGTGGTGGCTCTGGGACAGAGGTTGGCTCCAGGGGCAGAGGTGACTCTGGGACAGAGGTTGGCTCCAGGGGCAGTGGTGGCTCTGGGGGTGGTGGCTCTGGGACAGAGGTTGGCTCCAGGGGCAGAGGTGGCTCTGGGACAGAGGTGGCTCTGGGGGTGGTGGCTCTGGGACAGAGGTTGGCTCCAGGGGCAGAGGTGGCTCTGGGGGTGGTGGCTCTGGGACAGAGGTTGGCTCCAGGGGCAGAGGTGGCTCTGGGACAGAGGTGGCTCTGGGGGTGGTGGCTCTGGGACAGAGGTTGGCTCCAGGGGCAGTGGTGGCTCCAGGGGCAGAGGTGGCTCCAGGGGCAGTGGTGGCTCTGGGACAGAGGTGGCTCCAGGGGCAGTGGTGACTCTGGGACAGAGGTGGCTCTGGGGGTGGTGGCTCTGGGACAGAGGTTGGCTCCAGGGGCAGTGGTGGCTCCAGGGGCAGTGGTGGCTCTGGGGGTGGTGGCTCTGGGACAGAGGTTGGCTCCAGGGGCAGTGGTGGCTCTGGGGCTCTGGGACAGAGGTGGCTCCAGGGGCAGTGGTGGCTCTGGGACAGAGGTGGCTCTGGGGGCAGTGGTGGCTCTGGGACAGAGGTGGCTCCAGGGGCAGTGGTGGCTCTGGGGGTGGTGGCTCTGGGACAGAGGTGGCTCCAGGGGCTCTGGGAGAGGTGGCTGGGGCAGTGGTGGCTCTGGGGGTGGTGGCTCCAGGGGCAGTGGTGGCTCCAGGGGCAGTGGTGGCTCCAGGGGCAGAGGTGGCTCTGGGACAGAGGTGGCTCCAGGGGCAGTGGTGGCTCTGGGACAGAGGTGGCTCTGGGGGTGGTGGCTCTGGGACAGAGGTTGGCTCCAGGGGCAGTGGTGGCTCTGGGGGTGGTGGCTCTGGGACAGAGGTTGGCTCCAGGGGCAGTGGTGGCTCTGGGACAGAGGTTGGCTCCAGGGGCAGTGGTGGCTCTGGGGGTGGTGGCTCCAGGGGCAGTGGTGGCTCTGGGGGTGGTGGTGGCTCTGGGACAGAGGTGGCTCCAGGGGCAGTGGTGGCTCCAGGGGCAGAGGTGGCTCTGGGACAGAGGTGGCTCCAGGGGCAGTGGTGGCTCCAGGGGCAGTGGTGGCTCTGGGACAGAGGTTGGCTCCAGGGGCAGAGGTGACTCTGGGACAGAGGTTGGCTCCAGGGGCAGTGGTGGCTCCAGGGGCAGAGGTGGCTCTGGGGGTGGTGGCTCTGGGACAGAGGTTGGCTCCAGGGGCAGAGGTGGCTCTGGGACAGAGGTGGCTCTGGGGGTGGTGGCTCTGGGACAGAGGTTGGCTCCAGGGGCAGTGGTGGCTCCAGGGGCAGTGGTGGCTCTGGGGGTGGTGGCTCTGGGACAGAGGTTGGCTCCAGGGGCAGTGGTGGCTCTGGGGGTGGTGGCTCTGGGACAGAGGTTGGCTCCAGGGGCAGTGGTGGCTCTGGGGGTGGTGGCTCTGGGACAGAGGTGGCTCCAGGGGCAGAGGTGGCTCCAGGGGCAGTGGTGGCTCTGGGGGTGGTGGCTCTGGGACAGAGGTTGGCTCCAGGGGCAGAGGTGGCTCTGGGACAGAGGTGGCTCTGGGGGTGGTGGCTCTGGGACAGAGGTTGGCTCCAGGGGCAGAGGTGGCTCTGGGACAGAGGTTGGCTCCAGGGGCAGTGGTGGCTCTGGGGGTGGTGGCTCTGGGACAGAGGTTGGCTCCAGGGGCAGTGGTGGGGGGCAGTGGTGGCTCTGGGGATGGTGGCTCTGGGACAGAGGTGGCTCCAGGGGCAGTGGTGGCTCCAGGGGCAGTGGTGGCTCTGGGGGTGGTGGTTCTGGGACAGAGGTTGGCTCCAGGGGCAGTGGTGGCTCTGGGGGTGGTGGCTCTGGGACAGAGGTTGGCTCCAGGGGCAGTGGTGGCTCTGGGGGTGGTGGCTCTGGGACAGAGGTTGGCTCCAGGGGCAGTGGTGGCTCTGGGGTGGTGGCTCTGGGACAGGTGGCTCCAGGGGCAGAGGTGGCTCCAGGGGCAGTGGTGGCTCTGGGGGTGGTGGCTCTGGGACAGAGGTTGGCTCCAGGGGCAGAGGGGCTCTGAGGTGGTGGCTCTGGGACAGAGGTGGCTCCAGGGGCAGTGGTGGCTCAGGGGCAGTGGTGGCTCTGGGGGTGGTGGCTCTGGGACAGAGGTGGCTCCAGGGGCAGTGGTGGCTCCAGGGGCAGTGGTGGCTCTGGGGGTGGTGGCTCTGGGACAGAGGTGGCTCCAGGGGCAGTGGTGGCTCTGGGGGTGGTGGCTCTGGGACAGAGGTGGCTCCAGGGGCAGTGGTGGCTCCAGGGGCAGTGGTGGCTCTGGGACAGAGGTTGGCTCCAGGGGCAGTGGTGGCTCCAGGGGCAGTGGTGGCTCTGGGGGCAGTGGTGGCTCTGGGACAGAGGTTGGCTCCAGGGGCAGTGGTGGCTCTGGGACAGAGGTTGGCTCCAGGGGCAGTGGTGGCTCTGGGGGTGGTGGCTCTGGGACAGAGGTTGGCTCCAGGGGCAGTGGTGGCTCTGGGACAGAGGTTGGCTCCAGGGGCAGTGGCTGGGGGTGGTGGCTCTGGGACAGAGGTTGGTGGGGCTCTGGGACAGAGGTTGGCTCCAGGGGCAGTGGTGGCTCTGGGGGTGGTGGCTCTGGGACAGAGGTGGCTCCAGGGGCAGAGGTGGCTCTGGGACAGAGGTTGGCTCCAGGGGCAGTGGTGGCTCTGGGGGTGGTGGCTCTGGGACAGAGGTGGCTCCAGGGGCAGTGGTGGCTCTGGGACAGAGGTTGGCTCCAGGGGCAGTGGTGGCTCCAGGGGCAGTGGTGGCTCTGGGGGTGGTGGCTCTGGGACAGAGGTGGCTCCAGGGGCAGTGGTGGCTCTGGGACAGAGGTTGGCTCCAGGGGCAGTGGTGGCTCTGGGACAGAGGTTGGCTCCAGGGGCAGTGGTGGCTCTGGGACAGAGGTGGCTCCAGGGGCAGTGGTGGCTCTGGGACAGAGGTTGGCTCCAGGGGCAGTGGTGGCTCTGGGGGTGGTGGCTCTGGGACAGAGGTTGGCTCCAGGGGCAGAGGTGGCTCTGGGACAGAGGTGGCTCCAGGGGCAGTGGTGGCTCTGGGGGTGGTGGCTCTGGGACAGAGGTTGGCTCCAGGGGCAGTGGTGGCTCTGGGACAGAGGTTGGCTCCAGGGGCAGTGGTGGCTCTGGGGGTTGTGGCTCTGGGACAGAGGTTGGCTCCAGGGGCAGTGGTGGCTCTGGGGGTGGTGGCTCTGGGACAGAGGTTGGCTCCAGGGGCAGTGGTGGCTCCAGGGGCAGAGGTGGCTCTGGGACAGAGGTTGGCTCCAGGGGCAGTGGTGGCTCCAGGGGCAGAGGTGGCTCTGGGACAGAGGTGGCTCCAGGGGCAGTGGTGGCTCTGGGACAGAGGTTGGCTCCAGGGGCAGTGGTGGCTCCAGGGGCAGTGGTGGCTCTGGGGGTGGTGGCTCTGGGACAGAGGTTGGCTCCAGGGGCAGTGGTGGCTCTGGGGGTGGTGGCTCTGGGACAGAGGTTGGCTCCAGGGGCAGTGGTGGCTCTGGGACAGAGGTTGGCTGCAGGGGCAGTGGTGGCTCTGGGGGTGGTGGCTCTGGGGGTGGTGGCTCTGGGACAGAGGTGGCTCCAGGGGCAGTGGTGGCTCCAGGGGCAGTGGTGGCTCTGGGACAGAGGTGGCTCCAGGGGCAGTGGTGGCTCTGGGGGTGGTGGCTCTGGGGGTGGTGGCTCTGGGACAGAGGTTGGCTCCAGGGGCAGTGGTGGCTCTGGGACAGAGGTTGGCTGCAGGGGCAGTGGTGGCTCTGGGGGTGGTGGCTCTGGGGGTGGTGGCTCTGGGACAGAGGTTGGCTCCAGGGGCAGTGGTGGCTCTGGGACAGAGGTTGGCTGCAGGGGCAGTGGTGGCTCTGGGGGTGGTGGCTCTGGGGGTGGTGGCTCTGGGACAGAGGTTGGCTCCAGGGGCAGAGGTGGCTCTGGGGGTTGTGGCTCTGGGACAGAGGTGGCTCCAGGGGTAGTCGTTGCTCCAGGGGCAGTGGTGGCTCTGGGACAGAGGTTGGCTCCAGGGGCAGTGGTGGCTCCGGGGGTGGCTCTGGGGTCTGTGGTGGCTCCGGGGGTGGCTCTGGGGTCTGTGGTGGCTCCGGGGTGGCTCCGGGGTGGCTCCGGGGGCGGCGATGGCTCCGCAGCGGTTGGAGCGCAGCCCCCCCCCGCTGTGTCCGGCCCCAGCAGAGCCTCCCAGCGCCGGCAGCGGCTCGGAGGAGGATGGAATCAACCTGGAGGAGATCCGAGAGTTCGCCAAGAACTTCAAGATCCGGAGGCTCTCCCTCGGCCTCACCCAGACCCAGGTGGGGCAGGCCCTGACCGCCACCGAGGGACCGGCGTACAGCCAGTCTGCCATCTGCAGGTGAGGGGAGAGGGCGGGGGGGGCAGGGGAGGGGAGGAGAGGGAGAGGAGAGGAAGAGGAGAGGGAGAGGAAGAGAGGAGAGGAGAGGAGAGGAGAGGAGAGGAGAGGGAGAGGAGAGGAGAGGAGAGAGGAGAGAGAGAGAGGAGAGGAGAGGAGAGGAGAGGAGAGGAGAGGAGGGGAGGGAGGGGAGGGGAGGGGAGGGGAGGGAGGAGGGGGAGGGGAGGGGAGGAGAGGAGAGGAGGAGAGGAGAGGAGAGGAGAGGAGAGGGGAGGGAGGGAGGAGGGAGGGAGGGGAGGGAGGGGGGGGAGGGGAGGGGAGGGGAGGGAGGAGAGAGAGGAGAGGAGAGGAGAGGAGAGGAGAGGAGAGGAGAGGAGAGGAGAGGAGAGGAGAGGAGAGGAAATGGAGAGAGAAAGGAAAATTGGAGAAAAGGTAAAACAGGGAAAATGAGAACAGGAAAGAGAGAAATGGAGAAGAGAAGTGGGAGAGGAAGGGAATGGGAGAAAAGTTAGGGGAAGGGAGGAGGATGGAGGGAAGGGAGAAGAGCTGGCAGGAAGGTGGAGAAAGGGAGGAAAAGAGGAGAAGGAAAGGGAAAGGAGAGAGGGTGGAGGGGGCTGCCCGTGGGGCTGCTCAGCACAGCCCTGCTCCCGACCAAAGGCAGCAGAGCCCCCAGCCCCATCCCCCCCTGCTCCTCCCCAGCCCCGTCCCACCCTGCTCCTCCCCCAGCCCTCCCCAGCCCTCCCCCCTGCTCCTCCCCAGCCCTGTCCCCCCTGCTGCCCCATCCTCCCCTCCTCCCCCAGCCCCATCCCCCCTGCTCCCCCAGCCCCATCCTCCTGCTCCTCCCCCAGCCCCATCCCCGTCCCACCCTGCTCCCCCGAGCCCCATCCCCCCTTCTCGCCCCATCCCCTGCTCCCCCATCCCCTTCCCCCTGCTCCCCATCTCCTTTCCCCACCTCCCCCTCAAGCCCCTTCCCTTCTCCCCTCTCCCCCATCCCCTTTCCCCCTGCTCCTCCCAGCCCCATCCCCCTTCTCCCCATCCCCTTTCCCCCCCCTGCTCCCCCACCAGCCCCATCCCTCCGTCCCCGTCCCCCGCGGCGGCTGAGGGTCCGTGGGCGCTAGGTTCGAGAAGCTGGACATCACCCCCAAGAGCGCCCAGAAGCTGAAGCCGGTGCTGGAGAAGTGGCTGAGCGAGGCGGAGCTGCGCAACCAGGAGGGGCAGCAGAACCTGCTGGAGTTCGTCGGGGGGGAGCCGTCCAAGAAGCGGAAGCGCCGCACCTCCTTCACGCCGCAGGCCGTCGAGGCCCTCAACGCCTACTTCGAGAAGAACTCCCTGCCCACCGGGCAGGAGATCACCGAGATCGCCAAGGAGCTCAACTACGACCGCGAGGTGGTGCGCGTCTGGTTCTGCAACCGCCGCCAGACGCTGAAGAACACCAGCAAGCTCAACGTGTTCCAGATCCCCTGAGACCCCCACCCCCCCCGAGACCCCGACACCCCTCCACCTCCTCCTGCCAGCAGCACTTTGTTCCCCCCCTGCGCCTCCTCCGCCACCCCCAGCTCCCGCGCTGGGGTACTGGGGTCTCCCCGTGCCCCCCGGTGTGTCCTCCCCTCCCTGCCGCGTCGCCGTGACACCCCCTCTCCCCCACCCCCCAAAGCGTGTTCGTGGAGTGCCACGCACCTCCAGCCCCCCACCCCGGCCTCGCCTGCCCCTCCCCCTCCCCCAAGCAGTGATTCTCATTTTGGGGCCATTTCCTGGGTTTCTGGAGCAGGTTTTCGCCTCACCTGGGGAGGACTCCGCTTGGTAGCAGCCACCCCACGCCCCCCCTCTGCCCACCGGCACCCGGGGTGGGGGGGGTGTCCTCGCTGCGACCTCACCGTGACGGGCTGCCGGGGGGTCTCGCCAGGCTGTCCCGAGGGGGGATAGAGGGAAGGGGGCAAGCCCCGTACGGGGGGGGCACCGCGTCCACGGGGAGCCACGGGGGCGAAGCGGCGGCAGAGGGGTGGGGGGTGGGGGGCAGGGGGCTTGGAGGGGGCGGGGAGGGCTCGCCGGGTGCCGGCGTTCTGATGCACTTGCTGTAGTGGTGTGAAATAAACAGTATTTTTCTTTTTTCTTTGCCTTTTCGCCTTTTTTTCCCGGGGGGGAGGGATGGGGGGGGGGGGGGAATGTTATAAAGGATTCACGGAGGCCAATTCAGAGTTGATTTGGTTTAATACAAATTAAGTAAAGCAATGAACAATAAAGCAAAAACAGCGCTGGGCGACAGGGACTCTCCGCTCCACCAACTGCCGCCTCTTCCTGACAGTTCGTTGATCTTTTATGTGGTAGCTGTTCCGCGTCAGTGTCCTCCCACACTCCGAGGTACGCATACCCAAGTTGTTGTTAGGGGGGATCATCCTCCATCCCTCGGTAGTTGATGAGGCTGAAGCAAGCAGTCATTTATCACCAGTCTTCCTCTATGTCCTTTCCTTCACCTCTCGTCATACATCACCAATCCTCCTTAGTCATCCTTTCCTTCACCTCTCGTCATACATCACCAATCCTCCTTAGTCATCCTTTCCTTCACCTCTCGTCATACATCACCAATCCTCCTTAGTCATCCTTTCCTTCACCTCTCGTCATACATCACCAATCCTCCTTAGTCAACCTTTCCTTCACCTCTCGCCATACATCACCAATCCTCCTTAGTCATCCTTTCCTTCACCTCTCGTCATACATCACCAATCCTCCTTAGTCATCCTTTCCTTCACCTCTCATCATACATCACCACATATGGACAGTTTCTGGCTCCAGCTAACATCTTCAAGGTTACCCGATATCTTTATGTTCCTTTGTGCAAGCTCTTTAGCTAGCTTAATTACAATACTGTGATTCGACATTTGATAATACAGTAAATTCCTGCATGCAATAAGCCTATAACAAACATTTCCTTTTACCCTTTGTAACAATTCCCCCCTTCTTCTTGTTACTTTTAAATGTTTGTTCTTCAATTTAATCATATACCTTCCTCGTGATACATTTGACCATCTTGTCTTTCATTTTGTGACATGGTTATAAGCAACAGCTTTGTGGTTTCGAACCTCTTTTCTACAAATTGTATGAGTCTCCTTATTATACATGGCCCTAACATTAATCCTAAAAATATTAGAATTACCGGGCCAGCCACAGCAGATAACAGAGTAGTTAACCAAGGTGATACATTAAACCATTTTTCATACCACATGCCCCCTGACTCCCTCTCCCTTTTACGTTGTTCTAATCTTTTTCGTAACTCAGCCATGGAATCCCTCACTATCCCCGTGTAATCTAAGAAAGAACAACACTCTTCTTGTAGGGCTACACATAATCCTCCTTTTTCCAATAATAATAAATCTAAACCCCTTCTATTTTGCAAGGCTACCTCTGATAACGACTTAACTGAGGCAGCTAAATTATCAATTGATTGTTCAATTCTACTTAAGTCCTCATTTACTGCCTTTTGCAAGGTTTGTACTTCCTCATTTTTGACTAGTGTCCCAGCACCTACCCCTCCGACAGCTAATAGCATGGCTATAGTTATCGCTGTAACTGGCTCCCGTTTAGATCGAGTCCAATCGTGTTCATATTGATGTATCACATCCTCCATTGATGATATATTAATCGAGGGATTATCGTCACCTGGACACAAAACTCAGAAACATTAAAAACTTTTAAGGATAGACATGGTGTCAGACCAATATCTGAACACAACCATTTGGTACCCGGAGTCGGAATTATCCACTGAATTGTTTCACTTTGCCCTTTGTGTATCCTTTGTGGAGATATTGTACTATTACAGAGTTTATTATAATGCTTTGGAACAGTCCCAATACATTTTCCAGAACCGGAAACATATTGCATAGTAATTCCTTGAGTGATGTTTTGATTCCATGGGCACTCAAGTGGATTAGTCCCGTTTACCCACTTCACCTTCCCCAATTGTGCAATAGCTTCATAATAAGGAGGTCTTATATTATAACATAGCCAACATTCAGTGGTTAGATTAGGATGGGTCTTATTCAAAGTAATATAAGCTGCATACATAATATTTAACAACGGGTCGCTCATTTCAGATGGATCGCTTCCTTGATCTTCCTCTGATATTTCAGGATAAACATTAGTTCGGGCTATCTCCATACTGCCAACTAAATCAGGAGTGGCAGAAAATGTTGAGCTAAAGATAGATAGCATTGGTCTAGGGGAACTCAGCAACGGTACCTCGTTTCACACTCTGCAAGGTTAATACCTTATTAGGGCCAATTGCTACAGGAGGATCATATGGCATGTACTTGCGCCGTATTTGAAAAGTGCTACCCCTATCAGTGCCTTGTTCCCAATACCTTATTCCCCAGGTACGCCCAGTTTCCCAAGAAGGATCCCCGGGGTTCTTTATTTTGATCTCTATTCGGTGACATTTCCCAGGTCCACATTTATCTATTGGTTGTCCTACTTGGTTATGCTTGAGTGCCTTACAACCCGGAGGTCCCAATCTCACATCAATATAAGGATCACCTCTTGTTTTCCAACTTGACGCTATTGTTTCACACCCCCAATATGCACAATAATAATGCCCAGGCGAGTGACAATAACCTTTCCCTGGGTTTGAAGCTGGACACATATAAAAAGCTTTACAACGGGCTTCTGACCTTATTCTCTTTTCACACTCAGGGCTATTCGGGTTACACCAATAATAAAAGGGATTTAAGGAAAATAGTTCAACAGAAAAATTCCAATTATTGCCTACTCCTGCATATTTAGCTACTACCTTTGATTCTTCTACATTAATCAATTCCCAAATTAATGGCCGGTGTGGATTATAGGTTTCAGAGGCCCAGACCACTAGCGGTTGTTTGAGAAAACAACCTATTATAAGCCACCATGTCAATTGGTGCCACCGAACACTCCTTACAAGGTCTCCTCTGCCTCGCTCGTCAACTTGGTTGCAGCAAGCTACGAGATGCATTCTTCTTCTCGGCAGCAGGTTTTCCATTACAGGCAGTGTTCAATAGGACTCATACAGTGGTCTGTTTTCAGTAGTTACAGATCCCTTTTCCACACTTTAAGATTTTCCACAGCCAATAAATGATTGATGATCCAATAATTGCTACGATAAATCCTATAATACACTGTACAACAAAGGGCAATTGTTCAAACCAAACCCAGTTCATGTAGAAAAGTCCAATTCTTGCTTCAACAGGCCCGTTTTCCCGTCACCTGGGGAACAAAACATCAATGTTTTAAACCATTAGAAAATCTTTTATACAACATATCCCAATCTTCATCCAAAACCTGCAACGTGTGAGGCAAGGGTACCATTAGACCACAAACGGATTGTAAAATTATTGTGTCGTGATCTATTATTGCAAGCCTCACGGCTAGATTCAACCTCCAATATAATAATCTAAGTTCAAGATCTTCTTGATTTTCTACTAACTCTTTTGCTTTTTGATAATCTGGTTCCCCAGTCTCATTGGACAAAGCCTCATGATATCCTGGCACATCTAATCCTTCTGAACACGCTCTACATTTATGTCCTAAAACAAAATGATGTTGATACACCCAACAAATATCTCGACATCCCCCACAAAAGATCTTCACCCATGCCAGGTGAAGATGCGATCCACAACATAAACAAGGGGGATCTCTACTTGGATAATTTACAAAATTTCTACGGATCCATGGGATAATAAGGTCAAGATCCTCCTCCTGAGTCACTGTGAATCTCACTCCAAACACTTCATCCATGTGATCCAGTAGTGGAGCAATTTTTCGCTGCAACCGCCAAATTCATCTCAGCAAATAGCTGTTTTCATCGTCTTGGGAAGGCTTCAAAGGGCTTTCTTCTCCTGCTGCGCCAATTTGAGTTTCAAATCCCCCTCGGGGCTGACGACTTTCCATTCTTCATGGGTTACAGGTCCTTTAATTCTGCTCGCATGCGTCCATCCTTTTTCTGCAGTCCTGATGGAAGTATTTGTAGTGAGGAGGACCAAATAGGGACCTTCCCAGTGAGGTTGCAAAGTAGACTCTTTCCAAGATCGTATCAGAACCCAATCACCAGGCTTTATACGATGTAATACAATATTCAAAGGGGGTCTCTGGGTTAATTGCCCTTTTTCGCAAAGTTTTTGCCTAAATTTCATTAATGCAGTAATATAGGTGTTAAGATAGTTTCATAGTTTCATTCAGGGTTGGAAGGGACCACAAGGATCATCTAGTTCCAACCCCCCTGCCATGGGCAGGGAAACCCCACACTAGATCAGGCTGGACAGAGCCTCATCCAGCTTGCTCTTAAACACCCCCAGGGACGGGGCTTCGACCACCTCCCTGGACAACCCATTCCAGGGTCTCACCACTCTCATGGTGAAGAACCTCCTCCTCACATCCAGCCTGAATCTCCCCACCTCCAGCTTCATTCCATTCCCCCTAGTCCTATCACTACCTGAGATCCTGAGAAGTCCTTCCCCAGCCTTCCTGTAGGCCCCCTTCAGATACTGGAAGGCCACAATTAGGTCACCTCGGAGCCTTCTCTTCTGCAGACTGAACAGCCCCAACTCCTTCAGTCTGCTCTCATAGGAGAGGTGCTCCAGCCCTCTGATCATCCTCGTGGCCCTTCTCTGGACACGTTCCAGTACCTCCACATCCCTCTTGTAATAGGGACTCCAGAACTGGACACAGTACTCCAGATGGGGTCTCACCAGGGCTGAGTAGAGGGGGAGGATCACCTCCCTCGACCTGCTAGCCACACTTCTCCTGATGCAGCCCAGGATCTGATTGGCCTTGCGGGCTGCAAGTGCACATTGAGAGCTCATGTTGAGCTTTTTGTCCACCAGCACCCCCAAGTCTCTCTCCTCAGGGCTACTTTCCAGCCAGTCACTGCCCAGCCTGGATTTGTGCCTGGGATTGCCTCGACCCAGATGCAGGACCCTGCACTTGCTCTTATTGAACTTCATGAGGTTGGCTTGTGCCCACCTCTCCAGCCTGTCAAGGTCCCTCTGGATGGCCTCCCTTCCCTCCAGCGTGTCTGCTGCACCACACAGCTTGGTGTCATCAGCAAACTTGCTGAGGGTGCACTCAATGCCACTGTCCATGTCACCCACAAAGATGTTGAACAAGACAGGTCCCAGGACTGATCCCTGAGGGACTCCGCTTGTCACTGGCCTCCACTGGGACATGGAGCCATTGACAGCCACTCTTTGGGTGCGGCCATCAAGCCAGTTCCTTATCCATCTAGTGGTCCACCCATCAAACCCATGTGTCACCAGTTTGGAGACCAGGATGTGGTATCTATCACTTTGGGATGGTCACTTGGAGTCCCCACATCATAAGGCATCCCATATAACATCTCAAAAGGGGAAATTCCTATGTCTGTCCTAGGTTGGGTTCTGATATTTAAAAGGGCTAATGGTAAACACTTTACCCATGACATTTTTGTTTATAAAGTTAATTTGGCTAGCTGCTTCTTTAGCTCCCCATTCATACGCTCAACTCGTCCTGAACTCTGTGGGTGCCATGGGGTATGGTTTTCCCACCTAACTCCCAATGCTTCTATCAAATTCTTAATCACCTTTGAAATAAAATGTGGCCCTTGGTCTGAATCAATAATCTCAGTTACTCCGTATTGAGGGATAATATGTTCTAATAGGACCTTTGCTACTGCCTGTGCAGTAGCTCTAGAGGTAGGAAAAGCTTCCACATAATGTGTGAGATGATCTACTATAACTAATACATATTTATACCTTCCTACTCTCGGAAATTCTGTAAAGTCAACTTGTATATTCGAAAAGGGTCTGACAGCCGTGGGTCGCCCTCCCAAAGGTAGTTTCCTCATAGATGCCTTATTAATTTTGAGACACGTTAAGCATCCTTGTGTGACTTGCTTTGCCAGATCATGTAGCCCAATTGACATGAACCTTGTGCTGAATTGGTCTACTAGTCCCTGGGTTCCCCAATGTGTTTGATTGTGTATTGTAGTTAGAATTTGGAGGGCTAATGATTTTGGCAGTACCTTTTTACCATCAGGTAAATACCATTCGTTATCTTTTTTTTGAACGCCCAGTTCCGTCAACTTCTTTTCCTCTCGTCGGGTAAATACCAAAAGCGGAGCTGACCTTTGAAGGAGAACTGACTTCTCCTGGGACAGGTCTTTTTGTTTATTTACTAATAGGTATTTACTAACAGTCTCTATTGCTGCTCGCTTCGCTTCCAAATCTGCCCGATTATTCCCTCGGGTGTGGAGGTCCATTCCCTTTTGGTGTCCTTTAAGATGTACTACAGCTAATTTTTGAGGTCCTCTAAGGGCTTCCAACACTTGAACAATTAACTCTTGATGTATCAGGTCCTTCCCTTGGGAATTTATGAGACCTCTCTCTTCCCATATTTTCCCAAAAGTGTGTACTACTCCATAACTGTTTCTAGAATCTGTATATATTGTTCCTACCTTCCCTTTTAGTCGTTTCAGAGCTTGTAACAATGCATAGAGTTCACATGCCTGTGCAGACCATGTGGGGCTCAAGGGTCCTGACTCCACCGTTTCTAATGTTTTCCCATCCACTACTGCGTATCCTGACTTCCTTTTGCCATCTATAACTCGGGATGGCCCGTCCACAAAAAGTTTCTCCCCTTCATCTAATTCTTCCTCTTCTAAATCGGGGCGTATCTTGGTTTGTGTTTCGATTGTTGCAAGACAATCATGTGCGAATCCCTCTTCATTTGGTTGACCGTACAAAAACTCCGCTAAGTTTTGTAAATTAGTAGTTTCCAAAGACAAATTGGGAGATTCTAATAAAACACTTTCATATTTTAATAGTCTAGGGTCCGAGATCCATTTATCAGCTTTTTGTTGTAACACATTCCGAATATTGTGTGGCGAAAATACCCTAATGTTGCTGTTAAAAGTTATCTTACGCGCTTCTCCAACTAGCTGGGCGCACCCTACCACTGCTTGTAAGCAAGTAGGCCATCCTCTACTTACAGGGTCCAAAAGTTTAGAAAAATATCCTATCGGTTTCTTTTTCCCAGCCCATTCTTGGGTCAGAACACCATATGCGGTACCATCCTCAATATTTACAAAGAGAATAAATTGTCTCTTTAAATCTGGTAAGCTCAAAACTGGGGCATTGACTAAATCCTCCCGTAAAATCTGCCATTTCCTCTCATCCTCCTCATTCCATGTCACAACCCCGTCCAGGGTGAGCTTCTGGTATAAAAATTTTACTTTATTACTATAATTTTCAATCCATTGTCTACAGTATCCTACCAATCCTAAAATTTGTCTTATTTGTCTCTTGTTCTTGGGAGGTGGTAATGCCAATATCCCATTCACACGTTCGGGATCTATCCTTTTTTCTCCTTTATTAATATAATGGCCTAAATACTTCACTTCTTCTTCCACAAACTGTAATTTCCTTTTTGAGACTTTCAGGCCCTTTAGACCCAGGAAATTTAGAAGTTTGATACTTTCTGTTCTAACTTCTTCTTCATTCTCTCCAGCAATTAATAAATCATCTACATACTGCAAAAGGGTAATCCCAGAGGCTGGCTCATATTCCTGTAGTATTTGTTCTAAAGCTTGTCCAAACAAGTTAGGAGATTCTGTGAACCCCTGGGGTAAAACTGTCCACCTCAGTTGCTGTCTTCTTCCAGTCTCCGGATCCTCCCATTCAAAGGCAAAATAATCCCTACAAGATTCGTATAATGGACAAGCCCAAAATGCATCTTTTAAATCAGTGACACTATACCATAAATTTTCGGGGCCCAATTTACTTAATAAAGTATAGGGATTGGTTACTACAGGAAAGCGGGGTATTGTCCGTTTATTTATTGCTCTTAAATCATGTACCAATCGATAAGTCCCATCTGCCTTTTTTCACCGGCAATATTGGGGTATTAAAAGTTGACATACAGGGTTCTAAAAGTCCCTGCTTAATTAATCTATCTATTTCAGGTTTTAATCCTCTCCGCCCCTCGAGTGAAATGGGGTATTGTTTAATTGTGATTGGTCTCTCAGGATTTTGAATTGTAACAGTAAATGGTGCTATCTGTAAACGTCCAACACTATCAGGGGTATACCAAACCTCGGGGTTTATTTTCTCTTCGTCCTCAACTCGCAGTGGACAGAGCTTAATTTGAATAGCTTTATTTTTTACTTCTAAAGAAATTCCTAATTCTATAATCAAGTCTCGGCCCAATAAATTAAATTCTGCTTCCGGCACCACCAGAAGGTCCCCTAAACTTATTTTTGATTCTGTTTCTATTTCCACATTCTTTACTATTCCTACTTTAAAGGGTTCACCTTTTGCCCCTACCACCGTTGTGGTATCTGAAGATAATTTACATCCTTTGGGCAAACGCTGGATAGTAGATCTTTCAGCGCCTGAATCTACCAAAAACTGGAAATTTTCCTGTAGGGGACCTATTTTTAGAGTTATCAAGGGCTCATGATGTTTCCGGGTCCCTAATAGATAAAGCCCCTGACCCCCCTAATCCTCCTTGAACATTTTCTCATCCTGAATCCTTTTTCTGCAGTTCCGCTTCAAATGTCCCTTTTTCCCACAATAAAAACAAGTTCTTTCTTCTTTTCTGTCTGCCGTATTCACCTTTTGGTTGTCCAAGAGTCGGGGTGGAGGCTTATTTTCCTTTTTTCCTATTCCCTGGCTTTCTCTAACTGCCGCCACCATCATTCGAACTTGTTTCTTATGGTTTTCATTGTCCCGTCGTACATAAACTTTCTGAGCTTCTCTTAATAATTCGTCTAAACCCCTGTCCTGCCAATTCTCAATCTTTTCCAACTTTTTCCTGATATCTTCCCAAGATTTTGCCACAAATTGTGTTTTGAGTAGCACTTGCCCAGGGGGGGCTTCAGTATCTAAACCCGAATACATCTGCATACTTTTTCGTAACCTCTCGAGCCAATCGTTTGGAGATTCATCTTTCCCTTGCCTTTCGTTAAGGGCCTTGTTTATATTTTGTCCTCGAGGGACTGCATCACGAATCCCTTGGATAATTATGTTTCGTAAGTCCTGCATATGGACTCTGTGATTATTATTCTGGTGGTCCCATTGAGGTCTTTGTAATGGCCATTTTATATCAGCCTGTGGACCTTGTGCGTGTTGGGCATCCCAAGTTCGCATACCGGCTGTCCTTATCATATTCTTTTCTTCTGTTGTAAAAAGAATGCCCAAAATAGCTTGCAATTCGTCCCAAGTATATATACTAGGACCCAGAAATTGATCCACTCGCTCAGCTACTCCGAGCGGATCTTCTAAAAGTTTCCCCATATCCTTCTTAAATTCTCTGACATCACTAGAGCTAAGTGGTACAGATATAAACCCCATTTGGGGATTTGGTCCCCCCATAGGAACTTCTCTTAAGGGGAACAGATTCCGCTGGCGCGTCCTATATCTAGTTTGTGGCCCTTAACTAAGCTCTTCTTCCTCGGCACCGTTGGATGTCGGAGCCGTAGGGGCTGTGAGCATCGCATACGGTGGTGGCCCTGTTGGAATTTCATCTTCCCTTTTGGGTTTCATTTTTCTTTGTTCCTCCAAGGTGGAAAGGGAAAAGAGAGATACTCCTGGTCCCCCAGGTCGGGTAACCCATACCGCTGCATATTCACTCTCTTCCGGGCTAAAAGGAGTTTTGCCATTTACCCAAAGATTTAAATGCTGCCTAACCCAATCCTCACTGGACCCATATTTAGGCCACCATATAGCGGGTCCTATCTTCTGGTTACCCCATTTATTTATACAATAATCAATCATTTTATCTTTGGACTTATTCCCTGTTCCTGGATAATGTTTCCACATAGTTAACATAAAATGTAAGGGTGAGTCCTTTGGTATATTAGGACATTTAACGGGAACAGGCACCCTACTTTTTCCCTGTCCCATCTTCCAGAGTGTTCACACACAACTTCTTATACACTCACTTCCCCTTGTTCGTGGCTCACGCTTGGGGTAGCAATGAAAACCGCACTACTTAAGGGTCCGCAATCGCTTGGGTTAGTCCGAGCTGCCGGCCCCCTCTCATTCACACACCACACACTCCACTCTGGGAAACCCGACCCCGACCGAACGGAACCTTGCGCAAAAAGGCAGATACTTACGTGTCCCGTGTCTTCGTCCGGACTTTTGTGCACAAAATTTATGGGGTCAACCGGTTATCCCTTTGCTTTATTGTTCAAAATTTCGGATCGTCGGTAAGGATTGGTAGGAATGAGAACAGCGAAGCCGCTGGTGACAGCGGGGCGCCTCTCCGTTGTTCTTATTCCACTCCCTATTCCTTATCCGAGTCACGGCACCAAAATTGTTATAAAGGATTCACGGAGGCCAATTCAGAGTTGATTTGGTTTAATACAAATTAAGTAAAGCAATGAACAATAAAGCAAAAACAGCGCTGGGCGACAGGGACTCTCCGCTCCACCAACTGCCGCCTCTTCCTGACAGTTCGTTGATCTTTTATGTGGTAGCTGTTCCGCGTCAGTGTCCTCCCACACTCCGAGGTACGCATACCCAAGTTGTTGTTAGGGGGGTCATCCTCTATCCCTCGATAGTTGATGAGGCTGAAGCAAGCAGTCATTTATCACCAGTCTTCCTCTATGTCCTTTCCTTCACCTCTCGTCATACATCACCAATCCTCCTTAGTCAACCTTTCCTTCACCTCTCGCCATACATCACCAATCCTCCTTAGTCATCCTTTCCTTCACCTCTCGTCATACATCACCACATATGGACAGTTTCTGGCTCCAGCTAACATCTTCAAGGTTACCCGATATCTTTATGTTCCTTTGTGCAAGCTCTTTAGCTAGCTTAATTACAATACTGTGATTCGACATTTGATAATACAGTAAATTCCTGCATACAATAAGCCTATAACAAACATTTCCTTTTACCCTTTGTAACAGGAAGGTGTCCCTGCTGACCCTGCCCAATCCCTTGGGGGACTGTCCCCGCCCCCATCTGAGGGGACGCGGGGCGGGGGGGAGGGCTGCTCTCGGCGCCCAGCCGCGGCTCCCCACCGGCACTCTGGGGCTCCGAGGGGTGGGACAGAGCCCCGCGCAGCTCAGCGCAGGAATGAGCCGGCCTCGGGATTCGAACCCGCCCCGCGCCCCGCGCCCCGCCCCGCGCCCCGCCCCGCCCGAGCGCCGGCCAACCGCCGCGCGGCGAGCTCGGGGCGGAGCTTCCCCATTGGCTTGCCGCCCGCCGCGCGTCCCTCCCCCCGCTCCGCCCCCCGCCCGGCGGCGCCGCGTCTCCCATTGGCCGGCCGCGGCGGGAGGGGGCGTGGCAGCCTGGGGCGGGGCGGCGCCGCCGCCTTCTCCATCTTGCGGGGTCGCGGCCCGGGGCCCCCGGCCGGGCTTGGGGCGGCGGCGGCGCAGCGCCGCGGGGAGGCTTCTCCGGGGGGGGGTGGCGGCTCCTAGGGGGCGCCAGGGCCTTGGCCGGGGCCGGGGCGGGGGCGCGGGCAGCACCTGCAGGGGGTTTGGCCTTTAGAAGCGGGGGGAGGGGGCGTGGGGCCAGGGCGGTAGAGCCGAGGGGTTCCCCGTGGGGGTGGGGCAGCCCTGGGGGCGCAGGGCTGGGGGTCCCCGCAGGGGGGTGTCCCTGTAGGGGAGCTCGGGGGATATCGGGGGTCCGCTGGGGCTGCAGCCCCTCGGGGGTGGGGTGCAACCCCTCGGGGGGGCGCAGGCATTCGGAGGGTGGTTGGGGGGGGTGGGGTTTGGGGGTCCCGGGGTGGGGGGCAGCGAATCCCTTGCAGGGAGTCTGTAGGCTTCGGGGTAGGCTCTTGGGCAGGGGTCCTCAGAGGGGTCCCGGGGAGCCGCCAATGCGGGGCGCGGGGGGGGGCTGGGCGCTGAGGCTGGGGGGAGGTCTCCGGGGGGCGGCGCTCGCTTAGGGGGGGTTGGGGAGGGGCTGCCGCCGCCCTCGCCCCCCGCCCGCAGCGGCAGCATGGCCTGGGCGCTGAAGCTGCCCCTGGCTGACGAAGCGATCGAGTCCGGGCTGGTGCAGGACTTCGACGCCAGCCTCTCGGGCATCGGGCAGGAGCTGGGCGCCGGAGCCTACAGCATGAGGTGGGTGCGAGGGGGGGCTGGAGGGGGGTCGGGGGGGGTGGGCTGCGCTGCAGGAGCGGGGCCGGGGGCGGTCTCGGTGTCATGTCGAGGGGGAAGGCTGCCGGGCGCCCTCGGACCCGGACCGTGGTGGCGGCCGCGGAGCCCTTGGCACGGCTGGGGGTGGCTGGGGAGGCTTGGGGGGGGGGGTCCCAGGCGGCTGGGAGGAGGAGGAGGTGGTCCCGGGGGTGCTGGCTGCGGGCTCCATGCCCTCCCTACCCCCCTCCCAGAGCAGCAGCAGCAGCAGGTGGGGGGGGTTGGGTCAGAGCTGAAGCCGCAGCAGGAACCCCCCCCCGGGGGTCTGACACCCCTCCCCCCGGGGTCTGACACCGAGGCACTGAGGGCTGGGGTCTGCCCCTGGCTCACAGCCCCCCCAGGAGGGCTCCAGGCTGGGGGCAGAGAGGGGCTGGGGTCTGCCCCTGGCTCACAGCCCCCCGGGAGGGCTCCAGGCTGGGGGCAGAGGGGCTGGGGGCTGCCCCTGGCTCACAGCCCCCCCGGGAGGGCTCCAGGCTGGGGGCAGAGGGGCTGGGGGCTGCCCCTGGCTCAGGGCAGGCTGGGGCAGAGGGGCCCGGGAGGGCTCCAGGCTGGGGGCAGAGGGGCTGGGGGCTGCCCCTGGCTCACAGCCCCCCCGGGAGGGCTCCAGGCTGGGAGCTGCCCTGGGGGGCAAGGAGCTGGGGGGCTTCGGGAGGGTCCCTGGTGGCCTTCCCAAGGGCAGTGCTCAGCCTAGGAAGCTAAGCAGGGTCCAGCGCGGTTAGTGCTTGGATGGGAGACAGCAGTCTGGGCAATGAGCTGGGCCCCTGTGCTGACCCCCCCAGGGCCCAGTTCTGCTCAATGCCCTCAGCACTGAGCTGGGGCTCAGTGGGGGTCAGGCCTGGGGCAGTCTCCATCCGTGTGGGGGGGGTCCCAGGTCCCAGCCCCCCCTGGCTGTGCTCCTGTGGGTCAGGGTTGGGGCAGTCTCCATCCCTGGGGGGGGGTCCCAGCTCCCAGCCCCCCCTGGCTGTGCTCCCTGGGGCAGTCTCCATCCCTGGGGGGGGGTCCCAGGTCCCAGCCCCCCCTGGCTGTGCTCCTGGGGGTCAGGCCCTGGGGCAGTCTCCATCCCTGGGGGGGGTCCCAGCTCCCCCTGGCTGTGCTCCTGGGGCAGTCTCCATCCCTGGGGGGGGTCCCAGCTCCCAGCCCCCCGGGCTGTGCTCCCTGGGGCAGTCTCCATCCCTGGGGGGGGTCCCAGCTCCCAGCCCCCCCTGGCTGTGCTCCTGTGGGTCAGGGTTGGGGCAGTCCCCATCCCTGGGGGGGGGTCCCAGCTCCCAGCCCCCAGCCCCCCCTGGCTGTGCTCCTGGGGGTCAGCCCTGGGGCAGTCTCCGTCCCGCTGCTCCCTGCCGCCCTGGCTCCCGGGCTGCCCGGGGTGGGTTTAGGTCTGCTGGGGTCTGGGTGACCCCAGCCCCCTCCCCCCCCCCCGTGTTGCAGCGATGTCCTGGCCCTGCCCATCTTCAAGCAGGAGGAGGCCTCGCTGCCAGCTGAGGCTGAGGGCAAGCTGCTGCCCTTCCAGTACGTGCTGTGCGCTGCCACCTCCCCGGCCGTCAAGCTCCACGAGGAGACCCTCACCTATCTCAACCAGGGTGAGGGCAGCCCCTGAGCCCCCTCCCCAGGCCCTGGCACTCTGCCTGGGAGGCTTCTCAGTCCCTCCCCCCAGCTCCACCTGAGCAGTGCAGCCCCTGGGAGCACTGCAGCAGGCTGGGGGCGCAGCCTGGGGCTCGCTGCCTGCCCCTGGAGGTCATCGTGGAGCCAGCAGCAAGCTGCTGCCCTGGGGGGGGGGAGGAGAGGAGGAGGGGGAGGTTGGAGAGGGGAGAAGGAGGTTGGGGAGGGGAGGAGGATGGGAGGAGAAGGATGGGGAAGAGGATGGGGAGAGGGGGAGGAGGTTGGGAGGAGAAGGAAGAAGTTGGTGAGAAGGAGGTTGGAGAAGGGAGAAGGAGGTTGGGGAGGAGAGGAGGATGGGGAGGGGAGGAGGTTGTAGAGAGCAGGATGGGGAAGAGGATGGGGAGGGGAGGAGGTTGAGAAGGAAGAGGAGGATATGGTGAGGAGGAGGATGGGGAGGAGAGGAGGATGGAGGAGGATGGGGAGGAGAGGAGAATGGGGAGGAGAGGAGGATGGGGAGGAGAGGAGGAGGAGGTTGGGGAGAGGAGGATGGGGAGGGGAGGATGGGGAAGAGGATGGGGAGGGGAGGAGGTTGGAGAGGAGAGGAGGAGGAGGTTGGAGAGAAGAGGATGGGGATGGGAGGAGGTTGAGGAGAGGAGGATGGGGATGGGAGGAGGTTGAGGAGAGGAGGATGGGGATGGGAGGAGGTTGAGGAGAGGAGGATGGGGATGGGAGGAGGTTGGAGAGAGGAGGGTGGGGAGGGAGGAGGTTGAGGAGGAGGGTGGGGAGGGGAGGTTGGAGAGAGGAGGATGGGGAGGGGAGGAGGATGGGGAAGAGGATGGGGAGGGGAGGAGGTTGGGGAAAGGAGGATGGGGAGAGGAGGAGGATGGGCAGAGGGGGAGGAGGTTGGGAGGAGAAGGAAGAAGTTGGGGAGAAGGAGGTTGGAGAGAGGAGGATGGGGAAGAGGATGGGGAGGGGAGGTTGGGGAGGGGAGGAGGATGGAGAGAGGGGGGGAGGAGGATTGGGAGAGGGAAGATGTTGGGGAGAAGGAGGTTGGGAGAGGAGGATGGGGGAAGAGATGGGGAGGGAGGTTGGGGAAGGGAGGAGGATGGAGGGGAGGAGGAGGATGGGAGGAGGTTGGAGAGAAGGATGAGGAGGATGGGGGAGGGGAGGAGGAGGGGGAGAGGGGGGAGGAGGTTGGGAGGAGAAGGAAGAGGTTGGGGAGAAGGAGGTTGGAGAGAGGAGGAGGTTGGGGACGATAGGATGGGGAGGGAGGAGGTTGGGGAGAGAAGGATTGGGAAGAGGTTGGGGAGAGGAGGAGGTTGGGGAGAGAAGGATGGGGAAGAGGATGGGGAGGTAGGGGAGGAGGTTGGGGAGAAGGAGATTGGAGAGAGGAGGATGGGGAAGAGGATGGGGAGGGGAGGAGGTTGGAGAGAGGAGGAGGAGGTTGGGGGTGGGAGGTTGGGGGGAGGAGGATGGGGAGAGGAGGAGGTAGGGGAGGAGGTTGGGAAGGAAGAGGAGGATATGGTGAGGAGGAGGAGGATGGGGAGAGGAGGAGGAGGTTGGGGAGGAAGAGGTTGGGGGAAGGAGGAGGAAGATGGGGGGAGGAGGTTGGGGAGAGGAGGAGGAGGTTGGGGAGGAAGAGGTTGGGGGGCAGGTAGGAGTGGCAGGGGGGCAGGGCTGGGAGCAGGGTGGCAGCAGAGGGCAGGGGGGCTGCCAGGGCAGAGGCTGGCAGCGCCCCCTTGCCCCCCCCCCGGTGGCAGTGCCCCCCCGGTGCAGCGCCCCCTGTGCCCCCCCAGGGCAGTCCTACGAGATCCGGATGTTGGACAACCGGAAGCTGGGAGAGCTGCCGGAGCTCAACGGGAAGCTGGTGAAGGTCAGCAGGTGGCCGCCAGGGGGCGCCAGGGGCCCGCGGGGACCTCCCTGGCAGCAGGGCTGGGCTGGGCTGGGCTGAGGGCAGGGCTGAGCAGGGCAGGGCAGGGCTGAGCAGGGCAGGGCTGGGCAGGGCAGGGCAGAGCAGGGCAGGGCTGAGCAGGGCAGGGCTGGGCTGGGCAGGGCAGGGCAGAGCAGGGCAGGGCTGGGCAGGGCAGGGCAGGGCTGGGCAGGGCAGGGCTGGGCTGGGCTGGGCTGGGCAGGGCAGGGGCTGGGCAGAGCAGGGCAGGGCTGGGCTGGGCAGAGCAGGGCAGGGCAGAGCAGGGCAGGGCAGAGCAGGGCAGGGCAGGGCAGGGCTGGGCAGGGCAGGGCAGGGCAGGGCTGGGCAGAGCAGGGCAGGGCTGGGCAGGGCTGGGCAGGGCAGGGCAGGGCTGGGCAGGGCAGGGCAGGGCTGAGCAGGGCAGGGCAGGGCTGGGCAGGGCAGGGCTGGGCAGAGCAGGGCAGGGCTGGGCAGAGCAGGGCAGGGCTGGGGGGGGCCATGGGGAGGGATGGTGCTGGGGGGGGATGGTGCTGGGGGGGCCATGGGGGGGGGATGGTGCTGAGGCCCTGGGCTCACTCTGGAGCCTCTCAGTGCCGGGCAGCCCCCAGCAGGGTCTGCACCCCCCCCTCCCCACCCCTCCCAGAGCTCCTGCACCGCTCTGGCTTCTCCCTATCCCCCTCCCCCAACTCCCCCACCCCAGGCAGCCCCCTCCCCCCTCTCGGGCGCGTGCTCAGCCCCTACCCTTCCCCCCCCTCCCCCCAGAGCATCTTCCGGGTGGTGTTCCACGACCGGCGGCTGCAGTACACCGAGCACCAGCAGCTGGAGGGGTGGCGCTGGAGCCGCCCCGGGGACAGGATCCTCGACATCGGTGAGCCTCGGGGGGGGGAGGGGGCTGGGGAGGGGAGAGGAGGGATGGGGGGGAGGGAGGGAGTGGGGGAGGGGGGGGATGTGGGCTGAAGACCCTCCAGCAGGTTCCCCCTGCCCTGCGCCAGCTCTGGTCGCTGCCAGCCTGAGCTTGGTGCTGCCATGGAAGCTCTGGGAAGCTTCCTTGCTCCCTCCTTCCCTCCCTCCTTCCCTCCCTCCTTCCCTCCCTCCTTCCCTCCCTCCTTCCCTCCCTCCTTCCTTCCTCCTCCCTCCTTCCTCCCTCCTTCCTCCTCCTTCCCTCCCTCCTTCCTCCCTCCTTCCTCCCTCCTCCCTCCTCCCTCCCTCCTTCCTCCCTCCTCCCCTCCTTCCTCCTCCCTCCCTCCCTCCTCCCTCCTTCCTTCCTCCCTCCCTCCCTTCCTCCCTCCCCCCTCCTCCCCCCTCCTTCCCCCCTCCCTCCTTCCTCCCCCTCTCCTTCCTCCCTCCCCCCTCCTTCCTCCTTCCCCCTCCCTCCCCCCTCCTTCCCCCCCTCCTCCCTCCTTCCTCCTCCCCCCTTCCCTCCTCCCCCCCTCCTTCCCCCTCCTTCCCCCCTCCTTCCCCCCTCCTCCTCCCCCCTCCTTCCCCCTCCCCCTTCCCCCCTCCTTCCCCCCCTCCTCCCCCCTCCTCCCCCTCCTCCCCCTTTCCCCCCCTTTTCCCCCCTTCCCCCCTTCCCCCTTCCCCCCTTCCCCCCCCCTTTCCCCCCCCTTCCCCCCCCCCCTTCCCCCCTCTTCCCCCTCTTCCCCCCTTCCCCCCTTCCCCCCTTCCCCCTCCTCCCCCCTCCTCCCCCCTCCTCCCCCTCCTCCCCCTCCTCCCCCCTCCTCCCCCTTTTCTTTCCTCTCTCCTTCCCCCCTCCTCCCCCTCCTCCCCCTTCTTCTCCTTCTTCCTCTTCTCCTTCTTCCTTCTTCTCCCTCTTCCTCCTTCTCTTTCTTCCTCCTTCTCTTTCTTCCTCCTTCTCTTTCTTCCTCCTTCTCTTTCTTCCTCCTTCTCTTCCTTCCTCCTTCTCTTCCTTCCTCCTTCTCTTCCTTCCTCCTTCTCTCCCTTCCTCTTTCCCTCCTTCCCTCCTTCCTCCTCCCCAGCTGAGGCTCTCCCTGTGCCCCCT
This sequence comes from Melanerpes aurifrons, assembly GCA_011125475.1. Lineage (NCBI taxonomy): Eukaryota > Metazoa > Chordata > Aves > Piciformes > Picidae > Melanerpes > Melanerpes aurifrons. Next base: position 916,563 of record WWNC01000077.1, on the reverse strand, counting down.
CCAGACATCCCCATGTCCGTGGGCATCATTGACCCCCGAGCCAACCCCACCCAGCTCAACACTGTGGAGTTCCTCTGGGACCCCTCCAAGAGGACTTCTGTGTTCATCCAGGTGGGAGGGGAGATGGAAGGGGAAGGAGAAGGGAGGGGAGGGGAGGGGGAAGGAAGGGGAGGGGAAGAGAGAAGAAGGAAGGGGAAGGGAGGGGGGAAGAGAGAACAAGGAGAAGGGAGGGAAGGGAAAGGGGAAGGGAGGGAAAGGAAAGGGGAAGGGGAGGGAGGGGAGGCTGCTGCTGGGGGTGCCCAGGAGAGTGACTGAGGGGCAAGAGCTGAAACAGCAGCCAGGGGCTGGGAGGAGGAACACAGCCCAGCTGCTGCCCCCTCCCCTTGCCCCTCTGCTGCCCCTCCCCCATGCTGCCCTGTCCCTGCTCATTGCCTCCTGCTCTGCCTCTCCCTTCCTGGCCCCCTGGGGTGGGCTTGCTGGTCTGGGGGCTCAGTGGGTCTGGGGGCTGGGAGGGTCTGGGGGCTGCCATGGTTCTGGTGGGTCTGGGGTCTGTGGTGGGCCCAGGGTCTGTTGGGCGCGGGTGTGAGTGGCGCGGGCCCGGGGGCTGGGTGGGTCTGGGGACTCTGTTGGGTCTGGGGTCTGTTGGTCTGGGGACTGTTGGGTCTGGGGGCTGGGGTCTGGGGTCTCTGTGGGTCTGGGGTCTGGGTGGGTCTGGGTGGGTCTGGGGTCTGGGTGGGCCTGGGTCTGGGGTCTCTGTTGGGTCTCCGTTGGGTCTGGGGTCTCTGTTTGGTCTGGGGTCTGGGGTCTGGGTGGGTCTGGGGTCTCCGTTGGGTTTCGGGTCTGGGTGGGTCTGGGGTCTCTGTTGGGTCTGGGGTCTCTTGGGTCTTGGGTGCAGTGTGAGCAGCGCAGGGCCGGGGGCTGGGTGGGTCTGGGGTCTCCATGGGTCTGGGGTCTGGGTGGGCCTGGGGTCTCTGTTGGGTCTCCGTTGGGTCCGGGGTCTGGGTGGGTCTGGGGTCTGGGTGGGCCTGGGGTCTCCGTTGGGTCTGGGGTCTGGGTGGGTCTGGGGTCTCTGTTGGGTCTCTGTTTGGTCCGGGGTCTGGGTGGGCCTGGGGTCTGGGTGGGCTGGGGTCTCCGTTGGGTCCGGGGTCTGGGTGGGTCTGGGGTCTCCGTTGGGTCTCCGTTGGGTCCGGGGTCCGTGCGGGCCTGTGGTCCGTGGCCGGTGCGAGCGGCGCGGGGCCGCAGGTGCACTGCATCAGCACGGAGTTCACGCTGCGCAAGCACGGCGGCGAGAAGGGAGTCCCCTTCCGGGTGCAGATCGACAGCTTCCGGCAGGGCGCCGGCGGCCACTACGCCGAGCACCTGCACTCCGCCAGCTGCCAGATCAAGGTCTTCAAGGTACCCCTGGGACCCCCACTTCCTCCCCCTCTTCCTCCCCCACTTCCTCCCCCTCTTCCTCCCCTTTCCCCCCCTCCCCCCCTCTTTCCCCTCCTCCCCACTTCCTCCCCACTTCCTCCCCACTTCCTCCCCACTTCCTCCCCACTTCCTCCCCACTTCCTCCCCACTTCCTCCCCACTTCACTCCTCCCCTTTCCCCCCCCCTCACTTCCTCCCCTTTTCCCCCCCTTCCTCCTCTCTTCCTCCCCCTTTCCCCCACACGTCCCCCCCACTTCCTCCCCACTCCCTCCTTCCCCCCCACTTCCTCCCCCACTCCTTCCCCCCGTCCTCCCCCACTCCTCCTCCCCCCCACGTTCCCCCTCCTCCCCCCATCCCCCCCCCTCCCCTTTTCCCCCTCTTCCCCCCTCCCCTTCCCCTCTCTTCCTCCCCCTTTTCCCCACACATCTTCCCCTCCTTCCCCCCACTTCCTCTCCTCCCCCCACTTCCTTCCACCCCCCTCTTCCCTCCCCCTTCCTCCCCCCTTCCTCCCCCCTTCCCCCCACTCCTCTTCCTCCCCCTTTCTTTCCCCTCTTTCCCTCCAGCTGCTCCCCTTCTGCCTTCCCTCTCTCCTCCCCTGCTGCCTTCCCTCCCTCCCCGCCCGGAGCCTCACTGTGCCTCCCCCCGCAGCCCAAGGGCGCTGACCGGAAGCAGAAGACAGACCGAGAGAAGATGGAGAGGAGAACTCCCCAGGAGAAGGAGAAGTACCAACCCTCCTACGAGACCACCATCCTCACCGAGGTGGGCACCCCCTGCCCGGGGGCACACAGCTCTGCCCCAGCTCTGCCAGCTGTGCCAGCTGCCAGGGCAGGGAGCTGGGCAGCACAGGAGAGGAGCTGGAGAGACCTGGAGGAGGCCTTGGGGGGGAATGGAGCTCAGAGCTCAGCCAGGGCTCAGCTCTGTGCTCCCTTGCAGTGCTCTCCCTGCCAGGGCTCAGCTCTCTGCTCCCTTGCAGTGCTCTCCCTGCCAGGGCTCAGCTCTCTGCTCCCTTGCAGTGCTCTCCCTGCCAGGGCTCAGCTCTGTGCCTCCCTTGCAGTGCTCTCCCTGCCAGGGCTCAGCTCTGTGCCTCCCTTGCAGTGCTCTCCCTGCCAGGGCTCAGCTCTCTGCTCCCTTGCAGTGCTCTCCCTGCCAGGGCTCAGCTCTGTGCCTCCCTTGCAGTGCTCTCCCTGCCAGGGCTCAGCTCTCTGCTCCCTTGCAGTGCTCTCCCTGCCAGGGCTCAGCTCTGTGCCTCCTTGCAGTGCTCTCCTGCCCAGGGCTCAGCTCTGTGCCTCCCTTGCAGTGCTCTCCTGCCAGGGCTCAGCTCTGTGCCTCCCTTGCAGTGCTCTCCCTGCCCAGGGCTCAGCTCTGTGTCTCCCTTGCAGTGCTCTCCCTGCCCAGGGCTCAGCTCTGTGCCTCCCTTGCAGTGCTCTCCCTGCCAGGGCTCAGCTCTCTGCTCCCTTGCAGTGCTCTCCTGCCAGGGCTCAGCTCTGTGCCTCCCTTGCAGTGCTCTCCTGCCAGGGCTCAGCTCTGTGCCTCCCTTGCAGTGCTCTCCCTGCCAGGGCTCAGCTCTGTGCCTCCCTTGCAGTGCTCTCCCTGCCCAGGGCTCAGCTCTGTGCCTCCCTTGCAGTGCTCTCCCTGCCAGGGCTCAGCTCTGTGCCTCCCTTGCAGTGCTCTCCCTGCCCAGGGCTCAGCTCTGTGTCTCCCTTGCAGTGCTCTCCCTGCCCAGGGCTCAGCTCTGTGCCTCCCTTGCAGTGCTCTCCCTGCCCAGGGCTCAGCTCTGTGCCTCCTTTGCAGTGCTCTCCCTGCCCAGGGCTCAGCTCTCTGCTCCCTTGCAGTGCTCTCCCTGCCAGGGCTCAGCTCTCTGCTCCCTTGCAGTGCTCTCCCTGCCAGGGCTCAGCTCTGTGCCTCCCTTGCAGTGCTCTCCCTGCCCAGGGCTCAGCTCTGTGCCTCCCTTGCAGTGCTCTCCCTGCCAGGGCTCAGCTCTGTGCCTCCCTTGCAGTGCTCTCCCTGCCAGGGCTCAGCTCTGTGTCTCCCTTTGCAGTGCTCTCCCTGCCCAGGGCTCAGCTCTGTGCCTCCCTTGCAGTGCTCTCTCCTGCCCAGGGCTCAGCTCTGTGCCTCCTTTGCAGTGCTCTCCCTGCCCAGGGCTCAGCTCTCTGCTCCCTTGCAGTGCTCTCCCTGCCCAGGGCTCAGCTCTGTGCCTCCCTTGCAGTGCTCTCCCTGCCAGGGCTCAGCTCTCTGCTCCCTTGCAGTGCTCTCCCTGCCCAGGGCTCAGCTCTCTGCTCCCTTGCAGTGCCTCCCTGCCAGGGCTCAGCTCTCTGCCCCTTGCAGTGCCTCCCTGCCCAGGGCTCAGCCTGTGCCTCCCTTGCAGTGCTCTCCTGGCCAGGGCTCAGCTCTGTGCCTCCCTTGCAGTGCTCTCCCTGCCAGGGCTCAGCTCTGTGCCTCCCTTGCAGTGCTCTCCTGCCAGGGCCTCAGCTCTGTGCCTCCCTTGCAGTGCTCTCCCTGCCAGGGCTCAGCTCTCTGCTCCCTTGCAGTGCTCTCCCTGGCCTGACATCAGCTATGTCAGCAGCTCTCCATCTCCAGGCTTCAGCAGCTCCCACAGCAGCTTCTCCCTGGGGGAAGGGTGAGCTAGGGGGAGTGCCTGGCACTGCCCTCCCTTCCCCCTCCCCCTTCCCCTTCCTTCCTTTCCTCCCTTCCTTCCCTTCCCCTTCCCTTCCTTTCCCCTTCCCTTCCTCCCTTCCCTTCCCTTCCCCTCCCTTCCTTCCCTTCCCTCCTCCCTTCCCTCCCTTCCCTCCCTTCCCCCTCCCTTCCCCTCCCCTTCCCTTCCTTCCCTTCCTCCCTTCCCCTCCCTTCCCCTCCCTTCCCTTCCCTTCCCCCTCCCTTCCCTCCCTTCCCTCCCTTCCCCTCCCCTTCCCCTCCTTCCCTCCCTTCCCTTCCCCTTCCTTCCTTCCCTTCCCTTCCCCTTCCCTTCCTTCCCTTCCCTTCCTTCCCTTCCTTCCCTTCCTTCCCTTCCTTCCCTTCCTTCCCTTCCCTTCCCTTCCTTTTTCCCCCCTGCTGCTGGGGGAGGCTGCTGCATGGTGTGGGAACCTCAGGGCAGGGAGGAGGGAGGGCAGGGGGTGGTGAGGAAGGGGGAGGGGAGGGCAAAGGGGGGCAGGGAATGAGTGAGTGAAGGGGGAGGGTGTGAAGGGTGGGGGTGGTGAGTGGGGGAAAGGGGGAGGAGAGGGCAGGAAAAGGGGGAAGGGGCAGGGGGAAAGAAAGGGATGGGGTAGGGGGAGAAAGGGTGAGGAGGAGGGGGTGAAAGGGGTAGGGGGAGGGGAAAGGGGAGAAAGGGGCGGGGAGGGGAGGGGGAATGTGGGGAGGGCAGAGGTTGGGGGCAGGGGGTGAAGCTGCTGGCAGGGAGGGGGAAGGGGTGGGGGGAAGGGGGATGGGAAGGGGTAGGGGATAGGAGGGGAAGGGGTGGGGATGGGAGGGGAAGGGGTGGGGGAAGGGGTGGGGATGGGAGGGGAAGGGGTGGGGATGGGAGGGGGATGGGAGGGGGATGGGAGGGGGATGGGAGGGGGAAGGGGTGGGGATGGGAGGGGGAAGGGGTGGGGAGGGGAAGGGTGGGGGGAAGGGGTGGGGATGGGAGGAAGGGCCCTGGGGGGGGGAAGGGGTGGGGGAAGGGGTGGGGATGGGAGGGGAAGGGGTGGGGATGGGAGGGGGGATGGGAGGGGGATGGGAGGGGGAAGGGGTGGGGATGGGAAGGGTGGGGGAAGGGAGGGGAAGGGGTGGGGAGGGCTGCAGCCCGACCCTGGGGACACAGTGCTGGGGCTGGGGGGGGCAGCTGACCTCTGACCTGTGACCTCTGACCTCTGCCCTGCCCCAGCAATGGGTCCCCAAACCACCAACCTGAGCCAGCGCCCCCCATGGCAGAGGTGAGTCACAGCCCCGGGGGTGGGCAGGGGGAGAGGGTGGGCTGGGGCCTTCCTCCCCCCCTCTCCCCTGCTGCCTTCCTCCTCCCCTCTGCTGCCTTCCTCCCCCCCTCTGCCTTCCTCTCCCTCCCCCTGCTGCCTTCCTCCCCCTCCCTCTGCTGCCTTCCTCTCCCTCCCCTCTGCTGCCTTCCTCTCCCCCTCCCCTCTGCTGCCTTCCTCCCCCTCCCCTCTGCTGCCTTCCTCCCCTCCCCTCTGCTGCCTTCCTCTCCCTCCCCTCTGCTGCCTTCCTCTCCCTCTCCCCTCTGCTGCCTTCCTCCCCCTCCCCTCTGCTGCCTTCCTCCCCCTCCCCTCTGCTGCCTTCCTCCCCCTCTCCCTCTGCTGCCTTCCTCCCTCTCCCCTCTGCTGCCTTCCTCCCCTCTCCCTCTGCTGCCTTCCTCCCCCTCCCCTCTGCTGCCTTCCTCTCCCTCCCCTCTGCTGCCTTCCTCCTCCCTGTACCTCTCCCCTGCAGCCTTCTCCTGTGCCCCCAGCCCATGGTGCCCCTGGGGGCTGAGCCTGGCTGCCTGGGGCTGTGCTGCTCCCCCCCAGCCCAGGCCCCTCCTGCTCTCCCCTCTGCCCAGCAGCTGCTGCCCAGCAGCAGCCCCCAGGAGGCTCAGCAGTGGCTGCACCACCATCGCTTCTCAGCCTTCTCCCAGCTGCTCAGGAACTTCTCAGGTGGGCTGGGGGCAGAGCCTGCCTGACCCTTGACCCCTGACCCTTGACCCCTGACCCAGCTTGCCCCTTGCCTCCTGTCCTGGGGCTGGGCTCTGGGGGCTCTGGGGCTGGGCTCTGGGAGCTCTGGGGCTGGGCTCTGGGGCTCTGGGGCTGGGCTCTGGGGGCTCTGGGGCTGGGCTCTGGGGGCTCTGGGGCTGGGCTCTGGGGCTGAGCTCTGGGGCTGGGCTCTGGGAGCTCTGGGGCTGGGCTCTGGGAGCTCTGGGGCTGGGCTCTGGGAGCTCTGGGGCTGGGCTCTGGGGGCTCTGGGGCTGGGCTCTGGGGCTGGGCTCTGGGGCTGGGCTCTGGGGCTGAGCTCTGGGAGCTCTGGGGCTGAGCTCTGGGGGCTCTGGGGGCTCTGGGGCTGGGCTCTGGGGCTGGACTCTGGGGCTGGGCTCTGGGAGCTCTGGGGCTGGGCTCTGGGGGCTCTGGGGCTGAGCTCTGGGGCTGAGCTCTGGGGGCTCTGGGGCTGAGCTCTGGGGCTGGGCTCTGGGAGCTCTGGGGCTGAGCTCTGCGGCTGGGCTCTGGGGCTGAGCTCTGGGGCTGAGCTCTGGGGGCTCTGGGGCTGGGCTCTGGGAGCTCTGGGGCTGGGCTCTGGGGCTGGACTCTGGGGCTGAGCTCTGGGGGCTCTGGGGCTGAGCTCTGGGGCTGGGCTCTGGGGCTGAGCTCTGGGGCTGAGCTCTGGGGGCTCTGGGGCTGAGCTCTGGGGCTGGGCTCTGGGGCTGAGCTCTGGGGCTGAGCTCTGGGGGCTCTGGGGCTGGGCTCTGGGGCTGAGCTCTGGGGCTGAGCTCTGGGGCTGAGCTCTGGGGGCTCTGGGGCTGTGCTCTGGGGGCTCTGGGGCTGTGCTCTGGGGGCTCTGGGGCTGAGCTCTGGGGCTGAGCTCTGGGAGGCTCTGGGGCTGGGCTCTGGGGGCTCTGGGGCTGGGCTCTGGGGGCTCTGGGGCTGGGCTCTGGGGCTGAGCTCTGGGGCTGAGCTCTGGGGCTGAGCTCTGGGGCTCTGGGGCTGTGCTCTGGGGGCTCTGGGGCTGTGCTCTGGGGGCTCTGGGGCTGGGCTCTGGGGGCTCTGGGGCTGAGCTCTGGGGCTGAGCTCTGGGGGCTCTGGGGCTGGGCTCTGGGGGCTCTGGGGCTGGGCTGGGGGCTCTGGGGCTGGGCTCTGGGGCTGGGCTCTGGGGCTGAGCTCTGGGGGCTCTGGGGCTGGGCTCTGGGGGCTCTGGGGCTGGGCTCTGGGGGCTCTGGGGCTGGGCTCTGGGGCTGGGCTCTGGGGGCTCTGGGGCTGAGCTCTGGGGGCTCTGGGGCTGGGCTCTGGGGCTGGGCTCTGGGGCTGAGCTCTGGGGGCTCTGGGGCTGAGCTCTGGGGCTGAGCTCTGGGGGCTCTGGGGCTGAGCTCTGGGGCTGGGCTCTGGGGCTGGGCTCTGGGGCTGGGCTCTGGGGCTGAGCTCTGGGGCTGGGCTCTGGGGCTGGGCTCTGGGAGCTCTGGGGCTGGGCTCTGGGGCTGGGCTCTGGGGCTGGGCTCTGGGATCTCTGGGGCTGGGCTCTGGGGCTGGGCTCTGGGATCTCTGGGGCTGGGCTCTGGGGCTGGGCTCTGCCTTGCCCTGGGCTCTGCCTGGCCCTGGGCTGTGGCTGGGAGGAGCCTGGGGAGGAGCAGAGCCCTGCAAGGTGCCCTGGGGGGCAGGGGTCTCTGGGGTGGGGGGCAGGGGGAGCCAGCAGGCTGCTGCTGCCCGGAGCCTTCCCTCCCCCAGTCCTTGGCCCTCTGGGCTGCAGTTTGGGAGCCTCTCTCTTCCTCTTCCTCCTCCTCCTCCTCCTCCCCCCCCTGCAGGGGCTGACCTGCTGAAGCTGAGCAGGGAGGATCTCATCCAGATCTGTGGCCCTGCAGATGGCATCAGGCTCTGCAATGCCCTCAAGGGCAGGTGGGGCTGGGGGGGGCCTGGGGGCAGGGCCTGGAGGGGCTGGGGGCAGGGTCTGGGTAGTGTTGGGGTTATGGGGGGCAGGGTCTGGGCAGGGCTGGGCCTGGGGGCAGGATCTAGGATGGGCTGAGGGGGAGCCTGGGGGCTGGGGCTGTGCAGGGGGCTGTGCAGTGGGGGCTGCAGGAACCAACTCTCAGCCTGCAGGGCCCTGCCTGGGGCTGTTGCTGGAAGGGAAGGGGAGGGAAGGGAGGGGAAGAAAAGGAAGGGAATGGAGGAAGGGAAGGGGGGGAGGGGGAGGGGAAGGGGACGTGGAAGGGAAAGGGAAGGGAAGGGGGAAGGGGAGGGGAAGGGGAGGGGAAGGGAGGGGAAGGGGAAGGAAGGGGAAGGGGAAGGGAAGGGAAGGGGAAGGGGAAGGGGAAGGGAAGGGGCAGCAGGGCAGGTTGGGTTTGTCTTTGGGCTGAGTTCCTTCCTCTTCTCCTCTCCCTCTGAGGATGCCAGGGGAGGAAGGGCAGGGGGGGAGGAAGGGCCCTGGGGGAGGAAGGGCCCTGGGGGAGGAAGGGCAGGGGGGGAGGAAGGGCCCTGGGGGAGGAAGGGCCCTGGGGCAGGTGGCAGGGCCGGGGGTGCCCGGGCAGAGCCCCTGGCATTGAGGCTGTGCCCCTGGGGCTGAGGCTGTGCCCTGCCCGCAGGGTGGTGAGGCCCAGGCTGACCATCTACGTGTGCCAGGGCTCCCAGCAGCTGAGGCAGGAGCAGGAGGCAGAGGGCAGCAGCTTCTTCGGTAAGGGGTGGGCAGGGAGCGGGCAGGGAGCTGGCAGGGGGTGGGCAGGGAGCTGGCAGGATGGGCAGGGGGCTGGCAGGGGTGGGCAGGGGGTGGGCAGGGATGGGGGGATGGGCAGGAGGCTGGCAGGGGGCGGGCAGGGGGTGAGCAAGGGGCTGGCAGGGAACAGGCAGGGGAGGGCAGGGGCTGGCAGGGTGGGCAGGGGGCGGGCAGGGAGCTGGCAGGGGGATGGGGCAGGGTGGGCAGGGAGCGGGCAGGGGGAGGGCAGGGGACAGGCAGGGGATGGGCAGGGAGCTGGCAGGGAGGGTGGGCAGGGGACGGGGCAGGGCGGGCAAGGGGCGGGCAGGGCGGGCAGGGGGCTGGCAGGGTGGGCAGGGAACAGGCAGGGAGCTGGCAGGGCGGGTGGGCAGGGCGCTGGCAGGGGGTGGGCAAGGGGCTGGCAGAGGGTGGGTAGGGGCTGGGGGTGGGCAGGGGGCTGGCAGGGGAGGGCAGGGAGCTGGCAGGGTGGGCAGGGAACAGGCAGGGAGCTGGCAGGGTAGGCAGGGGGAGGGCAGGGGACAGGCAGGGGACGGGCAGGGAGGGTGGGCGGGGGCGGGCAGGGGACGGGCAGGGAGCTGGCAGGGGTGGGCAGGGGGCTGGCAGGGGTGGGCAGGGGGTGGGTGGCAGGGAGCTGGCAGGGGATGGGCAGGAGGCTGGCAGGGGGCTGGCAGGGGTGAGCAAGGGGGGCAGGGAACAGGCAGGGGGAGGGCAGGGGCTGGCAGGGTGGGCAGGGGGCGGGCAGGAGCTGGCAGGGGATGGGGGGGTGGGCAGGGAGCGGGCAGGGGAGGGCAGGGGACAGGCAGGGGATGGGCAGGGAGCTGGCAGGGAGGGTGGGCAGGGGACGGGCAGGGCGGGCAAGCTGGCAGGGGGGCAGGGGCTGGCAGGGTGGGCAGGGAACAGGCAGGGAGCTGGCAGGGCGGGGGGCAGGGCGCTGGCAGGGGGTGGGCAAGGGGCTGGCAGGGCAGGGGGCGGGCAGGGGACGGGCAGGGAGCTGGCAGGGTGGGCAGGGAACAGGCAGGGAGCTGGCAGGGTAGGCAGGGGAGGGCAGGGGACAGGCAGGGGACGGGCAGGGAGGGTGGGCGGGGGCGGGCAGGGGACGGGCAGGGAGCTGGCAGGGGTGGGCAGGGGCTGGCAGGGTAGGCAGGGGGAGGGCAAGGGGCTGGCAGGGTGGGCAGGGGGAGGGCAGGGGACAGGCAGGGAGCTGGCAGGGAGGGTGGGCAGGGAGCGGGCAGGGTAGGCAGGGGGAGGGCAGAGGGCTGGCAGGGTGGGCAGGGAGGTGGCAGGGTGGGCAGGGGGAGGGCAGGGGACAGGCAGGAGCTGGGCAGGGGGGCAGGGGACAGGCAGGAGCTGGGGGGAGGGCAGGGGAGGGGACAGGCAGGGAGCTGGCAGGGGAGGGCAGGGGCTGGCAGGGGTGGGCAGGGAGGTGGCAGGCAGGGGAGGGCAGGGGACAGGCAGGGAGCTGGCAGGGGCAGGGCGGGCAGGGGACAGGCAGGAGGGTGGGCCCCTGTCCCCCCGAGCCTGCTACCCCCCCCCGAGCCTTCTGCCCCCCAGGACCTGCCCCCCCTGCTCTCCCCCCGAGCCTGCTGCCCCCCCGACTCTCCTGCCCCCCCCAGCCTGCTCCCCCCAGGGCCTGTGCCCCCTGCCCCCTGCCGCCACGGTGCCCGGTGCGGGGCTGGCAGGGCGCTGTGCCCGCAGTGTACCAGGCTGTGTACCTGGAGGAGCTGACGGCGACGGAGCTGAGGGAGAAGCTGGCAGAGCTCTGCAGCCTCCCCTGCCGGCAGCTCGGCCGCCTCTGCCGGCAGGGCCCCAGCGGCATCCACGTCCTGCTCACCGACCAGGTACCGCCCCTGGCACCGCCCCTGGCGCCTGCCCCGCCCTGGTACCACCCCTGCCACCTGCCCTGACACCTGCCCTGCCACCTGCCCTGCCATGGCAACACCCCTGCCACCTGTCCTGGCACCACCCCTGCCCTGACACCACCCCTGCCCTGCCCTGACACCACCCCTGGCACTGCCCCTGGCGCCTGCCCTGCCCTGGCACCACCCCTGGCACCACACCTGGCACCAGCCCTGCCCTGCAACCTGCCCTGCCCCGGCACCTACCCAGTCCTGCCCCTCACTGCCCTGCCCTGCCCCACCCCACCACACCACACCCTGCCCCACCACACCACACCCTGCCCCGCTTTGCCCAGCCCTGCCCTGCCCCACCCCGCTTTGCCCCACCCTTCTCAGCCCAGCCCTGCCCGGCCCTGCCCTGGCACCTGCCTTGGCCTGGCACCAGCCCTGCCCCTGCCCTGGCACCAGCCCTGCCCCATCCTTCCACCTTCCCAGCCCTGCCCTGCCCCACCCCATTCTGCCCCACCCCATTCTGCCCCGCCCCGTCCTGCCCCTCCCCTCCCCCTGCTGCCTCCTGCCCAGCTCAGCTCTGCCCTGCCCCAGGCCCCCCCTAGGGGCTTGCAGCTAGGCCCAGCCCCAGCCCCAGGCTGAGCTGCTGCCCCCTGTGGCCTCTCTCAGATGATTCAGAACTTCCAGGATGAGTCCTGCTTCATCCTGGACACCATGAAAGGTGAGGAGGGGTCCCTGCCCCTCCCCCCGCCCCCCCTGCCCCCCCCTGCTCCCTGGGGGCTGTGCAGGCCCCGGGCAGGGTGGCTCAGGAGCTTTGCTCTCCCTTGCAGCTGAGGCCGGAGACAGCTTCCACATCCTGCTGAAGTAGGGCAGGGAGCAGCTGCTGCTCAGCTCCTGCTGCAGTGCTCCTGCAGTGCTCCTGCTGCTGCAGAGCTCCAGTTGCAGTGCTCCTGCTGCAGCATTCCAGCTGCACAGTTCCAGCTGCAGTGCCCCTGCTGCACAGCTCCAGCTGCAGAGTTCCTGCTGCACAGTTCCTGCTGCACAGTTCCAGCTGCAGTGCCCCTGCTGCACAGTTCCAGCTGCAGTGCCCCTGCTGCAGAGCTCCAGCTGCAGAGCTTCTGCTGCAGAGTTCTGCTGCACAGTTCCAGCTGCAGAGTTCCTGCTGCACAGCTCCAGCTGCAGAGCTCCTGCTGCAGAGTTCCTGCTGCACAGCTCCAGCTGAAGTGCTCCTGCTGCACAGTTCCAGCTGCAGAGCTCCAGCTGCAGTGCCCCTCCTGCACAGTTCCAGTTGCAGTGCCCTTGCTGCACAGTTCCAGCTGCAGTGCTCCTGCTGCAGGGCTCCAGTTGCAGTGTTCCTGCTGCACAGTTCCTGCTGCACAGTTCCAGTTGCAGTGCCCTGCTGCACAGTTCCAGCTGCAGAGCTCCTGCTGCACAGTTCCTGCTGCACAGTTCCAGCTGCAGTGTTCCTGCTGCACAGTTCCAGCTGCGGTGCTCCTGCTGCAGTGCCCCTGCTGCAGAGCTCCAGCTGCAGAGCTCCTGCTGCACAGTTCCTGCTGCACAGTTCCAGCTGCGGTGCTCCTGTTGCACAGCTCCAGCTGCAGAGCTCCAGCTGCAGAGTTCCTGCTGCACAGCTCCAGCTGCAGTGCTCCTGCTGCACAGTTCCAGCTGCAGAGCTCCTGCTGCACAGTTCTAGCTGCAGTGCTCCTGCTGCAGGGCTCCGGTTGCAGTGCTCCTGCTGCACAGTTCCAGCTGCAGAGCTCCTGCTGCACAGTTCCTGCTGCACAGTTCCAGCTGCAGAGCTCCTGCTGCAGAGTTCCTGCTGCACAGTTCCAGCTGCAGAGCTCCTGCTGCACAGCTCCAGCTGCAGTGCTCCTGCTGCACAGTTCCAGCTGCAGAGCTCCTGCTGCAGTGCTCCTGCTGCACAGCTCCAGCTGCAGTGCTCCTGCTGCACAGTTCCAGCTGCAGAGCTCCTGCTGCAGTGCTCCTGCTGCACAGTTCCAGTTGCAGTGCTCCTGCTGCACAGTTCCAACTGCAGTGCCCCTGCTGCACAGTTCCAGTTGCAGTGCTCCTGCTGCACAGTTCCAGCTGCAGTGCCCCTGCAGTGCTCCTGCTGCCCAGCTCCACCTGCAGGGCCCTGCTCAGCCTCTTCCCTGCTCTCCAGAGCCAGAGTTGGTTGCTGCAGCCCTCGGGAGCCCCCAGGAGGAGGCTGGCACCTGATGGGCACTGCCCTGCTGCTGCCTTCCAACCCTGCTGAAGACAGGACCCCAGCAGGGGGCTGGATGCCCCTGGGCACCCCCTGGGATGGCCCCAGGCTGGGGACTCTGCCTTGACTCTTCTTGCAGGGCACTGCTGGCACCTCCAGGGGCACTGCTGGCACCTCCAGGGGCACTGCTGGCACCCCCAGGGCACTGCTGGCACTGCCAGGGCACTGCTGGCATCCCCAGGGGCACTGCTGGCACCTTGCTGGCTGCCCCCTGGAGCTCTGAGGCTGCCCTTGCCAGCTCCCCCCTGTGGGCAGGAGTTTGCCCCTGGCCCCCAGGAGCTGTGTGGAGACTTTGCCTGGGGGGCAGCAGCTGCTGCCAGCCTGGCTGAGAGGAACTGAAGAGGCCCAGGAGAGGCAGCTGTGGGCACTCAGCTGGGTGCTGGGGGAGGCTGGGGCTGGCAGAGGCCTTCCTCAGAGGCTTTGCTCATCTCTCCTTGGGCAGCTCTCAGGCAGAGGTGGGAGCTCCACTCCTGCCCTCTGCATCCCCTCCCCTGGCCCTGGTGCCAACCTTGCCAGCCTGAGGCCTCCAGGGCCTGGGAGCATAAGTGGCCTTAGATAAAGAGAGAGAGCTGCCAGGCCTGGCTCTGGGCTTCATTCCTTGGGGCTGGGGGGGAGGGGAAGGCTGCAGACTGCTGGCAGCTGTGGCTGGAGGCTGCTGGCAGCTGTGGCTGCAGGCTGCTGGCAGCAGTGGCTGGAGGCTGCTGGCAGCTCTGGCTGCAGGCTGCTGCCTGCCCCAGGCTGGCACTGGGGAGGGCAGGCAGACAGCAGGGGCAGAGGGGAGGCGCCAGCTGTGGCTCCCTGAAGACCAAAGGCATCCCCTGGCTGTGGCCAGAGCTGGGATAAGACTGAACTGGGTGGGAGCTGAGCTGCTGGGGGCTGCAGGCTCTGCAGAGGGTCCAGGCCAGGCTGCAGCCATGGCTGAGGCCAGTGACAGGAGGGCACCGAGGGCTGGGGGCTGCCCCTGGCTCACAACCAGCCCAGGAGGGCTCCAGGCTGGGGGCGGAGGGGCTGAGGGCTGCCCTGGGGGGGAAAGGAGCTGGGGGGGGTTGGTGCCAGCAGCTGGAGAGGAGCCAGGGGGTGCCCAGGGGGGCAAGGAGGCCACCAGCAGCCTGGGCTGCAGCAGCAGTGCTGTGGGCAGCAGCAGCAGGGCAGGGATGCTGCCCCTGGGCTGGGCACTGGGGGGGCCACAGCTGGCAGCCTGGGAGCAGCCTTGGGCTCCTCAGGGCCAGGAGGACTTTGAGGGCTGCAGCAGGGCCAGGGAAGGGCAAGGGAGCTGGGGAAGGGTCTGGGGGAGAGGGCTGGGGAGGGAGGAGCAGCTGAGGGGGCTGGGGGGGTGAGGCTGGGGGACAGGAGGCTCTCGCTCGGACGCCGTCGCCACACTTGTTCTGAACCTCTCTCCAGCAGGCCCCGAGGGCAGGGCTGGGCAGGGAGCTCACTCCCCACAGTGGCTCCCTCAAAACATCAGTCCCAGGCTGAGGGGGAACATAAGCAGGGAGGGAGGAGACCTAAGCAGGAGGTAGGTGTCCAGGCATCTGGCTGCAGAGAGTGCTGGAGCCTGGCTCTGGAGATGCAGGGCAGAGAGGAGAGCTCCTGCATAGGCTGTGAGCAGAGCGACTCTGTGCTGAGCCTGGAGGCCAGGCTGAGGGAGGAGGTTGCTAGGCTGAGAGATGTAAGGGAATGGAGGGAAGAGAGGAAGCAGAGGAGGGAAGAGAGGAAGCAGAGGAGGGAAGAGGAAGTGAGGAGGGAAGAGATGAAGCAGAGGAAGAGGAAGCAGAGGAGGGAAGAGAGGAAGCTGAGGAGGGAAGAAATGAACCAGAGGGAAGAGATGAAGCAGAGGAGGGAAGAGATGAAGCAGAGGAAAGAGGGGAAGCAGAGGAAGCAGAGGAGGAAAGAGAGGAAGCTGAGGAGGAAAGAGAGGAAGCTGAGGAGGAAAGAGAGGAAGCTGAAGAGGAAAGAGAGGAAGCAGAGGAGGGAAGAGAGGAAGCAGGGGAAGAGAGGAAGCAGAGGAAGAGATGAAGCAGATGAGGGAAGAGATGAAGCAGAGGAGGGAAGGGATGAAGCAGAGGAGGGAAGGGATGAAGTGAGGAGGGCAGGGATGAAGCAGAGGAGGGAAGAGATGAAGCAGAGAAAGCAGAGGTGGGAAGAGATGAAGCTGAGAAGGGAAGAGATGAAGCAGAGGAAGAGGAAGCAGAGGAGGGAAGAGAGGAAGCTGAGGAGGAAAGAGGAAGAGAGGAAGCAGAGGAGGGAAGAGAGGAAGCAGAGAAGGGAAGAGATGAAGCAGAGGAGGGAAGAGAGAAGCAGAGGAGGGAAGAGAGGAAGCAGAGGAGGGAAGAGAGGAAGCAGAGGAGGGAAGAGATGAAGCTGAGGAAGACAGGAAACTGAGGAGGAAAGAGGAAGCTGAGGAGGAAAGAGGAAGCTGAGGAGGGAAGAGAGGAAGCAGAGGAGGGAAGAGATGAAGTGAGGAGGAAAGAGATGAAGCAGAGGAAGATGGAGAGGAAGTAGAGGAGGGAAGAGATGAAGCAGAGGAGGGAAGAGGTTAAACAGCTTAAGGCAAAACAGCCTAAGGTTAAGCAGCCTAAGGTTAAGCAGACTAGGGTTAAACAGCCTAAGGTTAAGCAGACTAGGGTTAAACAGCCTAAGGTTAAGCAGCCCAATGTTAAACAGACTAAGGCTAAACTACCTAAGGTTAAACAGCCTAAGGCAAAGCAGCCTAAGGTTAAGTAGCCTAAGGCTAAACTGCCTAAGGTTAAACAACCTAAGGTTAAACAGCCTAAGGCTAAACAGCCTAAAGTGAAACAGGCTAAGGCAAAGCAGCCTAAGGCTAAACAGCTTAAGGCTAAACAGCCTAAGGTTAGACAGCCTAAGGCAAAGCAGACTAAGGTTGAACAGCCTAAGGTTAAGCAGCCTAAGGCTAAACTGCCGAAGGCTAAGCAGCCTAAGGTTAAGCAGCCCAAGGTTAAGCAGGCTAAGGTTAAGCAGCCCAATGTTAAACAGACTAAGGCTAAACTGCCTAAGGTTAAACAACCTAAGGTTAACCAGTCTAACGTTAAGCAGCCTAAGGCTAAGCAGCCTGAGGTTAAGCAGCCTGAGGTTAAGCAGCCTAAAGCTAAACAACCTAAGGCTAAACAGCCTAAGGCTAAGCAGCCTAAGGCTAAACAGCCTAAGATTAAGCAGCCTAAGGCTAAGCAGCCTAAGGTTAAGCAGCCTAAGGCAAAGCAGCCTAAGGCTAAGCAGCCTAAGGCTAAACAGCCTAAGGTTAAACATCCTAAGGCTAAACAGCCTAAGGTTAAACAGCCTAAGGCAAAGCAGCCTAAGGTTAAGCAGCCTAAGGTTAAGCAGCCTAAGGTTAAGCAGCCTAAGGCAAAGCAGCCTAAGGTTAAACATCCTAAGGCTAAACAGCCTAAGGCTAAACAGCCTAAGGCAAAGCAGCCTAATGTTAGACAGCCTAAGGTTAAGCAGCCTAAGGCTAAACAGCCTAAGGCAAAGCAGGCTAAGGCAAAGCAGCCTAAGGTTAAGCAGCCATCCCCTGGCATCAGGACCTGCTCCCTCAAAACAAAGAGCAGGGTAATTGTTGTTGGTGATTCCCTCCTGAGGGGCTCAGAGGGCCCCAGATGTCGGCCAGCTCATCTCCTAGGGAGCTCTGCTGTCTGCCAGGAGCCCAAGTTAATGATGTTCCCAGAAGGCTGCCTAGCCTGGTGCAGCCCTCTGACTACTATCCCTCACTGCTTATGCAGTTAGGGAATGATGATGTTGCCACCAGAGCTCCCAGGGCTATCAAAGATGACTTCAGGGCCCTGGGAGACCTGGCTGAGGGGTCAGGGGCACAGGGAATGTTCTCATCAATACCCTTAGCTGCAGGAGGGAATGCCATGAGGAACAGGGCAGCAGCTTCTGTCAACAAGTGGCTTAGAGGCTGGGGCAGCCAAAAGGATTTTGGGGTTTTGGATCTTGGGGAACTTTCTGCTGCTGCAGGCCAGCTGGCAACAGCTGGGATACATCTGTCCCAGAGGAGGGGGAAGGTCACAGTGCATGAGAAGGGCCTGTCCCCCAAAGGGAAAAAGATCCTGGGAAGGGCATTGGCAGCTCTCATCAACAGGGCTTCAAAGGGGGAAGGGGCTGGAACCAGGCCCCCCAGGCAGGAGTCCTGGGGGTGATAAGCCAGAGCCAGAGGTGAAACCAGCAGCCCAGCTGCAGTGCATGGACACTGATGCAACAAACAAGAGGAGCTGGAAGCCTTGCTGCAGCAGGAAGGTTATGATGTAGTTGCCATCACAGAGACCTGGTGGGACGACTCACACGGCTGGAGCGCTGCAATTGACGGCTACAGGCTCTTCAGGAGAGCCAGGCAAGGGAGAAGGGGTGGAGGGGTGGCCCTGTACATCAGGGAGGCACTAGATGCCATTGAGCTGGAGAGCAGGGACCATCAGGTTGAGTGCCTGTGGGTGAGAATCAGAGGGAAGGCCAACAGGGCAGACACCCTGGTTGGAGTCTGTTATAGACCACCCAACCAGGAGGAAGATGTTGATGAGTCATTCTATAGGCAGCTAGAGGCTGTCCAGATCGCCTGACCTTGTTCTCATGGGCGACTTCAACCTGCCTGACATCTGCTGGGATCTCAACACAGCAGAGAGGAGGCAGCCTAGGAGGTTCTTAGAGTGCATGGAGGACAGCTTCTTATCCCAGGTGCTGCGAGAGCCTACCAGGGGCAAGGCTATGCTTGACCTCCTCTTCACCAGCAGGGAAGGGCTGGTGGGGCTGTGGTGGTCAGAGGTGTTTAGGGGCCATGACCTCCTCTTCACCAGCAGGGAAGGGCTGGTGGGGATGTGGTGGTCAGAGGTGTTTAGGGGCCATGACCTCCTCTTCACCAGCAGGGAAGGGCTGGTGGGGTGGTGTGGTGGTCAGAGGTGTTTAGGGGCCATGACCTCCTCTTCACCAGCAGGGAAGGGCTGGTGGGGATGTGGTGGTCAGAGGTGTTTAGGGGCCATGACCTCCTCTTCACCAGCAGGGAAGGGCTGGTGGGGATGTGGTGGTCAGAGGTGTTTAGGGGCCATGACCTCCTCTTCACCAGCAGGGAAGGGCTGGTGGGGATGTGGTGGTCAGAGGTGTTTAGGGGCCATGACCTCCTCTTCACCAGCAGGGAAGGGCTGGTGGGGCTGTGGTGGTCAGAGGGTGTTTGGGGGCCAGTGACCAGGAGATGATTGAGTGTTCAATATGCAGCCAAGCTAAGAGGGGCAGCAAGAAGACCTCCACTCTGGACTGCCAGAGGGCAGACTTCAGGCTACTCAAGGAACTCACTCAAGAGGTTCCTTGGGAAACAGCCCTTAAAAGCAAAGGGGTCCAGGAGGGCTGGGCCTGCTTCAGGAAGAACTCTTGATGGCTCAGAACAGGCTGTGCCAAGGTGCTGGAAGATGAGCTGCCGAGGCAGATGGCCTGGATGGGCAATGAGCTTCTAAAAGAACTAAGGGAAAAAAGAGGGTGTGGCATCTTTGGAAGGAAGGGGAGGCAACCCATGGAATGTTTAAGGATGTTGCTAGGTCATGTAGGAAGAAAATGAGGGAGGCAACAGCACATTTGGAGCTTAGCCTGGCCTCTGCTGTGAAGGACAACAAAAAGTCCTCCTACAAATCCATTAATAGGAAGAGGAAGGGCAAGGACAACCTCCACTCCTTGGTGGGCACGGAGGGGAACGTTGTAACAAAGGATGAGGAAAAGACAAAGGTGATTAACACCTTCTTTGACTCAGTTTTTACTAGCAGGACAGAACGTCTTCCAGACAGCTGGCCTGCAGAGCTGGCAGAAGGAGCCAGGGAGCTGCACAGTTTCCCTATGTTCCATGAGGAGGTGGTTGGAGCTCTCCTCAGCCGCTTGGATCCCCACAAGTCCATGGGACCAGATGGGATCCATCCTAGGGTGCTGAGAGAGTTGGCAGATGAGCTGGCCAAGCCACTCTCCATCGTTTTCCAGCAGTCCTGGCTCACTGGCGAGGTCCCAGAGGACTGGAAGCTGCCAACGTGGTGCCCATCCACAAGAAGGGCTGGTTGGATGAGCCAGGGAATTCCAGGCCTGTCAGGCTGACCTCAGTGCCAGGCAAGATCATGGAACAGGTCATCCTGAGTGCAATCACACAGCACTTACAGGGTGGCCAAGGGCTCAGGCCCAGCCAGCATGGATTTAGGAAGGGCAGGTCCTGCCTGACCAACCTGATCTCCTTCCATGCCCAGGTGACTGCCTGGTAGATGTAGGGAGGCCTGTGGATGTAGTCTGTCTGGAGCTCAGCAAGGCCTTTGACACCGTCCCCCATAGCAAACTGCTGGCCAAGCTGTCAGCCCCTGGTTTGGATGGGAGCACACTGCATGGGGTTAGGAACTGGCTGGAGGCTGAGCCCAGAGGGTGGTGGTGAATGGTGCCACAGCCAGCTGGCAGCCAGGCCCCAGTGGTGTGCCCCAGGGAGCAGTGCTGGGCCCGTGCCTCTTTAACATCTTCATTGATGATCTGGATGAGGGCATTGAGTCCATCAGCAGTGAATTTGCAGATGACACCAAGCTGGGGGCAGGAGTTGATCTGCTGGAGGGTAGAGAGGCTCTGCAGAGGGACCTGGGCAGGCTGGGCAGAGGGGCAGAGGCCAAGGGCAGGAGATTGAACACATCCAAGTGCCAGGTTCTGCACATTGGCCACACCAACCCCATGCAGTGCTACAGGCTGGGGGCAGAGTGGCTGAGAGCAGCCAGGCAGAGAGGGACCTGGGGGTGCTGGTTGATGGTAGGCTGAACATGAGCCTGCAGTGTGCCCAGGCAGCCAGCAGGGCCAATGGCATCCTGGCCTGGGTCAGGAGCAGTGTGGGCAGCAGGAGCAGGGAGCTCATCCTGCCCTGTGCTCAGCACTGCTGAGGCCACTCCTGGAGTCCTGTGTCCAGCTCTGGGCTGCTCAGGGGAGGAAAGAGGTTGAGCTGCTGGAAGGTGTCCAGGGAAGGGCAAGAAAGCTGGGGAGGGGTCTGGGGCACAGGGCTGGGGAGGGGTCTGGGGCACAAGGCTGGGGAGGGGTCTGGGGCACAGGGCTGGGGAGGGGGCTGGAGCACAGCCCTGTGAGGAGAGGCTGAGGGAGCTGGGGTTGCTCAGCCTGGAGCAGAGGAGGCTCAGGGGAGACCTCATTGCTCTCTGCAACTCCCTGCAGGGAGGTTGCAGCCAGGTGGGGGTTGGTCTCTTCTCCCAGGCTCCCAGCCCCAGAACAAGAGGACACAGTCTCAAGCTGTGCCAGGGGAGGTTGAGGCTGGAGGGGAGGAGGGAATTCTTCCCAGAGAGAGAGATTGGCCCTGGGGATGTGCTGCCCAGGGGGTGGCGGAGTCCCCATCCCTGGAGGTGTTCAGGAGGAGCCTGGATGGGGTGCTTGGTGCCATGGGTTGGTGCTGCAGAGGTGCCCAGGCTGCTGCAGAGGTGCTGCAGAGGTGCTGCAGCGGTGCCCAGGCTGCTGCAGAGGTGCTGCTGGGGGCTGTGCTTCAGCCCAGCCCTGCTGCTTGGCCTCCAGCAGCTGCAGCTCCGCACCGGGGCTGCCCCTGGGGAGCCTCCTGGGTGCCAGTCTGTGCCCCCTGCCCCGTCCCCGGGCACCACCCCGCAGGCTCTGGCCCCCAGCCCCTGAGCAGAGCCTCCCTGGGGCTGCCCCTGCCCAGCCTCAGCTGCCCCCAGAGCTCTGAGCTGGGGAAGTTTGGGCCAGGCTGTGGCCCCCCTGGCCCCGCCATGCCCCACCCCACCCCGCCCCCACCTTGCCCTTCCCCCAGCCCCTCCATGCCCAGCCCCACCTTGCCCTCCCCCCCCACAGCCCCCTGCTGCTGCCTTCCCCTCGCACTGAGGCGCTTTGGGCCCTGCCCCCCTGCCCCTGCCGCTGATCTGTGCAGACTCTGGGCCCCTCCTCCCCGGGGGCTGCAGGGCCCTGGAGGTTCCTCCTGCTCAGCCCCGCCCTGCCCCACCCTGCCCTGCTCAGCCCCACCCTGCCCTGCCCTGCTCAGCCCCGCCCTGCCCCACCCTGCCCTGCTCAGCCCCACCCTGCTCTTCCAAGCCGAGCTCTGCCCCACCCTCCCCCGCCCCATCCTGCCCTGCCCCTCCCCACCCTGTTCTGTTCGGCCCCACTCCACCCTGCCCTGCCCCACCCCACCCTGCCCCACTTTGCCCTTCCAAGCCCTGCCCCGCCCCACCCTGTCCTGCCCCTCCTCACCCTGCCCTGCCCTGCTCAGCCCCGCCCCGCCCTGCCCCACGCCCCCGCAGCCCTCCGCCCCTCCCCGCGCGGTGGGAGCAGCCCCCCGGCCCTGCCCCCCCTCCCTCCCCGCACTACATTTCCCGCCAGCCCCGCGCGCCGCGGCCCCCTCCCCTCCCCTGCCCACTCCCCATCCCCCCCCGTGGACTCTCTCTCCGTGAGGCTCCGCGCGGCGCGGGGCGGGGCGGCGGCGGCGGCGGCGCGGGGCGGGGCCGGGCGCGCGGCGGTCACGTGGCCGCGGGGGTACTTAAGGCGCGGCGCGGCGCTCGCGGCCCCATTGTTGTCGGCGGCGGCGGCGGCGGGGGCGGGTAGCGCGCGCGGCCCCAGCCCGCGCGCCCCCGCGAGCCGCCCGCGCCCGGCCCCGCCCCGGCCCCGGTGAGTGCCCAGGGGGAGGGGGAGGGGAGGGGAGGGGGTCCGGGCGCGCGGGCCTCTCCCCGCGGGGGGGCACAGGGAGGATGCAGCAGCCCCGGGGGGGGGAGGGGAGGGGAGGGGGTGGGGAGGGGGCTCAGAGCCCGCGGGGCCTGCAGCGAGGGGGAGGGGCTCAGAGCCTGGGGAGGGTCTGCAGCAATTGGGGAGGGGGCTCAGAGCCTGGGGAGGGTCTGCAGGAGGTGGGGAGGGGGCTCAGAGCCTGGGGAGGGTCTGCAGCAATTGGGGAGGGGGCTCAGAGCCTGGGGAGGGCCTGCAGGGGGTGGGGAGGGGGCTCAGAGCCTGGGGAGGGTCTGCAGAGCCTGGGAGCCTGGGGAGGGTCTGCAGGGGGTGGGGAGGGGGCTCAGAGCCTGGGGAGGGCCTGCAGGGGCCGGGTGGGGCTGGGGTCAGTTCCAGCTGGGGCTGGGGGCACAGAGGGGCTTGGGGAGGGGGCTCTGGGGCCTGCTGTAGCTACAGAACCTATAGAGGGGGAGGGGATGGGGAGGGGGTAGAGAGCATGGGGAGGGGGCTGGAGGGGATGGGAGGGGCTGGAGGGGATGGGGAGGGGGCTATGGGGAGATGGGGAGGGGGCAGAGAGGATGGAGGCCTAGAGGGGATGGGGAGGGGGTGGAGGGATGGGGAGGGGGCTATGGGGATGGGGGCAGAGGGGATGGAGGCAAGAGGGGATGGGGAGGGGGTTATGGGGATGGGGAGGAGGCTAGAGGGGTGGGGAGGGGGCTGGAGGGATGAGGAGGGGGCTGGGGGATGGGGAGGGGGCTGGAGGGATGGGGAGGGGCTAGGGGGCAGAGGGCAGGGGTCGGGGGCACAGGAGCATGTGGCAGGCTCTGGTGTCGGGGGAGGGTCTAGAGGGGATGGAGGCCTGGGGGTGGGGAGGGGGCTGGGGGCACAGGGGCGTGTGGCAGGGTCAGGGGGTCAGGGGTCGGGGGCTGCTTGGGCTGCAGAGGTGCAGGGCCCTGGGGGCACAGGGGGCTGAAGAGGCCTTTGGGGGTCTCTAGCGGGGGCCTGGCAGGGGACAGAGGAACCTGGGGGCGGCCCCGGGTGGGGGGGGGCAGAGGCACTGAGGGGTGGGGGGCACCTCACAGCCGGGGTGGTGCTGAGCGGTGCAGGATGGTGCTGAGCGGTGCTGGGGGCAGTGCTGAGCAGTGTAGGATGGTGCTGAGCAGTGTAGGATGGTGCTGGGCGGTGCAGGATGGTGCTGGGCGGTGCAGGATGGTGCTGGGGGCAGTGCAGGATGGTACTGGGGGCGGTGCAGGATGGTACTGGGCGGTGCAGGATGGTGCTGGGGGCGGTGCAGGATGGTGCTGGGCGGTGCAGGATGGTGCTGGGGGCAGTGCAGGATGGTGCTGAGCAGTGTAGGATGGTGCTGGGCGGTGCAGGATGGTGCTGGGCGGTGCAGGATGGTGCTGGGGGCAGTGCAGGATGGTACTGGGGGCGGTGCAGGATGGTGCTGGGGGTAGTGCAGGATGGTGCTGGGCAGTGCACGATGGTGCTGGGGGTAGTGCAGGATGGTGCTGGGGGCGGTGCAGGATGGTGCTGGGCGGTGCAGGATGGTGCTGGGGGCAGTGCAGGATGGTGCTGGGGGCAGTGCAGGATGGTGCTGGGGCAGTGCAGGATGGTGCTGGGCTGTGCAGGATGGTGCTGGGCGGTGCAGGAATGTGCTGGGGCAGTGCAGGATGGTGCTGGGCTGTGCAGGATGGTGCTGGGCGGTGCAGGAATGTGCTGGGGCAGTGCAGGATGGTGCTGGGGCAGTGCAGGATGGTGCTGGGGCAGTGCAGGATGGTGCTGGGCTGTGCAGGATGGTGCTGGGCAGTGCAGGATGGTGCTGGGGGCAGTGCAGGATGGTGCTGGGCTGTGCAGGAATGTGCTGAGCGGTGCAGGATGGTGCTGGGGGCTGTGCAGGATGGTGCTGAGCGGTGCAGGATGGTGCTGGGCAGTGCAGGATGGTGCTGGGGGCAGTGCAGGATGGTGCTGGGCAGTGCAGGATGGTGCTGGGGGCAGTGCAGGATGGTGCTGGGCAGTGCAGGATGGTGCTGGGGGCAGTGCAGGATGGTGCTGGGTGGTGCAGGATGGTGCTGGGCAGTGCAGGATGGTGCTGGGGGCAGTGCAGGATGGTGCTGGGCGGTGCAGGATGGTGCTGGGGCAGTGCAGGATGGTACTGGGGCGGTGCAGGATGGTGCTGGGTGGTGCAGGATGGTGCTGAGTAGTGCAGGATGGTGCTGGGGGCAGTGCAGGATGGTGCTGGGCAGGATGGTGCAGGATGGTGCTGGGGGCAGTGGTGCAGGATGGTGCTGGGGGTGCAGGATGGTGCTGGGGCAGTGCAGGATGGTGCTGGGCGGTGCAGGATGGTGCTGGGGGCAGTGCAGGATGGTGCTGGGCGGTGCAGGATGGTGCTGGGGCAGTGCAGGATGGTGCTGGGCAGTGCAGGATGGTGCTGGGGCAGTGCAGGATGGTGCTGGGCGGTGCAGGATGGTGCTGGGGCAGTGCAGGATGGTGCTGGGGCAGTGCAGGATGGTGCTGGGGGCAGTGCAGGATGGTGCTGGGCGGTGCAGGATGGTGCTGGGGGCAGTGCAGGATGGTGCTGGGCAGTGCAGGATGGTGCTGGGGCAGTGCAGGATGGTGCTGGGCGGTGCAGGATGGTGCTGGGCGGTGCAGGATGGTGCTGGGGCAGTGCAGGATGGTGCTGGGCGGTGCAGGATGGTGCTGGGCGGTGCAGGATGGTGCTGGGGCAGTGCAGGATGGTGCTGGGGGCAGTGCAGGATGGTGCTGGGCGGTGCAGGATGGTGCTGGGGGCAGTGCAGGATGGTGCTGGGCAGTGCAGGATGGTGCTGGGGGCAGTGCAGGATGGTGCTGGGGGCAGTGCAGGATGGTGCTGGGCGGTGCAGGATGGTGCTGGGGGCAGTGCAGGATGGTGCTGGGCGGTGCAGGATGGTGCTGGGGGCAGTGCAGGATGGTGCTGGGGGGTGCAGGATGGTGCTGGGGCAGTGCAGGATGGTGCTGGGCGGTGCAGGATGGTGCTGGGGGCAGTGCAGGATGGTGCTGGGCGGTGCAGGATGGTGCTGGGGGCAGTGCAGGATGGTGCTGGGGGGTGCAGGATGGTGCTGGGGGCAGTGCAGGATGGTGCTGGGCGGTGCAGGATGGTGCTGGGGGCAGTGCAGGATGGTGCTGGGCGGTGCAGGATGGTGCTGGGGCAGTGCAGGATGGTGCTGGGCAGTGCAGGATGGTGCTGGGGCAGTGCAGGATGGTGCTGGGCGGTGCAGGATGGTGCTGGGCAGTGCAGGATGGTGCTGGGGCAGTGCAGGATGGTGCTGGGGGCAGTGCAGGATGGTGCTGGGCGGTGCAGGATGGTGCTGGGTGCGATGAAGGATGGTGCTGAGCTCCTGCAGCTCCCTGCTGCTCCCTGCAGCTTCCTTCAGCTGCTGCAGCTCCTTGCAGGTCCTTGCAGCTCCCTGCAGCTTCCTTCAGCTCCCTGCAGCTCCCTGCAGCTCCTGCAGCTCCTTCAGCTCCTGCAGCTCCTGCAGCTGCTTGCAGCTCCTTGCAGCTCCTTCAGCTCCCTGCAGCTCCTGCAGCTCCTTCAGCTCCCTGCAGCTTCCTTCAGCTCCCTGCAGCTCCTGCAGCTCCTTCAGCTCCCTGCAGCTCCTGCAGCTCCTTCAGCTCCCTGCAGCTCCTTCAGCTCCTGCAGCTCCTGCAGCTGCTTGCAGCTCCTTGCAGCTCCTTCAGCTCCCTGCAGCTCCCTGCAGCTCCTTCAGCTCCCTGCAGCTCCTTCAGCTCCCTGCAGCTCCTGCAGCTGCTTGCAGCTCCTTGCAGCTCCTTGCACCTCCTGCAGCTCCTTGCAGCTCCTTGCAGCTCCCTGCAGCTCCCTGCAGCTCCTTGCAGGTCCTTGCAGCTCCTTGCACCTCCTGCAGCTCCTTGCAGCTTCCTGCAGCTCCCTGCTGCTCCTTGAGGCTCCCTGCAGCTCCCTGCAGCTACTTGCACCTCCTGCAGCTCCTGCAGCTCCTTGCAGCTCCAGGCTGGGTCTGGGGGCTCCTGAGGGGTCTGGGGGCACAGCTTGGGCACAGCTTGGGCACAGCTTGGCACAGTTTGGGCACAGCTTGGGCACAGCTTGGCACAGTTAGGGCACAGCTTGGCACAGTTTGGGCACAGCTTGGGCACAGCTTGGCACAGCTTGGCACAGTTTGGGCACAGCTTGGGCACAGCTTGGCACAGTTAGGGCACAGCTTGGGCACAGCTTGGGCACAGCTTGGCACAGTTTGGGCACAGCTTGGGCACAGCTTGGCACAGCTTGGGCACAGTTAGGGCACAGTTAGGGCACAGCTTGGGCACAGCTTGGGCACAGCTTGGCACAGTTAGGGCACAGCTTGGGCACAGCTTGGCACAGCTTGGCACAGCTTGGGCACAACTTGGGCACAGCTTGGCACAGCTTGGGCACAGCTTGGGCACAGTTTGGTCACAACTTGGTCACAACTTGGGCACAGCTTGGCACAGTTTGGGCACAGTTTGGGCACAGCTTGGGCACAGCTTGGCACAGTTTGGGCACAGCTTGGGCTCAGCTTGGGCACAGCTTGGGCACAGCTTGGCACAGCTTGGGCACAGCTTGGGCACAGCTTGGCACAGCTTGGGCACAGCTTGGGCAGAGCTTGGGCAGCAGCTTGGCACAGTTTGGGCTCAGCTTGGGCAGAGCTTGGGCACAGCTTGGGCAGCAGCTTGGCACAGTTTGGGCTCAGCTTGGGCACAACTTGGGCACAGCTTGGCACAGCTTGGCACAGCTTGGGCACAACTTGGGCACAGCTTGGCACAGCTTGGGCTCAGCTTGGGCACAGCTTGGGCACAGCTTGGCACAGCTTGGCACAGCTTGGGCACAGCTTGGGCACAGCTTGGGCTCAGCTTGGCACAGCTTGGGCACAGCTTGGGCAGAGCTTGGGCTCAGCTTGGGCTCAGCTTGGGCAGAGCTTGGGTACTGCTTGGCACAGCTTGGCACAGCTTGGGCACAGCTTGGGCACAGCTTGGCACAGCTTGGGCACAGCTTGGGCAGCAGCTTGGCACAGCTTGGGCACAGCTTGGGCACAGCTTGGCCCAGCTTGGCCCAGCTTGGGCACAGCTTGGGCAGCAGCTTGGCACAGCTTGGGCACAGCTTGGGCACAGCTTGGCCCAGCTTGGCCCAGCTTGGGCACAGCTTGGGCAGCAGCTTGGGCACAGCTTGGGCACAGCTTGGCACAGCTTGGGCAGCAGCTTGGGCAGCCCCTGGCACAGGCAGCCCCTGGCAGAGAGGCTGCCAGGCTCAGCAGGGTGCCAGGGTTGGCACAGGGAGAGTCTGCCAGGCTCAGCAGGGCACCAGGGCTGCAGCCCAGGCCTGCCCTGGTCCACGGGGGTCGGGGGTCTGGGGTCCTGAGCCTGGGGGGGTCTGGGGCCTGGGTCTGGGGCCCTGAGCCTCACTTCCCCTGCAGGCTGTGGGGCTGCCCCATGGCCTCCCCGGGTGGGCACTGCCCTGGCACAGCTGCTGCCAGCTCTTGGCCAACTCAGTCCCAAGTGAGCTTAGAACAGGAGAGGTTGGCTGGGGGGGAAGAAGGCAAACAGGGCCCCGGGGGGGGGCCCAGGGGGGGCAGCAGGGCAGGGGAGGTTCTGCCCTGGGGAGGCCACAGCTGGAGGAGGCCTGGGGCCAGCCCTGGGCTCCCAGCTGCAGAGGGCCAGGGGAGGGCTGGGGAGAGCCCAGGGGGGGCTGGGAGGAGGCTGAGGGGACCTGGAGCAGCTCAGGCTGAGAGCCCTGGGGCTGAGAGCCTGCAGCAGAGCAGCCCCAGAGGGAAGGAGCTGTGGGGCACAGCCCCAGGGGCAGTGGTTGGGCACTGGGGCAGGCTGGGCACAGGCTGGGCTTAGGTTGGGCATCAGGAGCAGCTCTGCACAGGCAGAGCCTGGCACAGGCTGCCCAGGGCTGTGCTGGAGCCTCCACCCCTGGGGACAGCCAAGCTCAGCCTGGCTGTGGCCCTGGCAGCCTCTGGCTGGAGCTGTCCCTGCTGCCTGCAGGGGGCTGGGGCAGGATGCCCTTGGGGGTTCCCAGCCCCCCTGATGCCCTCTGGGGTTGGGGCAGGATGCCCCTGGGGGGTCCCAGCCCCCCTGATGCCCTCTGGGGCTCTGAATCCTCTCAGTGCTGCTCAATAACTGAAGGTGCTGGGGATGGGCTCCCAGCGGTGCCCAGGGTCAGGGGGCACAGTGGGCAGGGTGGGGGCAGGAGCCTGGGGCCAGACTCTGCCCATGGTGCCCAGCAGCTTCCAGCTGGGCAGGAGGGGAAACCTCTCTGGGGTGAGGCTGCTGCAGGCCTGGAGCAGGCTGCCCAGGGAGAGCTTCCAACCCCCCCTGGGCACTGTGCCCCTTGGGCAGCCTGACCCCAGGGCTCCCCTCCCAGCCCTGACCCTGCTTTGATACCTGGGGGGCTGCAGCCAGACCCTGCCTGACCCCCCCAGGGCTGCCCCAGAAGGTCTGCAGCCAGTGCAGGCCAAGCCCACAGGGCAGAGCAGCCCTGGGCAGGAACCTGGGCAGGAGCCAGGGAGGTCACTGCAGGGAGGTCACTGCAAGAGGGTCACTGCAGGGAGGTCACTGCAGGGAGGTCACTGCAGGATGGAGGTCACTGCAGGATGGTCACTGCAGGATGGTCACTGCAGGGATGTCACTGCAGGATGGTCACTGCAGGATGGTCACTGCAGGGAGGTCACTGCAGGATGGAGGTCACTGCAGGATGGAGGTCACTGCAGGATGGTCACTGCAGGGAGGTCACTGCAGGGAGGTCACTGTAGGATGGAGGTCACTGCAGGATGGTCACTGCAGGGAGGTCACTGCAGGATGGTCACTGCGGAATGGTCACTGCAGAGAGGTCACTGCAGCATGGTCACTGCAGGGAGGTCACTGCAGGGAGGTCACTGCAGGATGGTCACTGCGGGGAGGTCACTGCAAGGAGGTCACTGCAGGGTGGTCACTGCAGGATGGTCACTGCAGGGAGGTCACTGCAGGGAGGTCACTGCAGGATGGTCACTGCGGGGAGGTCACTGCAAGGAGGTCACTGCAGGGTGGTCACTGCAGGATGGTCACTGCAGGATGGTCACTGCAGGGAGGTCACTGCAGGATGGTCACTGCAGGGAGGTCACTGCTAGAGGTCACTGCAGGATGGTCACTGCAGGGAGGTCACTGCAGGATGGTCACTGCAGGGAGGTCAGTGCAGGATGGTCACTGCAGGATGGTCACTGCAGAGAGGTCACTGCAGGATGGTCACTGCAGGGAGGTCAGTGCAGGGAGGTCAGTGCAGGATGGTCACTGCAGGGTGGTCACTGCAGGGAGGTCACTGCAAGAGGTCACTGCAGGGAGGTCACTGCAGGGTGGTCACTGCAGGATGGTCACTGCAGGGAGGTCACTGCAGGATGGTCACTGCAGGGAGGTCAGTGCAGGATGTAACTGCAGGATGGTCACTGCAGGGAGGTCACTGCAGGATGGTCACTGCAGGGAGGTCACTGCTAGAGGTCACTGCAGAGAGGTCACTGCAGGGAGGTCACTGCAGGGAGGTCACTGCAGGGAGGTCACTGCAGGATGGTCACTGCAGGGAGGTCACTGCAGGGAGGTCACTGCAGGATGGTCACTGCAGGGAGGTCACTGCAGGGAGGTCACTGCAGGGTCACTGCAGGATGGTCACTGCAGGAGGTCACTGCAGAGAGGTCACTGCAGGGAGGTCACTGCAGGATGGTCACTGCAGGAGGTCACTGCAGGAGGTCACTGCAGGGAGGTCACTGCAGGGTGGTCACTGCAGGATGGTCACTGCAGGGAGGTCACTGCAGGGAGGTCACTGCAGGATGGTCACTGCAGGGTGGTCACTGCAGGGAGGTCACTGCAGAGAGGTCACAGCAGGGAGGTCACTGCAGGATGGTCACTGCAGGGAGGTCACTGCAGGGTGGTCACTGCAGGATGGTCACTGCAGGGAGGTCACTGCAGGGAGGTCACTGCAGGATGGTCACTGCAGGGAGGTCACTGCAGGGTGGTCACTGCAGGGAGGTCACTGCAGGATGGTCACTGCAGAGAGGTCACTGCAGGGAGGTCAGTGCAGGATGGTCACTGCAGAGAGGTCACTGCAGGGAGGTCACTGCAGGGAGGTCACTGCAGGATGGTCACTGCAGGGAGGTCACTGCAGGGTGGTCACTGCAGAGAGGTCACTGCAGGATGGTCACTGCAGGATGGTCACTGCAGGGAGGTCAGTGCTGGATGGTCACTGCAGGGAGGTCAGTGCTGGATGGTCACTGCAGGATGGTCACTGCAGGGAGGTCACTGCAGGGTGGTCACTGCAGGATGTTCACTGCAGGGAGGTCACTGCAGGATGGTCACTGCAGGGAGGTCACTGCAAGAGGTCACTGCAGGGAGGTCACTGCAGGGTGGTCACTGCAGGATGGTCACTGCAGGGAGGTCACTGCAGGATGGTCACTGCAGGGAGGTCACTGCAGGATGGTCACTGCAGGGAGGTCACTGCAAGAGGTCACTGCAGGGAGGTCACTGCAGGGTGGTCACTGCAGGATGGTCACTGCAGGGAGGTCACTGCAGGATGGTCACTGCAGGGTGGTCACTGCAGGATGGTCACTGCAGGGAGGTCACTGCTAGAGGTCACTGCAGAGAGGTCACTGCAGGGAGGTCACTGCAGGGTGGTCACTGCAGGGTGGTCACTGCAGGGAGGTCACTGCAGGATGGCCACTGCAGGGTGGTCACTGCAGGGAGGTCACTGCAGGGTTGTTACTGCAGGGAGGTCACTGCAGAGAGGTCACTGCAGGATGGTCACTGCAGAGAGGTCACAGCAGGGAGGTCACTGCAGGATGGTCACTGCAGGGAGGTCACTGCAGGGTGGTCACTGCAGGATGGTCACTACTGGGAGGTCACTGCAGGGAGGTCACTGCAGGGAGGTCACTGCAGGGTTGTTACTGCAGGGTGGTCACTGCAGGATGGTCACTGCAGGGAGGTCACTGCAGGATGGTCACTGCAGGGTGGTCACTGCAGGGAGGTCACTGCAGGGAGGTCACTGCAGGATGGTCACTGCAGGGTGGTCACTGCAGGGTGGTCACTGCAGGGAGGTCACTGCAGGGTGGTCACTGCAGGGAGGTCACTGCAGGGAGGTCACTGCAGGGTGGTCACTGCAGGAGGTCACTGCAGGGAGGTCACTGCAGGATGGTCACTGCAGGGAGGTCACTGCAGGGAGGTCACTGCAGGGAGGTCACTGCAGGATGGTCACTGCAGGGAGGTCACTGCAGGGTGGTCACTTCAGGGAGGTCACTGCAGGGAGGTCACTGCAGGATGGTCACTGCGGGGAGGTCACTGCAGGGAGGTCACTGCAGAGAGGTCACTGCAGGGAGGTCACTGCAGGATGGTCACTGCAGGGAGGTCACTGCAGGATGGTCACTGCAGAGAGGTCACTGCAGGGAAGTCACTGCAGGATGGTCACTGCAGGGAGGTCACTGCAGGATGGAGGTCACTGCAGAGAGGTCACTGCAGGGAGGTCACTGCAGGATGGTCACTGCCGAGAGGTCACTGCAGGGAGGTCACTGCAGAGAGGTCACTGCAGGGAGGTCACTGCAGGATGGTCACTGCCGAGAGGTCACTGCAGGGAGGTCACTGCAGAGAGGTCACTGCAGGATGGTCACTGCAGAGAGGTCACTGCAGGGAGGTCACTGCAGGATGGTCACTGCCGAGAGGTCACTGCAGGATGGTCACTGCCGAGAGGTCAGTGCAGGGAGGTCACTGCAGGATGGTCACTGCAGGGAGGTCACTGCAGGGTGGTCACTGCAGGGAGGTCACTGCAGGGTGGTCACTGCCGAGAGGTCAGTGCAGGGAGGTCACTGCAGGATGGTCACTGCAGGATGGTCACTGCAGGGAGGTCACTGCAGGATGGTCACTGCAGGATGGTCACTGCAGGGAGGTCACTGCAGGATGGTCACTGCAGGGAGGTCACTGCAGGGAGGTCACTGCAGGGAGGTCACTGCAGAGAGGTCACTGCAGGATGGTCACTGCAGGGTGGTCACTGCAGGATGGTCACTGCAGGGAGGTCACTGCAGGATGGTCACTGCAGGATGGTCGCTGCAGGGAGGTCACTGCAGGATGGTCACTGCAGGATGGTCACTGCAGAGAGGTCACTGCAGGATGGTCACTGCCGAGAGGTCAGTGCAGGGAGGTCACTGCAGGATGGTCACTGCAGGATGGTCACTGCAGGGAGGTCACTGCAGGGTGGTCACTGCAGGATGGTCACTGCAGGGAGGTCACTGCAGGGAGGTCACTGCAGGGAGGTCACTGCAGAGAGGTCACTGCAGGATGGTCACTGCAGGGTGGTCACTGCAGGATGGTCACTGCAGGGAGGTCACTGCAGGATGGTCACTGCAGGGAGGTCACTGCAGGATGGTCACTGCAGGGAGGTCACTGCAGGATGGTCACTGCAGGGAGGTCACTGCAGGGAGGTCACTGCAGGAGGTCACTGCAGGGAGGTCAGGGGAGGTCACTGCAGAGGTCACTGCAGGATGGTCACTGCAGGGAGGTCACTGCAGGGAGGTCACTGCAGAGAGGTCACTGCAGGATGGTCACTGCAGGGAGGTCACTGCAGGATGGTCACTGCAGGGAGGTCACTGCAGGGAGGTCACTGCAGGGTGGTCACTGCAGGGTGGTCACTGCAGGATGGTCACTGCAGGGAGGTCACTGCAGGATGGTCACTGCAGGGAGGTCACTGCAGGGAGGTCAGTGCAGGATGGTCACTGCAGGGAGGTCACTGCAGGGAGGTCACTGCAGAGAGGTCACTGCAGGATGGTCACTGCAGGGAGGTCACTGCAGGGAGGTCACTGCAGGGTGGTCACTGCAGGGTGGTCACTGCAGGATGGTCACTGCAGGGAGGTCACTGCAGGATGGTCACTGCAGGGAGGTCACTGCAGGGAGGTCACTGCAGGGTGGTCACTGCAGGGTGGTCACTGCAGGGAGGTCACTGCAGGATGGTCACTGCAGGGAGGTTACTGCAGGGAGGTCACTGCAGGGTGGTCACTGCAGGGTGGTCACTGCAGGATGGTCACTGCAGGGAGGTCACTGCAGGATGGTCACTGCAGGGAGGTCACTGCAGGGAGGTCACTGCAGGGTGGTCACTGCAGGGAGGTCACTGCAGGATGGTCACTGCAGGATGGTCACTGCAGGGAGGTCACTGCAGGATGGTCACTGCAGGATGGTCACTGCAGGGAGGTCACTGCAGGGAGGTCACTGCAGGATGGTCACTGCAGGGTGATCTCTACAGGGAGGTCACTGCAGAGTGGTCACTGCTGGAGCAAAGGCTGCAGAAGAGCAGTGGGCTCCCAAACAGAGAGCACTCACAAGCATGCAGCTGTTCAGGCAGGGGGCTGCAGGAGGCTGCAGTGAGTGCTGCAGCCTGCTGCTCTCTGTGGAAGTGGAAGGAGCAGCTCCTGTGTCAGCTGGGAGCAGCTCAGGGCTGTGAGGAGCAGGGTGGCTGAGCTGAAAGGAGAGGAGGAAGGCTAAGAGCTACAGGAGACAGCGAAAGGAAGCTGACTGCTCCCATGATCAGATCTCTACCACAGCAGAACAGGAGGTGACTCTGAGTGGAGCAGGGAGTTTGAGTCCCTCCCATCAGGAAGCCTCTCAGCATCCCTGCAGGAACCCACATGAGCAGGGCCAAGGGGAGCAGGGCCCTGTCTGAGGGAAGAAATGCAAAGGGAGGAAGCCTGCTGCTGTGAGCAGCACCCTGCCTGCAGTGCACTGACAGAGCAGGGCTGAGGCTCTGCAGGGGGAGCAGGGCATAGGTGAGGATGAGGACTCAAGGTCAGGAGCTGCACCAGTGACAGGGATGAGGCAGCTGCTAAAGGGATGTTTGCTGCTGACACCAAGCTGTGTGGGGCAGCAGACAGCTGGAGGGAAGGGATCCATCCAGAGGGAGCTGGGCAGGCTGGAGGGAAGGGATCCAGCCAGAGGGAGCTGGGCAGGCTGGGGGGAAGGGATCCAGCCAGAGGGAGCTGGGACAGGCTGGAGGGAAGGGATCCATCCAGAGGGAGCTGGGCAGGCTGGAGGGAAGGGATCCATCCAGAGGGAGCTGGGCAGGCTGGAGGGAAGGGATCCATCCAGAGGGAGCTGGGCAGGCTGGAGGGAAGGGATCCAGCCAGAGGGAGCTGGGCAGGCTGGGGGAAGGGATCCAGCCAGAGGGAGCTGGGCAGGCTGGAGGGAAGGGATCCAGCCAGAGGGAGCTGGGCAGGCTGCAGAGCTGGGCACAAGCCAACCTCAGGAGGTTCAACAAGACCAAGGGCAGGGTCCTGCAGCTGGGTGGAGGCAATCCCAGGCACAAATCCAGGCTGGAAAGCAGCCCTGAGGAGAGAGCCTTGGGGGTGCTGGGGGAGGAGAAGCTCACCAGGAGCTCTCAGTCTGCACTTGCAGCCTGCAAAGCCAAGCAGAGCCTGGGCTGCAGCAGAAGTGTGGCCAGCAGGGCAAGGGAGGTGATTCTCCCCCTCTGCTCAGCTCTGGGCAGACCCCACCTGGAGTCCTGCCTCCAGCTCTGGAGCCCCTAGGACAAGAGGGATGTGGAGGGGCTGGAAGGTGTCCAGAGCAGGGCCAGGAGGAGGAGCAGAGGGCTGGAGCTGCTCTGCTGTGAGCACAGACTGAAGGAGTTGGGGCTGTTCAGTCTGGAGCAGAGAAGGCTCCCAGGTGACCTCATTGTGGCCTTCCAGGATCTGCAGGGGGCTGCAGGAAGGCTGGGGAGGGACTGCTCAGGATCTCAGGCAGTGCTAGGACTGGGGGGAATGGAATGAAGCTGGAGGTGGGGAGATTGAGGCTGGAGGGGAGGAGGAAGTTCTTCCCCATGAGAGTGGTGAAGCCCTGGGATGGGTTGTGCAGGGAGGTGGTTGGGGCCCTGTCCCTGGGGGTGTTTAAGGCCAGGCTGGCTGAGGCTGTGGCCAGGCTGATGTAGTGTGGGGTGTCCCTGCCCATGGCAGGGGGGTTGGGGCTGGCTGAGCCTTGTGGTCCCTTCCAGCCCTGACTGATGCTGTGATGCTGTGACTTTGAGGGCTGCAGCAGGGCTGGGGAAGGGCAAAGGGA
Source organism: Melanerpes aurifrons (assembly GCA_011125475.1). Classification (NCBI taxonomy): domain Eukaryota; kingdom Metazoa; phylum Chordata; class Aves; order Piciformes; family Picidae; genus Melanerpes; species Melanerpes aurifrons. Next base: position 881,929 of record WWNC01000077.1, on the reverse strand, counting down.
GCTGGGGAAGGGGCTGGGGGAGAGGGCTGGGGGGAGGGAGGAGCAGCTGAGGGGGCTGGGGGGGTTGAGGCTGGAGGAGAGGAGGCTGAGGGGAGACCTCCTGGCTCCCTGCAAGTGCCTGAGAGGAGCCTGGAGCCAGGGGGGGTTGGGCTGTGGGGCCAAGACTGAGAGGAAAGGGCCTGGAGTTGCACCAAAGGAAGCTGAGGTTGGCCCCGGGCTGCCCAGGGCGTGGTGGGGGAGTCCCCAGCCCCGGAGGTGCTGCAGCGGTGCCCAGGCTGCTGCAGAGGTGCTGCAGAGGTGCTGCAGCGATGCCCAGGCTGCTGCAGAGGTGCTGCTGGGGGCTGTGCTTCAGCCCAGCCCTGCTGCTTGGCCTCCAGCAGCTGCAGCTCCGCACCGGGGCTGCCCCTGGGGAGCCTCCTGGGTGCCAGTCTGTGCCCCCTGCCCCGTCCCCGGGCACCACCCCGCAGGCTCTGGCCCCCAGCCGCTGAGCAGAGCCTCCCTGGGGCTGCCCCTGCCCAGCCTCAGCGGCGCCCCGGGGCAGGCTGCAGCCAGGTTGGGCTCTTGTGCCAGGGGGGCAGCGAGGGGAGGCGCTGCGGTGCCCATGCCGGGGGGTTGGGTTGAGGGTCGCAGGGGGACCGCGGGGCAGCTCTGAGCCGCAGGGTCCGGGCTCCGGGGCAGGCTGCCCGGGAGCCGCCGACAGCCTCTCGCCTTCCCCGCAGGGCAGCGCCGGGGCCGCGCCGGCGCCCCCCCGGCCCCCTCCCCGCCGGCAGCTCCCCCCCTGCCCCCCCCATGCCCAGCGGGCCCCGATGGCGAGCGGGGGCCTCAAGAGGAGGTTGGAGGAGGCGGAGCTGGGCTCGCAGGGCTCCCGCTCGGACGATGAGGAAGTGTCCAACAGCGACAGCGGCGACAGCTGCGACAGTGTCCCCCCGTGCGGGGCCGCCGCCTGCAGCCGTGAGTGCCCCCGGCCCGGAGCCCGGACCCCTGCCCGGGCTGCCCCCGGCCCCTGCCCAGGCTGCCCCCGGAACCCCTGCCCGGGCTGCCCCCAGACCCCTGCCCGGGCTGCCCCCAACCCCTGCCCAGGATGCCCCCAGCCTCATCCAGCCTGGTCCTGAGCACCCCCAGGCAGCTGAAGGCTCCCTGGGCAGCCTGTGCCCCTCCCTGCCAAGAACTTCCTCCTCTGCAGCCTCAACCTTTCCTCTCCCAGCTCCAAGCCATCCTCCCTCACCCTGCCCCCCCCAGCCCTTGGCCCAGCTCCCCTGGAGCCTCTTCAGGCCCTGGGAGCTGCTCTGAGCTCTCCCTGCAGCCTTCTCCAGGCTCCAACCCTCCCAGCCTGCCCCCACAGGGGAGGCTCTGCAGCCTCTGCTCCTCTCTGTGGCCTCCTCTGGAGCCTGCCCAGCAGCTCCAGGTCCTCTCAGGAGGGGTCTGGAGGGGTCTGGATGGGTCTGGGGGTGCTCCCCATGAGGTTCTCTGAGCCCCCTGCCCATGGCCCCCGCAGCCCCCTCCATCCTGGAGCAGCAGAGGCAGCTGGGCAGGAAGAGCCTTCCCCAGCTGGCTGCCTCCTGCGAGCTCTCTGAGCCCCCCCGGGGCAGGCGGGAGGGGTCTGGATGGGTCTGGAGGGGTCTGGAGGGGTCTGGAAGGGTCTGGGGGTGCTCCCCAGCAGGTTCCCTGAGCCCCCTGCCCCTGCCCCCGCAGCCCCCTCCATCCTGAAGCGGCAGAAGCGGCTGGGCAGGAAGAGCGTTCGCTTCGACCAGGTGACGGTGTACTACTTCTCGCGGCGGCAGGGCTTCACCAGCGTGCCCAGCCAGGGGGGCAGCTCGCTGGGCATGGCCCCCCGGCACAGCTCCGTCCGCAGCTACACCCTCTGCGAGTTCGCCCGCGAGCAGCAGGGGCACCACCGGCAGCTGCTGCGCCAGCACCTCCGGCAGGAGAAGCTGCGGGCCCGCAAGATGAAGGTGGCCCCGGGGGAGGGGGGATCGGCCCGGGGGAGGGGGCTCAGGCCATGAGGGGAGGGGGCTCAGTCCATGAGGGGAGGGGGATCGGCCCGGGGGAGGGGGATCGGCTCCTGGGGGAGGGGGATCGGCCCCGGGGAGGGGGCTCGGCTCCTGGGGAGGAGGGGGATCAGCTCCTGGGGGAGGGGGATCGGCTCCTGGTGGGGAGGGTATCGGCTCCTGGGGGAGGGGGATCGGCTCCTGGGGGAGGGGGATCGGCCCCGGGGAGGGGGCTCGGCTCCTGGTGGGGAGGGGGCTCGGCTCCTGGGGGAGGGGGCTCGGCTCCTGGGGGAGAGGGGGCTCGGCCCGGGGGAGGGGCTCGATCCGTGGGGGGAGTGGGATCGGCTCCTGGGGGAGGGGGATCGGCCCGGGGGAGGGGGATCGGCTCCTGGGGGAGGGGGATCGGCCCCGGGGAGGGGGCTCGGCTCCTGGGGGAGGGGGATCGGCCCGGGGGAGTGGGCTCGGTCCGTGGGGGAAGAGTGGGGCTCGGCCCAGGGGAAGGGGGCTCAGTCCATGAGGGGAGGGGGCTCAGTCCGGGGGAGGGGGATCGGCCCGGGGGAGGGGGATCGGCTCCTGGGGGAGGGGAATCGGCCCGGGGAGGGGGCTCGGATCCTGGGGGAGGGGATAGGCTCCTGGGGAGGGGGATCGGCTCCTGGGGAGGGGATCAATCCATGAGGGGAGGGGGCTCAGTCCGGGGAGGGGGATCGGGGGGAGGGGGATCGGCTCCTGGGGGAGGGGAATCGGCCCGGGGAGGGGGCTCGGATCCTGGGGGAGGGGATAGGCTCCTGGGGGAGGGGGATCGGCTCCTGGGGGAGGGGGATCAATCCATGAGGGGAGGGGGCTCAGTCCGTGGGGAGGGGGATCGGCTCCTGGGGGGAGGGGGATCAGCCCGGGGGAGGGGGTTCAGTCTGTGAGGGGAGGGGGCTCGGCTCCTGGGGGGAGGCGGCTCGGCCCGGGGGGAGGGGCTTCAGTCCATGAGGGGAGGGGGCTCAGTCCGTGGGGAGGGGGATCGGCTCCTGGGGGGAGGAGAATCGGCCCCGGGGGAGGGGGCTCAGTCTATGAGGGGAGGGGGCTCGGCCCCGGGGGAGGGGGCTCGGCCTGAGGGGGAGGGGTGGCACAGCAGGGTGGCACAGCAGGGATTGGGCACAGCAGGGTGGCACAGTAGGATTTGCACAGCAGGGTTGGGCACAGCAGGGTCTGTGCCCACAGGCTGGGGCTGTGGCCACACTCTGTGCTCTCTCTGCCCAGCTGGGTGCCCTGGAGGTGCTGCTGTGGCAGCCTGCCCTGGGCACAGGGGCACAAAGCCCCCCCCCCCCCAGCCTCCTTGGCCCCCAGTGCCAGGCTTTGGGGGTGCCAGGGAGTGGGGGGCAGGCTGGCAGGGCTCAGAGCAGGGAGGTGAAGCCTTGCTGCGGGATCCTGGCCCCTGGCTGCCCCCAGGGGCAGCTCTGCAGCTCCTCTGCCCTGGGAGCCTCAGGGGGAGGAGGGAAGAGGGGGAGGGAGATGGGGGAAGGGGAAAGGGTTTTGGGCTCTGGTGGGCAGCTCTGACCCTCCCTCCCCACCCCCTCCCCATCCCTGTCCGGGCTCAGTGCCCCCTGGGCAGCTCTGACCCTCCCTCCCCACCCCCTCCCCATCCCCTCCCCCCCCCTCCCCATCCCCTCCCCATCCCCTCTCCACCCCCTCCCCATCCCCTCCCCATCCCTGTCCGGGCTCAGTGCCCCCCGGGCAGCTCCTGACCCTCCCTCCCCACCCCCTCCGCGCCCCCGGCCGGGCTCGGTGCCCCCCGGGCAGGGCCCGCTGACGCCCCCCGCCCCCCGCAGCTGACGCGGAACGGGACGGTGGCGTCGCAGGAGGCGGAGGGGCTGACCCTGGAGGATGTCTCTGACGACGACATCGACGTGGAGGGGGTGGAGGTGGACGACTGCTTCTTCCTGCAGCCGCTGCCCACCAAGCGGCGCCGAGCGCTGCTGCGGGCTGCCGGCGTGCAGCGAATCGACGCCGAGGAGAAGCAGGAGCTGAGGGCGATCCGGCTGTCCCGAGAGGAGTGCGGCTGCCACTGCCGCCTCTACTGCGACCCCCAGGCCTGCGCCTGCAGCCAGGCCGGCATCAAGTGCCAAGTGAGGGCGGGCAGGGGGCTGGGGAGGGGAGGGGGGGGCTGGGGAGGGGAGGAAGGGCAGGGGGGCTGGGGGGAGGAAGGGGCAGGGGAGGAGGAAGGGGCAGGGAAGGGGAGATGGGGCAGGGGAGGAGAGGAAGGGGCAGGGGAGGGGGGAGGGGCAGGGGAGGGGAGGAAGGGGCAGGGGAGAAGAGGAAGGGGAGATAAGGGGCAGGGGAGAGGAGGAAGGGGCAGGGAAAGGGAAGGGGAGAGGGGGAAGGAGCAGGGGAGGGGAGGAAGGGGCAGGGGAGGGGAGGAAGGGGCAGGGGAGGAGAGGAAGGGGCAGAGAAGGGGAGGAAGGGCAGGGAAGGGGAGGAAGGGCAGGGAAGGGGAGGAAGGGCAGGGAAGGGGAGGAAGGGGCAGGGGAGGGCAGCAAGGGAGGAAGGGGCAGGGGAGAGGAGGAAGGGGCAGGGGAGGGCAGCAAGGGGCAGGGGAGGGCAGCAAGGGGAGTCCCCCGAGGGCACTGTATTCCCCCCCCGAGGACACTGCACCCACCCCCCCCGAGGGCAGGCTGAGGGCTTGGAGCTCTCTGGTCTGGGCAGGAGCAGCCTGAGGGGGATCTGATCAATGCTGATCGATACTGCAGGGGTGGGTGGCAGGGGGCCGGGGCCAGGCTGCTGCAGTGGTGCCCAGGCCCAGGCCAAGGGGCAGAGGGCAGAGGGGAGGATCCAGCTGAAGGAAGCTCCTGGGTGTGAGGCTGCCCGGAGAGGTTGTGGAGTTTCCTTCCCGGGAGAGCTTCCAACCCCCGCCCCGGCTGTGGTCCCGGGCGCCCGGAGGTCCCTTCCACCCCTCCCCACCCTCCACCCCCCACCCCGGCGCTGTGCCTCTGCTGCTGGGGCTGCGGGAGGAGCCCTCCGTGCCCGCCGGGGCTGCCCGAGCTGTGTCGCCGCAGGTGGACCGAATGTCCTTCCCCTGCGGCTGCTCCCGCGACGGCTGCGGCAACGCCTCCGGGCGGATCGAATTCAACCCCCTGCGGGTGCGGACTCACTACCTGCACACCATCATGAAGCTGGAGCTGGAGAGCAAGCGCCAGGGCGGCCGCCCCCCGGCCCCCGAGCAGGAGGCGGCGGCGGCGGCGGCGGCGCAGCCCCCCGGCGGCGCCTGGCCGGGGCCGCAGGCGGCCGAGACCCAGGACTTCCAGGAGTTCATGGCCGAGAACGAGTCGGCAGTGCTGCACCTGCAGAGCGCCGAGGAGCTGGAGAGGCTGAAGGCCGAGGAAGACTCCAGCGGCGGCACCGGCGTGGAGGGCCTGGGGGTCTGCATCCTGCAGGAGCCGCTGGCCGTGCCCGAGGGGCTGTGCCCGGCCCTGGCCGCCCCCATCCTCATCCAGGCGCAGCTGCCGCCGGGCTCCTCCGTGCTCTGCTTCGCCGAGGGCTCGGAGCCGCCGGCGCCGCCGGGGGGCAGCGACCCCTACCTGAACGATGGCGCCGTGCTCTACTACCAGCTGGAGCCGCGCCCGGCGCCGCCTGCCAAGGCCGAGGGCAGCCTGGCAGAGCCGCCGGCGCCGTGCCCCTGCCCTCCGGAGCCGCCGGCGCCGTGCCCCTGCCCTCCGGAGCCGCCGGCGCCGTGCCCCTGCCCGGCCGAGCCACCGGCGCCGTGCCCCTGCCCGGCCGAGCCACCGGCGCCGTGCCCCTGCCCTCCGGAGCCGCCGGCGCCGTGCCCCTGCCCTCCGGAGCCGCCAGCGCCGTGCCCCTGCCCGCCGGAGAAGGGCCCCGGAGCCCTCCCCGAGCCCTGCAGCCGAGCTGCGAGCGAGGGGGAAGCCCCCAGACCCCCTCCCTCGGCCCCGGAGAAGGTAGCGGCCGCCGCCCCCCCCCGCAGCCCCTCCCAGCCGGCAGAGCCAGCCCCGGAGCCGCCCTGCCCCGCGGGGCGCTCTCCGGGGCCTATCCTGCCGGTCTGAGGGTCCCGGGGGTCCCTCCCCCGCAGCTCTTTATTTATTGACAACGGTTCTGTGTGGAGCGGCCGCGGCCAGGGGCGGGGACTCGGCGGGGTGGGGAGGGGGTCGTGGGCCTCGGGGCTGCTCCTCCTCGGCAGCCTCTGGCAGCCTCTGGCCCTTCGCTGCCCTCGGCCCAGCTGCTGCTGGTGGCTGCTCAGGCGGCACCCACGCGTGGGGACCCCACAGCAGCTCCTCCTCGCTCATCCTCCGCCCCCTCGGCTGCCCCCCGCACAGCCGCGGGCTGCCAGGACTCCTCCAACCCTCTTTGGGGTTTAAGGGAAAAAGCCCTTTGGGGTTTTTTTTTGGGCCCTCTTTTCCCCCTTCCCTCCTCGCTGGATGCTCCCCAGGCGCAGCCCAGCCCGGCCCAGCTCAGCTCGGCTCGGCTCGGCTCGGCTCGGCTCGGCCCGGCCCGGGTGATGCTCCCCTGCCGCAGCCGCGGCCCAGGGGGGAGCTGGGCAGGCTCTGATTGCACAAAGAGAGGAGAGAGTGCAGCCCAGGAGCCCTCCGGGGAGCCCTGGGGAGCTCTAACCCCCTGGCCTGGAGGTGTTTGAGCCCTGGGGGGGCCGTGGCACAGCCGTGCCGCGGAGCTCTGTCTGTCTGTCCGTCCCTGTGCTGCCGTCCGGAGCCTCCTGGCCAGGCAGCAGAAGCTCTTCCCTGCCCCTCAGCCTCCCCCAGCGGCTCCTCTCCTTTTGCCTCCTGCCCACAGCAGCCCCTCCGAGGGTCTCTGGGATGCGTTTTGGGGGGGGTGGGACCCTTCTCGGGGCTGCCCCTCCCCCTCCCCAGCAGCTTTTGCCTCCTCTCCAGCGCCAGCCCAGGGCACGCAGCCCCCCCGCAGCCCAGCGCTCGCCGGGGGCTGGCTGAGGGTCGCTGGAGAGCCTCAGGAGGAGGAGGGGGGACCCGCGGGGGTCGGCCCAGCGCAGCCCCCTGCAGCCGCTCAGGGGACTCTGAAACGTCCCAGCTGGAGAGCAGGGAAACTGGGGGAGGGGGGGCGAAGCGGCCTGAGGAAGGCTTCGGTGGCTTCAGGTCCCTTTGGTGCTCCTGGCAGTGCCCTCCCTCGGTTCGGAGGGGTAGAACCCACCCACCACCCCCCCGTGCTGCTCCCCTGCAGCTCCAGCTGAGCCTTAACCCTCCTGCTGCTGCCCCCTCCTGCCCAGAGCCCCGGGGCCGCCGTCCCAGAGCCCCGGAGCCGCCGTCTCTGGCTTGGGGAGGGGGCACGGGGGAGGGGCAGGAGCTGCTTGGGGCAAGGCAGCAGCTGGCACCGATCCTGGCAGCAGCTCTCCCTGGGCACACAAGGGCTAATCCCGGGAGGAAGGAAGCCTTACCCCTGCTGGGGGCTCGCAGCTGATGCCCCCTCCCCTCCCAGCCCCAGGTGGTCCCGGGGGGGTCGCAGCTCCCACGCGAAGCAGAGCCGCTCGGAGCCGGCAGGGAGGGAGCCGGCAGGAGGGAGCCGTCGGGGGCTGAACGCCGGCGGAGTTCCTGCTGCTTCCTGCTGCTTTGCATGGCCCAAGGAGGCTTCGCTCCCTCCCCAGCCCCACGTCCAAGCCTTGGCGCCGCAGCCAGGTCGGACCCGCGTGGGGTGGGCGAGTGTGGAGGCTCCGTCCGTGGGCAGGCTGAGGCTGGGGAGGCCACAAGCTCCTCCCCTGCGAAGGACTGGAGAGAGCTGACTCAAATCCTCCCCTGGAGGCCTGAAACTCTGCCGGGGGCTGCTCAGGTTGCCCAGGGGGAACAATTGCTGCCCTGCGGGGGGTCGCCCAGCGCCTGGCACAGGCTGCCCGGGCAGGAGGTGGAGTCCCCACCCCTGAACCGCGGTGCCCTCGGGGCGCCACAGCCTTTGTCCGTGGGGCCGGGGGGGGGACCCACAGCTGCTATCCGTGGGGCCGGGGAGCACAGCTCCTGTCCATGGTGCTGCAGGGGCCGGGGGTGGGCACAGCCGCTGTCTATGGGGCTAGGGGCAGGGGCGCTGTCCGTGGTGCTACCGCAGGGAGGGGGGGCCCACAGCCGCTGTCCGGGGGGACACAGGCGCTGTCCATGGGGTTAGGGGGCACGGCCGCTGTCCATGGTGCTGCAGGGGCCGGGGGGGGCACAGCTGCTGTCTATGGGGCTAGGGGGCACGGCCGCTGTCCATGGTGCTGCCGCCGAGGGGGGGCCACAGCCTTTGTCCATGGGGCCGGGGGGGGGCCCACAGCCGCTATCCGTGGGGCCGGGGAGCACAGCCCCTGTCCATGGTGCTGCAGGGGCCGGGGGGGGCACAGCCGCTGTCTATGGGGCTAGAGGGCACGGGCGCTGTCCGTGGGGCCGGGGGGGGGACCCACAGCCGCTATCCGTGGGGCCGAGGGTCACAGCTGCTGTCTATCCGTGGGGCCGGGGCCCATAGCCGCTGGCCTGGGGGGCACAGCTGCTGTCCATGGTGCTGCAGGGGCCGGGGGGGGGGCACGGCCGCTGTCCGTGGGGCCGGGGTGGGACCCACAGCCGCTATCCGTGGGGCCGGGGCCCATAGCCGCTGGCCGGGGGGGGCACAGCCGCTGGCCGGGGGGGCACAGCAGCTGTCCGTGGTGCTGCCACTGGAGCCGGGGGCACAGCCGCTGTCTCTGGGGCCGGGGGGGCACAGTCGCTGTCTATGGGGCCAGGGGGCACGGCCGCTGTCCGTGGTGCTGCAGGGGCCGGGGGGGCACCACCGCTGTCTGTGGGGACGGGGGGGGCACCACTGCTGTCCATGGTGCTGCAGGAGCCAGGCCGCGCTGCCCCCCCCGGTGCCAGGCTCCGGCCCCCTCGGGCAGCTCCTTTGCGTCTCCTCCTCCTCCAGTGTGAATCCAAAGCTTCTCCAGGCCTTGGGGGCTGAGGGGTTTTTTCTTGCCCCCCACCCCCCGTTTCCCCTCCTTCCCTCCCCCGCCCCCCAGCCCCCCCCCGGGGCCCTCTCGCTGTATTTAAAGAGAATATTTAAGTGTCCCAATAAAAGCAGTGCTCCCAGCCGCACCGCGGGAGGGCAGAGCCGCCCGGGGGGGGGGGGAAGGCTCCCTGGGGAGGGCAGGGCTCAGGGAGAGCAACCTCCTGAAGGGCAACAGCAGGGCCCCGACCCTGGGGAGGCGCAAACCCTGCTGGGGGGCAGCTCCTGGCGGGGCTGGGGGGCACAGGAAGGTGCCCAGGAGCCAGCAACCTGCCCTGGGGGCCAAGAAGACCCCCAAAGGGGTCCTCAGGGGGCAGCCAGAGGAGTGTGGCCAGCAGGGCAGGGGAGGTTCTGCCCTGGGGAGGCCACAGCTGGAGGAGGCCTGGGGCCAGCCCTGGGCTCCCAGCTGCAGAGGGCCAGGGGAGGGCTGGGGAGAGCCCAGGGGGGGCTGGGAGGAGGCTGAGGGGACCTGGAGCAGCTCAGGCTGAGAGCCCTGGGGCTGAGAGCCTGCAGCAGAGCAGCCCCAGAGGGGCTCTGAGCAGTGCTCAGCAGGAGCTGCAGGGGCTGGGGGGGGCAGGAGCCTGGGGCTGGCAGCTGCTGAGTGGTGCCCAGGGCCAGGCCAGGGGGCACAGAGTGGAGCCCAGGAGGAGGAAGCTGTTTGGGGGCAGGCTGCCCAGAGAGGCTCTGTCTGGAGTCTCCTTCCCTGCAGGGCTCCCAACCCCCACCCCGGGCAAGCTGCTGGGGCTGCCCTGCTGGGGGCGCTGCAGAGGCCTCTTCCAGCCTCTCCCTGCTGGGATTCTTCTGCAGGGTGAGGGAAGGAGCTCAGGGCTGCCCTGGGGCAGGGTCTGGGCACTTCTGCCCCTTCCTACCCAAGGGAGGCTACAAGGAACCAAGAGAGGAACTTGGCCTCTGCTGGAGGAGCTGCAGGGGGCAGGCAGGGAGGGTTCCCCCCCCCCCGAGGGTCCCCCCCCGAGGGTCCCCCCCAGAGGGTCCCCCCCAGAGGCAGGTCAGCCAGGGCCTTGCTTTAGGCTTTATTAACAAACACAAGGTGCAGGCTCTCAGCCCCTGGGCATCTGCAGTGCCAGGGCAGGCTGGGGGCACTGCCAGGGCAGGCCTGGTTCTACCCCCTCAGCACAGCTGCCCCCTCCCCTCCCCCCACCCCGAGGCTGCCACTGCCCAGCAGGCAGCACAGGGCCAGGAGCTGCCCAAGGCCCCCAGGTGGCATCAGGGCCTCTCCAGCCCCACTGCTGTGCCAGGCCTGGTGCCCTCCCTCCAGCAGCCAGGCAGCTGCAGGACCCCCCCAGGGGCGCTGGGGTCGTGGCTGAACCCCTCAGGGAGCTCTGGAGTCCAGCAAGGAGGGCAGGAGCCTGCCTGGGGCAGAGGGCAGCCAGGCCCAGCTGCAGGGAACACAGGGCAGTGTGCCCAGGGCAGGGTGCCCAGGGCAGGGTGCTCAGGTAGCAGGGTGCCCAGCTGCAGGGAGCACAGGGCAGGGTGCCCAGGGCAGAGTGCCCAGGCAGCAGGGAGCACAGGGCAGTGTGCCCAGGCAGCAGGGTGCCCAGGGAGCAGGGTGCCCAGGGAGCAGGGTCCTCATCCTCCCCTCCCCCAGCCCAGCTGGCACCACCCTCTGCCCCCTGCCAGCCCCCACAGCACAGAGGCGAACGGTTGGCCCTGGCCCTGGCCCTGGCCCTGGCCCTGGCCCAGCAGCTCTGTGCCCCCCTGGCCCAGCCCAGGGCTGTGGTTTCACATCAGCAGGGCTGGTTCCTGTGGCACCAGGCTGGCAGCTGCCAGGCTGCTGGCTGGGCTCAGGCCTTGGCCTGGCTGTAGTTGAGGGAGAGCAGCACCATGCTGTTGGCCAGCAGAGAGGCTTCTGAGGCTGCAGGGAGAGCAGAGAGGAGTCAGGGTGGCACTGCCAGGGCCCCACAACATCCCCCCCCCAGGGTGGCACCAGAGCCCCTGGGGCTCCCCCTTGCCCCTGCCCCTCTCTGAAGCTCCCCCTTGCCCCTGCCCCTCTCTCTGAGGCTCCCCCTTGCCCCTGCCCCTCTCTCTGAGGCTCCCCCTTGCCCCTGCCCCTCTCTCTGAGGCTCCCCCTTGCCCCTGCCCCTCTCTCTGAGGCTCCCCCTTGCCCCCTGCCCCTCACTCTGGGGCTCCCCCTTGCCCCCTGCCCCTCTCTCTGAGGCTCCCCCTTGCCCCTGCCCCTCACTGGGGCTCCCCCTTGCCCCCTGCCCCTCTCTCTGAGGCTCCCCTTTCCCCTGCCCCTCCTCTGAGGCTCCCCCTGCCCCTGCCCCTCACTGGGGCTCCCCTTGCCCCTGCCCCTCACTGGGGCTCCCCTGTGCCCCCTGCCCCTCTCTCTGAGGCTCCCCCTTTCCCCTGCCCCTCTCTCTGAGGCTCCCCCTTGCCCCTGCCCCTCACTGGGGCTCCCCCTTGCCCCTGCCCCTCACTGGGGCTCCCCTCCCCTGCCCCTCTCTGAGGCTCCCCTTTCCCCTGCCCCTCACTCTGGGGCTCCCCCTGCCCCCTGCCCCTCTCTCTGGGGCTCCCCTTGCCCCCTGCCCCCCTCTCTGAGGCTCCCCCTTGCCCCTTGCCCCCTGCCCCTCTCTCTGGGGCTCCCCCTTGCCCTGCTCTGGGCTTCCCTCCTGCCTTGCTGCAGGGCTGCAGCCTGCCAGCAGCAGCAGGGCCCTGCCCAGGGCCAGCAGCCTCCCCCCAGGCCTCCAGGAGCAGAGCAGCCCAGAGCAGCTCAGGAGGCTGCTGCCAGGCTCCCCCTGCCCTGCCCCTGCCCTCCCCCAGCCCCCAGGCACCTTGCAGCCTGCAGGAGAGCCTCAGCCACTGCTCCAGCCAGGCTCTGCACTCCGCCAGCCCCAGGTGGGTCGAGTTCAGGCCACGCAGGTAGCAAGCCTGGGGGGAGCAGAAGGGGCAAGGAGTGGCCTCGGGGCACCCAGCAGGGCCCTGGGGGTGCAGGGGGCTAGGAGGGGGCACTGGGGGCTGCAGGGGGCTGGGAGGGGGGCTGTAGGGGGCGCTGGGGCCAGCAGGGGGCACTGGGAGCTGGCAGGGGCTGCAGGGAGCACAGTGACCAGCAGGGGGCGCTGGGGGCTGAAGGGAGCGCAGGTACCAGCAGGGGGCAGGCAGGGGGCGCTGTGGCTCACAGCTCCTGCTCGCAGAGCTGTGCCAGCCCCAGCCGCAGCAGGGGGGCTGCAGGGAGCGCAGGGGCCGGCAGGGGGCGCAGGGGGTGCAGGGGGCGCTGGGGACCGGCAGGGGGCGCTGGGGGCTGCAGGGGCCGGCAGGGGGCGCTGGGGCTGCAGGGGGCGCTGTGTCTCACCGCTCGCAGCTCCTGCTCGCAGAGCTGGGCCAGCCCCAGCCGCAGAAGGGGGGGTGCAGGGTGCACTAGGGCCGGCAGGGAGCGCTGGGGCCGGCAGGGGGCGCTGGGGGTGCAGGGGCGGGCAGTGACCGGCAGGGGGCGCTGTGTCTCACCGCTCGCAGCTCCTGCTCGCACAGCTGCGCCAGCCCCAGCCGCAGCAGAGCTCTGTCCAGCTGCAGGATCTCCAGCAGGTGGCTCCGCAGGCGGCGGCGCAGCAGCGCCCCCGGCAGGTAGGGAGTGAGGAACAGGACCTGGCTCAGGGCTCTCTGCGGGGGGGCAGGGAGGGAGCTGAGCTCTGGGCTGGGCCGAAGCCTCTCCAGGCCCCGGGGGCAGCTCTCTGCCTCCTCCCCAGCTCCCTGCCCCAGCTCTGCCCACGCTGAAACCTGGCCCTGGGCGCTCCCGGCTGCGCCTCCCGGCCTGGCTCGGCCCAGCTGGGGCAGGGAGGACAAACAGCCTCCTGCTGGGGCTGCTCCTGCCCCATAGAGACCTCCTGCCCCATAGGGACCCCCGGGGGCTCCTGCCCCCTAGAGACCTCCTGCCCCATAGGGACCCCCGGGAGGGCTCCTGCCCCATAGAGACCTCCTGCCCCATAGAGACCTCCTGCCCCATAGAGACCCCCGGGGGGGCTCCTGCCCCCTAGAGACCTCCTGCCCCATCGAGACCTCCTGCCCCATAGAGACCTCCTCCCCTCTCACCTCCTGCCCCATAGAGACCCCTCCCACCCCCCAGCCCCTGCCCTGCTTACCTCCTGCCTCACTCAGACCTCTGGGGGGCTCCTGCCCCATGGAAACTTCCTCCCCTGTCACCTCCTGCCCCTTGGCCTCTGTCCCCTCCTGCCCCACGCCCCCCCCCCAGTGGCCTCATCCAGCTGCACCTCGGAGCTGCTCCAGGAGGGGCTGGGGAGGGCGGAAGGGACCCCAGGAGCCTCCCCCAGGAGCTGATCAATGAGGAGGAACTCAGCAGCCTTGGGCCAGCCCAGACCCAGCAGCAGCAGCTTGCAGCTGGGAGCCTTTGCCTGCCCCAAACCACCACGGAATGGACCCAAAATCACCACGGGGAGAGGGGTGGGGGAGCACAGGTCCCAGCTCCTGCTCCTGCTGGCACCATGCAAAGGTCAAAGCCTCCTTCAGGGCCTGGGGCAGCCTGGGCTGCTGGAGGGCTCCCTGCCCCTGGCAGGGGTTGGAGCTGGCTGAGCCCTGAGCTCCCTTCCAGCCTGAGCCCTGCCATGGAGCCAGCAGGATCAGGCCTGCAGATGGCACCCAGCTGGAGCCGCTGTGCCAGGGGGTGGGAAGCACCCAGGGGCACCTGGGCAGGCTGCAGAGCTCCTCCTGGGGGGGCAGGAAGGCCAAGTGCAGGATCCTGCAGCCAGGCCAGGCCAGCCCTCGGCATCCATCCAGCCTGGGGGTGCTGAGGTGCAGAGCAGCCCTGCAGGGAAGGCCTTGGGGGCTGGGGTGGGGAGCAGCTGGGCAGGAGCCAGCAAGGGGCACTGGCAGCACAGGAGGCCAAGGGCAGCCTGGGCTGCAGCCAGAGCAGGGTGGCCAGAGCTGGAGAGAGAGGAGCCTGCCCCTCTGCTCTGCTCTGCCCTGGGGAGACCTCCCCTGCAGGGCTGGGGCCAGCTCTGGGGCCCTCAGCACCAGCAGGACCTGGAGCTGCTGGAGAGGCTCCAGAGGAGGCCATGGGGATGCTGAGAGGCTGCAGAGCCTCTGCTGGGGGGGCAGGCTGGGAGGGCTGGGGCTGTGCAGCCTGGAGGGGAGAAGGCTGCAGGGAGAGCTCAGAGCCTGAAGAGGCTCCAGGGGAGCTGGGCAGGGAGCTGGGCCAAGGGCTGGGGGGGCAGGGGGAGGGGAAGGCATCTCCCAAGCTCATCCTGCCCAGCCCCCTGCAGCCAGCAGGCACAGCCCCAGCTGCAGCAGGGGCCCAGAGCCCCAAACCAGCTGAGCTGGGCTGGTGCCAGGCAGGGGGCAGCTCTGCCCCCCCAGTGCCAAACCTCTCTCCCTTCTCTCCAGCCTCAGTCTCCTTTGCAGGCCCAAACCATCCCCTCCTGCCCTGCCCCAGCAGGCCCTGCTCAGGAGTCCCTCCCCAGCTCTCTTCTCAGCCCCTTGAGCCCTGCAGGGCCACCAGGAGCTCTCCCTGGAGCCTGCTGCAGGCTGAGCTGCCCCAACCCTCCCGGCCTGGGCTGCCAGCAGAGCCCTCCCAGCCCTGCTGTGGCCTCCTCTGGCCCTGCTCCAGCAGCTCCAGGGCTCTGCTGAGGGCTCCAGAGCTGCTCCCAGCACCCCAGGGGAGGTCTCCCCAGGGCTGCTCCCCAGCCCTTCCCCCCCAGCCTGGCTCCACACCAGGGACTGGCCCAGCCCAGCCTTGCCCTGGGCCTGCCTGCACCTCCTGAGCTTGGCCTGGCTCCACTGCTGCAGCCTGGCACAGGCCCCCTGGCTGCATCCTGCCCCTCAGGTGCCCCCTGCACCACCCAGCTTGGTGCCCCCTGCGGGGGGGGCCTGGCTCCCTCTGCCCCTGGCACTGCTGCAGGGACTGCAGAGCCCTGGGCCCGGGGCAGAGCCCTGGGGGGCACCACTGGGCACCAGCCCCCACCTGGACACCCAGCTGCTGGCCACAGCTCAGCTCAGTGCCCCCCAGCAGCATGCCCTGGGCACACTCAACCCTCCTGGTGCCAGTGCAGACCCCAGGCACCACCAACCTCCACCCAGGCCCTCAGCTGCTGACCACTGCCCTTTGCTGTGGCCATCCAAGCCGCTCAGCAGTGCCCACATCCAGTCCAGGTCCCTGCTGTGTACAGGGAGGTGCTGGGGGGACCCTCTGGAGCCTGCCCAGCAGCTGCTGGGGGTGCCAGGGCTGGGGGCAGAGTCCCCTCCCTGTGCTGCTGCTCTGCCTCCTGCTGCTGCAGCCCAGCTCAGGGTTGGCCTCTGGGCTGCCAGTGACCACTGCTGGCTCCTGGGCACTCTGCCACCCCCAAGGCCTTCCCCTGCAGGCTGCCCCCAGCCCCCTCCTCCCCCCAGCCTGGCTCTGCCCTGCCCCAGCTGCAGGAGCTGCTGCTTCCTCCCCCAGCAGAGCTTCCCAAGGCCACCAAGCAGATCCTGGAGAGCCCTCATGGCCCTGGGGCCAGCTCCAGAGCTGCTCCCAGCCCTGCAGGGGAGGTCTCAGCAGGGGCAGAATCCCCTCCCAGCCCCTGCCTGGGGCCCACCCCAGGGGGCTGGCAGCAGCAGGAGGGCAGCCCCCAACTCACCAGGTGGGAGACCTGCAGCTGGTTCAGCCCCAGGGGAGGTCCTGAGAAGAGAGCCCTGAGGGCACAGAGCTCTGCCACCCGAGGCTGGCAGCCTGCCTGCACCTGGCACAAGCACAGAAGGGACCTCAGAGGCCACCCAGCTGCAGGCCCCTGCCAGGGCCAGGGCCAGGGGCAGCTCCCCCCCGGGCCCAGGGCTGCTCCAGGTGCCCCCAGGCCTGGCTGGGCAGTGCCAGGGACAGAGCAGAGCTGGGCAGTGCCGGGCAGGGCGGGGCGGGGCTGGGCAGGGCTGGGCGGGGCTGGGCTGGGCTGGGCGGGGGCAGGGCTGGGCGGGGCTGGGCGGGGCTGGGCGGGGCAGGGGCTGGGCGGGGCAGGGGGGGGCTGGGCAGGGCTGGGCGTGGCGGGGCGGGGCAGGGGCGGGCGGGGCGGGGCGGGGCGGGGCGGGGCGGGGCGTGGCGGGGCAGGGCTGCGCTGGGCGGGGCGGGGCAGGGCGGGGCGGGGCTGGGCAGGGCTGGGCGGGGCTGGGCAGGGCTGGGCGGGGCAGGGCTGGGCTGGGCGGGGCAGGGCAGGGCAGGGCTGGGCAGGGCTGGGCTGGGCAGGGCTGGGCTGGGCAGGGCAGGGCGGGGCTGGGCTGGGCGGGGCTGGGCAGGGCTGGGCGGGGCTGGGCAGGGGCGGGGCTGGGCGGGGCAGGGCTGGGCAGGGCTGGGCAGGGCTGGGCAGGGCTGGGCAGGGCTGGGCAGGGCAGGGCCATACCTGGGCACAGAGCTGCTGCAGGAGGCCCTGGAGCCGAGGCTCAGGCAGGGAGGAGGCTGCCAGGGCCAGGCTGGAGAGCACCAGGGGGTAGCTGCGGCGCCGCCTGGCGTGGTTGGCATCCAGGAACTGCAGCTGCTGGGCAGGGGTCCAGAAGTGCCTGATGAGAATCTGCCTGGGGAAGAGGTACCTGGGGAGGGGCAGCAGAGGAGGGGTCCTCAGGCAGGGCAGGCAAAGTGCCAGCTGCTGGGCAGGGCACAGGCAGGGTCCCCACCCTGCCCCCAGGGGCTGGGCAGCTTCCCCCTGCCAAGGGAGCCAGGGGCTGGGGAGGGCTCTGAGGGGCACAGAGCCCAACCCTGAGCCAGCACTGCCCCAGGGCACCCCCAGCCCCTGGCCCTCAGCACCACAGGGCTCTGGAAGGGGCCCAGGGATGGAGGCTCCACCAGCACCTCCCTGGGCAGGCTCTGCAGGGCAGCAATGGTTCCAACCTGAGCCCCCCCTGGGGCAGCCTGAGGCCTTCTCCTCTCCTCCTGGCCCCAGAGCCCAACCCCCCCCTGGCTCCAGGCTCCTCTCAGGCACTTGCAGGGAGCCAGGAGGTCTCCCCTCAGCCTCCTCTCCTCCAGCCTCAACCCCCCCAGCTCCCTCAGCTGCTCCTCCCTCCCCCCAGCCCTCTCCCCCAGCCCCTTCCCCAGCTCCCTTTGCCCTTCCCTGGCCCTGCTGCAGCCCTCCAAGTCCTCCTGGCCCTGAGGAGCCCAAGGTTGCCCCCAGGCTGCCAGCTGTGGCCCCCCCAGTGCCCAGCCCAGGGGCAGCATCCCTGCCCTGCTGCTGCTGCCCACAGCACTGCTGCTGTAGCCCAGGCTGCTGGTGGCCTCCTTGCCCCCCGGGCACCCCCTGGCTCCTCTCCAGCTGCTGGCACCAACCCCCCCAGGGCAGCTCCCAGCCCCTCTCTGCCCCCAGCCTGGAGCCCTCCTGGGGGGGCTGTGAGCCAGGGGCAGCCCCCAGCCCTCGGTGCCCTTCTGCCACTGGCCTCAGCCATGGCTGCAGCCTGGCCTGGGACCTCTGCAGAGCCTGCAGCCCCCAGCAGCTCAGCTCCCACCCAGCTTGGAGCCCTCTGCAGCAGCCTGAGGCAGCCTCAGTGCCCTCCCCCAGCTGTGAGGCCAGGAAGGACTCACTCAGACCTGAGGAGGTAAACCCAGCCCCAGCCTGGCCCTCAGACACTCTCAGGGCACCTCACAGAGATTTGCTCCTCCAGAGGCTGTGAGGAGCTCAGGCAGAGCTGCCCTGCCTGCTGCCCTGCCTGCTGCCCTGCCTGCTGCCCTGCCTGCTGTGCCCAGCTGCAGCTGCCCCCTGCCCCCTGCCCGCCCCCAGGCTGCCAAAGCCAAGGAGCAGAGCTGAAAACTCCTGAGGCAGCTGAGCTGCAGGGCCAGGAGCTGTGGGGCAGGGGGAGGCTGGGAGGGTGGCTGGGGGTCGCTGGGGGGCGCTGGGGGGTGGCTGGGGGGCACTGGGGGTGGCTGGGGGTGGCTGGGGGCCGCTGGGGGCGCTGGGGGTGGCTGGGGGGCACTGGGGGCTGGCTGGGGGGTGGCTGGGGGCGCTGGGGGCTGGCTGGGGGGCACTGGGGGCTGGCTGGGGGCCGCTGGGGGGCGCTCTCACATCAGCAGCAGCAGCAGGAAGTTGGCGAAGGGAGGCAGGGCGATGAGCAGCGCGGGGGCTGCCTTCAGCAGGTCCCTGCGGAACT
The DNA here is from genome assembly GCA_011125475.1 of Melanerpes aurifrons. Lineage (NCBI taxonomy): Eukaryota > Metazoa > Chordata > Aves > Piciformes > Picidae > Melanerpes > Melanerpes aurifrons. Next base: position 863,912 of record WWNC01000077.1, on the reverse strand, counting down.
GAGGGGGGTGGGGGGCGGCTCAGACCCCTGCCCCGGACCCCCCCAGCCCCCCAAGGACCCCCCAGGGACCCCCCAGCGACCCTCAGCCCCCCGGAGCACCCAGCCCCCCCAGCGCCCCCCAGCGAACCTACAGCAGGTCCCTGCGGAACTGCCCGGGGGGGAGGGCGGCCCAGAGCCCGGCCCCGGCCCCCCAGCGACCCCCAGGGACCCCCCCAGAGCACCCAGCCCCCCAGAGCACCCAGCCCCCCAGAGCACCCAGCAGCCCCCAGCCCCCAGAGCACCCAGCCCCCAGAGCACCCAGCAGCCCCCAGCCCCAGCAGCACCCAGCAGCACCCAGCCCCCAGAGCACCCAGCCCCCAGAGCACCCAGCAGCCCCCAGCCCCCAGCAGCACCCAGCAGCACCCAGCCCCCAGAGCACCCAGCAGCCCCCAGCCCCCAGCAGCACCCAGCAGCACCCAGCCCCAGCAGCACCCAGCAGCACCCAGCCCCCAGCAGCACCCAGCAGCACCCAGCCCCCAGCAGCACCCAGCAGCACCCAGCCCCCATCCCCAGCCCCCTCCCCCAGCTCGCTGCTGGGGCAGTAGCCCCCCCGCAGGTGAGAGCCCAGCCCGGCCCCTGCCCGAGCCCTGCAGCCCCCGGCCCAGCCCCCGGCCCTGCAGCCCCCGGCCCAGCCCCCGGCCCTGCAGCCCCCGGCCCAGCCCCCGGCCCTGCAGCCCCCGGCCCAGCCCCCGGCCCTGCAGCCCCCGGCCCAGCCCCCGGCGCCGCCCCCCGCGGACCTGCCGCAGCCTCTCCTGCTCGCGGTAGGGCAGCTGCTGGCTGCTGAGCTGCTGCTGAGCCATCCGGGATCGGATCCTCCTCACCTCCCTGGCCTCCAGGAAGAGAGCCTGGAGCCCTGCAGGGCAGAGAGCAGCCTCAGGGCCCCGCTCCCAGCCCCCCCCCAGGCCCCCCAGGCTCTGAGCTCTCCCTGCGGCCTCCCCCAGCCCCAACCCTCCCCACAGGGGAGGCTCTGCAGCCTCTGCTCCGCTCTGTGGCCTCCTCTGGAGCCTGCCCAGCAGCTGCTGGGGGTGCCAGGGCTGGGGGCAGAGTCCCCTCCCTGTGCTGCTGCTCTGCCTCCTGCTGCTGCAGCCCAGCTCAGGGTTGGCCTCTGGGCTGCCAGTGACCACTGCTGGCTCCTGGGCACTCTGCCACCCCCAAGGCCTTCCCCTGCAGGCTGCCCCCAGCCCCCTCCTCCCCCCAGCCTGGCTCTGCCCTGCCCCAGCTGCAGGAGCTGCTGCTTCCTCCCCCAGCAGAGCTTCCCAAGGCCACCAAGCAGATCCTGGAGAGCCCTCATGGCCCTGGGGCCAGCTCCAGAGCTGCTCCCAGCCCTGCAGGGGAGGTCTCAGCAGGGGCAGAATCCCCTCCCAGCCCCTGCCTGGGGCCCACCCCAGGGGGCTGGCAGCAGCAGGAGGGCAGCCCCCAACTCACCAGGTGGGAGACCTGCAGCTGGTTCAGCCCCAGGGGAGGTCCTGAGGAGAGAGCCCAGCTGCAGGACCTTGCCCTTGGCCCTGCTGAGCTTCCTGAGCCTGGCTTGGGGCCACCCCTGCAGCCTGCTCAGCTCCCCCTGGCTCCCTTCCTTCCCTCCAGCATCCCAACCCCCCCCCAGCTGGGGGCCAGCTGCAGACCCCTGCCCCTGGCCCCAGCAGCTCTGGGCTCAGTGCCCACCCCGAGGGTCTCCACTGCTCCCTGGGCTCCATCTGGGCCCTGGGCTGCTGGCCACAGCTCCCTGGGTGCCACCCCCCAGCCTCAGGTCCCTGCTGCTGCAGGGTGGGATGGGGACAGCAGCAGAGCTTTGCACAGCCCTGGGGGGGGGAAGGCTTTGCCCCTGCCCTGCTTCCCAACCCCCCCCCTGCTCAGGGCCCTGCCCTCAGTGCCCCCAGCCCCAGCACAGGGCCCCAGGGGCTCTGGGCCCAGCACACCCCCCCCAAAGAGCCTTTCCCCCCCTCCTCAGGACCCACCTCTGGTGAAGGTGGCATGGAGCAGGTAGAACCTGGGGCAGGTCCTCTCCAGGAACCTCTCATAGCTGCTGTTGAGTTGCTTCACCTTCGAGGCCACAGCAGCCAGGAGGGACCTGGAGCCAGCTCTGGTGGAGAGGCAGCAGCCAGGGCACCTGCAGCGACCCCCACCCGCGACCCCCACCCCCCACACTGGTGTCAGCAGCAGGCTCTGAGGGGAGGCAGGAGGCTGCCCAGAGCCCCCCCCCGCCCACACCCGGGGTCCAAGGCCATGGCTGGGGTGGGGGGCAGGGTGGGAGCTGTGCTTTGGCCATGGCAGACTTCAAGGTGGCACAGGACAGGGGCAGGGGGCTCGGGGGGGCACACGGGACCCCCATTTGGGGGTCGGGAGGGCAGTGGGGAGCAGGCAGGGCCCATGGGTAGCACCGGGAGGGACTCCAGGGGGGGTTCATGAGGGACTGCAAGGAGAACACTCGGGGGGGGTGGTCAGGGAGGTCCCCGGGAAGGTCAAGAGGGCCCCGAGAGGATCTCCAAGCTCAGAGGGCGCTGGGGAGGGGTCCCGGGGGCGTCCCGGAGGGCCCCAGGCAATTGGAAGTGTCCTACAAGGGAAGGGTCCGGGGGAAGGAGGAGGAGGAGAGCGTTCGCCTGCACCAGGTGTGAAGATCCCCGGGGAGGGTCTCCGGGGAGGGTCCCCGAGGTGCCCCGGGAGAGGGAGAGGGCCGCGGGGGGGCTGGCGGAAGGGCCCCAGAGGTGCCGCGGGGCAGGCGCGGGAGCCGAGCAGGGGCGGCAGGCACTGAGGGGCGGCAGGCACTGAGGGGGGAGGTCATGGTGGGCGCCGGCGGGGGGCGGGGAGCGGTGCTCCTCACCTCGGTGTCCCCCGGGCGGGGCCGAGGCGCCACAGCCCCCGGCCGCAGCCAGCCCTGGCCAGCGCCATCTTGGCCGGGCCCGGCCCCGCGCGCGGGGCACGCCGGGAGCGCCGAGCGCTAAGCGCTGATTGGCTGCGGCTCCGGCCCCGCGTGACGGCGGCCGGAAGTGGTGGTCATGTGACCGCGGACGGAAGTGCACCTGCCGGGCCGCGGCCGGACGGCACCGAGCGCTGCCCCGGGCCGAGCCTGGCACTCTCCGGGGCTTTGCGGCGGGACCCACCGTGGTTCGTTCCCGGTGGTCTGGGCCTGGTCCACTCCGGAGCTCGGAGCTGAGCACCCAGGCCCGGTGACGCTGGCCTGGGTCGGGGTCTGGCCGGGAACTCCGCGGCGCTTGCGGCCGCGCTCCCCCCGGGCTCGTTACCGGTGGCCTGGGCCCGCGGCCGGCGCTAGGCCTCGTCCGGTGCTCGGGACCGCCCCTCCGTGCCCCTTGGGCCCTGTTAACGGCAACTCCAGCACCCTCCGAGCCTTCCCCACCCCCTCCTCTTCCTCTGGCCCCTTGGAGCGCCGCCGCTGGGGGCTGAGCCCTTCCCCGGCCCTGTGAACGCAGAGCGCCCAGCGCCGGGCCCGGGGGGAGGCCAGATGCCCGGAGGAGCCCAGTGAGGGACGGGGCAGCGGCAGCAGAGAGGCCTCGCTCCCTCCCGGAGCTCCGCCGGTGCCCGCCCTGGGCGGCTCTCCCTGCTCGCCCCCAGCATCCCTGGCCCGGAGCCAGCTCCCGGGGCCGCGCCGGGATGTGTCCATCCCTCCCACGGGGCGGCCGAACCAGTTCCGCAGCTGCCCTGCGTGCTTTCGCCGGGCTCCTCTGTTTGTCCTCCTTTTCGCAGCGCCCTGAGAAACGGCACCGAGCTGCGGTTGGGAAAGGAGCGGCGGCTCCGCGGCCCACGGGCACCTCCCTGCCCCGGGGCACGGCGCCGCCTCCGCCCGGCTCCGCGCTGCCTCCGTGACCCCTGGCTTGGGAGATGCTGCTGCCAGCCCAGCCCTGGCTGCCCCCCGCTGCCGGGGGGGCGGCAGCGGTGCGTGGCGCCGGGCACGGCTGCCCTCGTGGGGCCGGACACGCACGCCCGCGCCTTTGCCCCGCCGCCCGCTGCGCCCGGGGCTCCTTCGGCTCTGCCTTATCGGAAGGCAGCGGCGGGGCCCCTTTGGCGGAGCGGCGGGCGGCGAGCCCGACAAAGCCCCGGGGGTTATCGGCGCGCCCCGGCGGGGCTCGGGCCGGCAGGGATCGCCGATAAGGGATCGCATTGATCCCGGCTGGCAAGGGACCGCCTCTTATCAAGCCTGCACGTAGGGCGGCCGGAAAGTGCCCTGGAAGGTGCCAGCTCGGCCTCTAATCTGTCCAACAGCCCTGGAGGAGCAGAGTCCAGGTCGTCTCCTCCCCTAATCACCAGGCTGATGCTCCCCCCGTGGCCTTTCCGCTGCCTCCCGGCTCGATAAGCTCTGACCCCCCCCAGCCCCAGGCTGCCGCTCAGCACGGGGCTGAGGCTCCACATCAAAGCGGCTGCTCTGTGTCCCCCCCCCCGTTAGCAGCCCCCTGCCCCTTCCCCCCCCCCCCCCCCATTTATATCCCTTAATAAATGATAAAGGCCCTGGAGGCAGCTGCGGCTCCCAGCCGGCCCTGGGCTCCCTCCCGCGGGGGACTCTGCACCAGCGGCTGGGGCCCGTGGGTGGAGGAGGGAGGGAGGGAGGGGAGCTGGTGGGGAAGGGTGGGGACAGCTCTTAATATAGGCAGAGGAAGGCTGGGGTGCCTGCTCCAGAAACGAGGAGGAAGGAAAACAACAGCAACCATGCCCAAGAGACACAGCCTGGAGCAGAGCCCCTCTGGGTGTGAGCTGAGTGAGTAGCCCAGAGCCCTGGCTGGGAGCTGAGTGAGTAGCCCAGAGCCCTGGCTGGGGGCTGAGTGAGGAGCCCAGAGCCCTGGCTGGGGGCTGGGTGAGCAGCACAGAGCCCTGGCTGGGGGCTGGGTGAGGAGCCCAGAGCCCTGGCTGGGGGCTGGGTGAGGAGCCCAGAGCCCTGGCTGGGGGCTGGGTGAGGAGCCCAGAGCCCTGGCTGGGGGCTGGGTGAGGAGCCCAGAGCCCTGGCTGGGGGCTGGGTGAGGAGCCCAGAGCCCTGGCTGGGGGCTGGGTGAGCAGCACAGAGCCCTGGCTGGGGGCTGAGTGAGCAGCACAGAGCCCTGGCTGGGGGCTGAGTGAGCAGCACAGAGCCCTGGCTGGGGGCTGAGTGCCAGCCCCAGAGGAGCCCTGGCTGGGGGCTGAGTGCCAGCCCCAGAGGAGCCCTGGCTGGGAGCTGAATGAGCAGCACAGAGCCCTGGCTGGGAGCTGAGCCCCCCCAGAGCCCTGGCTGTGGCTGGGTGACCTCAGCAGCCCTCTGGGGGCAGCCCCCCAGGGGCAGGCAGCAGCCTCCCCCCAGACTCCCAGCAAGACCTCAACCTGGTCCCAAGCTCCCCTCAGTTCCTCACTCATCCCTGGATCCCCCTCCAGCTCCATCAGCCTCAGCCCCCCCAAAATCCACTCCCCCCATCCCCAGCAGGGCAGGGAGGGGATTCTGCCCCCCTGCTCCACTCTGCTCAGAGCACAGCTGCAGCTCTGGGGCCAGCTCTGCAGCCTCTGTGCCAGGAAGGCTCTGGAGGGGCTGGAAGGTGTCCAGGGCAGGGCCAGGAGCAGAGGGCTGGAGCTGAGCACAGCCTGGGGGGGGTTGGGGTTGTGCAGGCTGGGGAGGAGAAGGCTCCAGGGAGACCTCCTGGTGGCCTCCCAGGGGCTGCAGGAGAGCTGGGGAGGGACTGTGGAGGGTGCCAGGGAGGGACAGGACTGGGGGGGCTGGAGCAGAACTGGGAGTGGGGAGACTCAGCTTGGCTGTGAGGAGGAAGCTCTGCCCCAGGGGGGTGCTGAGGGCCTGGCCCAGGCTGCCCAGGGAGCCTCAGGCCTGGAGGTGCTGAGGGCCAGGCTGGAGGTGGCTGTGAGCTGCCTGCCCTGGGGGGGGGAGGGGACCCCTGCCCATGGCGGGGGGCTGGAGCTGGCTGAGCCTTGGGGTCTCTCCCAGCCCTGGGGTCCTAAAGTCCCTGAATCCCCCCAGCCTCATCCCAACCCCCCCAAATCCATCACTCCCACCCCTGGCTTGCCCCAAATCCCCCCAGCCCCACCCCAAAATGCTGAGCCTCCCCCGCCCCCCCTCCCCCAAACGCCACAGCCTCACCCCCAGCCCCCCCCCAGCTCCCCCTCCCTGCATCCCAAACAGCCTCAGCGCCAGAGGCTGCAAACCCAGGGCTCGTTCCCGGGAGTCAGCGGCGCCCCCCAGCGGCTCCCCAGGGCTCAGCACCGGATCCCCATCCCCCCCCCCAGGGCTCAGCACCGGATCCCCATCCCCCCCCCAGGGCTCAGCACCGGATCCCCCCCATCCCCCCAGCTCAGCTCCCCATCCCCCCAGGGCTCAGCACCACATCCCCATCCCCCAGCGAGGGCTCAGCACCACATCCCCATCCCCCAGGGCTCAGCACCACATCCCCATCCCCCAGCGGCTCCCCAGGGCTCAGCACCACATCCCCATCCCCCAGAGCTCAGCACCAGATCCCCATCCCCCTCCCAGAGCTCAGCACCAGATCCCCATCCCCCCCCAGAGCTCAGCACCACATCCCCAGCTGCTCCCCAGGGCTCAGCACCAGTTCCCTCACTTCCATCTCTCCCATCCCTGAATCCCCCACATTCCTTCCCCTCCTCCCCAGCCCCAACTCTGTTGCCCGTCTGCCCCCATCCCAACCCTCCCAGAGCCTCCTCTCCTTCCCCCAACCCTTTGGAGCCTTCCCCCCCTGCCCTGCCAGCTGCCCCTGGCCCTCCCCTGCTGAGCTTTGCCTTTCTCCTCCCCCCCAGCCCTGGCTCCAGCTCCTGCCTCTCTCCCCTGGGGCTCCCAGCAGCCCCCCTGGGCCTGTGTGGGGTTGGAAGCTTTGCCTCTGGAGCAGGCAGGGAGCTGCCCCCCCCCGGCCCAGGCAGGGCAGGGGCTCAGGGGATGCCTCTGCCTCAGCCCAGAGCCTGCCCCAGGGCCCAGCAGAGCTCTCCTGCAGCTGCCAGGGTGGGGAAAGCTCAGGGGGGTGGTGCCCGGGAGTGGGGCTGGCAGGGGGCTTGTGCAAGCAGAGAGCAATTAACTGAGGCCAGCAATTAAACCTCCTGGGAGGGAGAGCAGCAGAGGGGGGGGAGGGGAGCTGCTGGGCAAGGGAGCTGGGAGTGCCCTGGTGGAGCTTGGAGTGTCCTGGAGGACCCTGGAGGGTCCTGGAGGACCTTGGAGTCCACCCTGGAGGGTCTGGAGGGTCCTGCTGGCCAATCCCCTCTCCATGGCACAGCCATCCCAGAGTGGTTTGAGTTGGAAGAGGCCTCCAGAGGCCACCCAGGGCCAACCCCCTGCAGCCACCAGGGACACCTCCAGCCAGAGCAGGTTGCTCAGAGCCTCCTCAGGAGTAGCTCCAGGGATGGGACCTCAAGCACCTCCCTGGGCAGCCTGCTCCAGGGGCTCCTGGAGGGCCTCAAGGAGGCCAGCAGGAAGGGGGAGGTGCTGCTGCCCCTCTGCTCTGCCCCAGGGAGGCCACAGCTGGAGGAGGCCTGGGGCCAGCCCTGGGCTCCCAGCTGCAGAGGGCCAGGGGAGGGCTGGGGAGAGCCCAGGGGGGGCTGGGAGGAGGCTGAGGGGACCTGGAGCAGCTCAGGCTGAGAGCCCTGGGGCTGAGAGCCTGCAGCAGAGCAGCCCCAGAGGGGCTCTGAGCAGTGCTCAGCAGGAGCTGCAGGGGCTGGGGGGGGCAGGAGCCTGGGGCTGGCAGCTGCTGAGTGGTGCCCAGGGCCAGGCCAGGGGGCACAGAGTGGGGCCCAGGAGGAGGAAGCTGTTTGGGGTGAGGCTGCTGGGGGCCTGGGGCAGGCTGCCCAGGGAGGCTCTGTCTGGAGTCTCCTTCCCTGCAGGGCTCCCAACCCCCCCTGGCTGTGCCCCTGGGCACCCTGCCCTGGCAGGGGCTTGCTCTGGGTGCTCTCCAGAGCTCCCTTCCCCCCAGGCCCCCAGGCTGGGGCTCGCTTAGAGAATATTCCCTGAAGCTTTCAAGGCTTCAGCTGCAAGGGGGAGAGGAATCCTGTGCAGGAGCAGCATTGATCCCTGGAGCAGGAGGAAAAGCCAACCCCAGCCTCTTCTCCCCCAGAGCTGAGCTGCTCTGTGCTGCACTCAGCAGCCACTGGCACAGAGCTGAGCCTGCAGCCAGGGGCTGGTTTGGCACAGCTCGGTGCAGAGGGCCTGGCACAGCAGGCTGCCTCCTGCCCTGCCTCTTGGCCTTGCTTGGGGTGGACAAGGGTCACCCAGGGAGCCTCAACCTGGCCCCAGCATGGGCACCAAACCATGGCCCCAGCTGCCAGGGCCACGGGGGGCTGGAAGCCCTCCAGGGGTGGAGGCTCCACCACCTCCCAGGGCAGGCAAAGTGCCAGCTGCTGGGCAGGGCACAGGCAGGGTCCTCACCCTGCCCCCAGGGGCTGGGCAGCTTCCCCCTGCCAAGGGAGCCAGGGGCTGGGGAGGGCTCTGAGGGGCACAGAGCCCAACCCTGAGCCAGCACTGCCCCAGGGCACCCCCAGCCCCTGGCCCTCAGCACCACAGGGCTCTGGAAGGGGCCCAGGGATGGAGGCTCCACCAGCACCTCCCTGGGCAGGCTCTGCAGGGCAGCAATGGTTCCAACCTGAGCCCCCCCTGGGGCAGCCTGAGGCCTTCTCCTCTCCTCCTGGCCCCAGAGCCCAACCCCCCCCGGCTCCAGGCTCCTCTCAGGCACTTGCAGGGAGCCAGGAGGTCTCCCCTCAGCCTCCTCTCCTCCAGCCTCAACCCCCCCAGCTCCCTCAGCTGCTCCTCCCTCCCCAGCCCTCTCCCCCAGCCCCTTCCCCAGCTCCCTTTGCCCTTCCCTGGCCCTGCTGCAGCCCTCCAAGTCCTCCTGGCCCTGAGGAGCCCAAGGCTGCCCCCAGGCTGCCCCCAGGCTGCCAGCTGTGCCCCCCCCAGTGCCCAGCCCAGGGGACACCATCCCTGCCCTGCTCTGTGCCAGGCTGCCGCTGGTCTCTGTGCCCTGCCCGGGGCTGGTTCCTGTCCCTCTGTGTCCTCTGCCCTGCTCCGGGGCTTGGTCAGGGCCTTGTGTCCCCTGCCCTGGGACCCTCCCGTGCTGGGTCCCCCGCGGGGCTGCGCCGGGGGCTGTGAGCATCCCGGGGGCTGCGAGCTCCCCGCGGCGCTTCCCGCGCCCTCGCCAGGAGCCTCTGCTCCGCACCGGGGCCTGCCCCGGGGCCCAGCCCTCCGTACCGGGGCGGCTCCGTGTGTGGCTCCGCCGTGGCCGGGGCCTCTACACCGGGGCTCGGCTCCCCCCGCACCGACCCCGCGCTCCCCGCAGCGGAGCCTGCCCCGGGGCTCAGCGCCCCGCGCAGTGCCCAGGCCCCGCCCCCCCGGTGGCTCCGGCCCCGCCCCGTGGCCCCGGCCCCGCCCCTCTCTGACTCAGGCTCAGCGCCGTGGCCCCGCCCCGCAGTTATCCCGGCTCCGCCCCTCGGCCCCGCCTCCCCCAGTGATCCCGGCTCCGCCCCGCGGCCCCGCCTCCCCCAGTGATCTCGGCTCCGCCCCGTGGCCCGCGGCCCCGCCTCCCCAGTGATCTCGGCTCCGCCTCTTGGCCCCGGCCCCGCCCCTCTCTGACTCCGGCCCCGCGCCTTGGCCCCGGCCCCGCCCCCGGTCCCCGGCCCCGCCCCCTGCCTCCGGTCGCGCCGAGCCGCGTCACGGCGCCCGGACACGCAGGCGGCGGCGCGGAACGGGGCCGGGGCCGGGGCCGGGGCCGGGGCCGGGGCATGAGGAGGCGGCGGCGGCTGCGGCACCGGCCGGGGACGGCCGACGCGGTGAGTGGGGGCGGCTGGGGGCGGCGGTGAGCCCCGGGGGGTGTCGGTGATCCCCGAGAGGTGTCGGTGATCCCCGGGGGTGTCGGTGATCCCCGGGAGGTGTCGGTGATCCCCGGGGGTGTCGGTGATCCCCGGGAGGTGTCGGTGATCCCGGGGGTGTCGGTGATCCCCGGGGGTGTCGGTGATCCCCGGGAGGTGTCGGTGATCCCGGGAGGTGTCGGTGATCCCCGGGAGGTGTCGGTGATCCCGGGGGTGTCGGTGATCCCCGGGAGGTGTCGGTGATCCCGGGGGTGTCGGTGATCCCGGGGGTGTCGGTGATCCCCGGGGGTGTCGGTGATCCCGGAGGTGATCCCTGGGGGATCCCTGGGTCGCTTTTGCCGGGGCTGCCATGGAGCCGCCGGGGCTCAGGGACCCCCCCCCGGCCTGGGCTGTGGCTGTGAGTGACCTTGGGGTGGCCCCGGGCGTGGGGGGGCTCCGAGGGACAGAACCTGGCACAGCCTGGCCCTGGCACAGCCTGGCTCTGGCCCTGGCACAGCCTGGCTCTGGCCCTGGCATAGCCTGGCTCTGGCTCTGGCACAGCCTGGCCCTGGCACAGCCTGGCTCTGGCTCTGGCCCTGGCACAGCCTGGCTCTGGCTCTGGCTCTGGCACAGCCTGGCTCTGGCCCTGGCACAGCCTGGCTCTGGCTCTGGCTCTGGCACAGCCTGGCTCTGGCTCTGGCACAGCCTGGCTCTGGCTCTGGCCCTGGCACAGCCTGGCTCTGGCCCTGGCACAGCCTGGCTCTGGCTCTGGCTCTGGCACAGCCTGGCTCTGGCCCTGGCACAGCCTGGCTCTGGCTCTGGCCCTGGCACAGCCTGGCTCTGGCCCTGGCACAGCCTGGCTCTGGCTCTGGCTCTGGCACAGCCTGGCTCTGGCACAGCCTGTCTCTGGCTCTGGCCCTGGCACAGCCTGGCTCTGGCACAGCCTGGCTCTGGCTCTGGCACAGCCTGGCTCTGGCACAGCCTGTCTCTGGCTCTGGCCCTGGCACAGCCTGGCTCTGGCCCTGGCACAGCCTGGCCCTGGCACAGCCTGGCTCTGGCACAGCCTGGCTCTGGCACAGCCTGGCTCTGGCTCTGGCACAGCCTGGCTCTGGCACAGCCTGGCTCTGGCTCTGGCACAGCCTGGCTCTGGCTCTGGCTCTGTCACAGCCTGGCCCTGTCACAGCCTGGCTCTGGCTCTGCCTGGCCCTGGCTCTGCCTGGCCCTGGCACCTCCTGGCTGGCTCCTGGGGGGCGCTGTGCAGCCTGGGGCAGAGCAGCCCCGGGGAGGGGAGCTGGGGGAGGGTTCAGGAGGCTCTGGGGGGGAGGAGGAGCCAGGCTCTGCCCAGCGGTGCCCAGGGCCAGGGGGCACAGAGCGGAGCCCAGGAGCCTGCAGCAGGGCAGGAGGAGAAGCCTTGGGGGTGAGGGTGGCAGAGCCTGGGGCAGGCTGCCCGGGGGGGCTGTGAGGCTTCCCCCCCTGGAGCTTCCAACCCCCCCTGGAGCTTCCAACCCCCCCTGGAGAGCTTCCAACCCCCCCTGGAGAGCTTCCAACCCCCCCTGGAGCTTCCAACCCCCTGGAGCTTCCAACCCCCGGAGAGCTTCCAACCCCCTGGAGCTTCCAACCCCCTGGAGCTTCCAACCCCCTGGAGCTTCCAACCCCCTGGAGCTTCCAACCCCCTGGAGCTTCCAACCCCCTGGAGAGCTTCCAACCCCCTGGAGCTTCCAACCCCCTGGAGCTTCCAACCCCCTGGAGAGCTTCCAACCCCCTGGAGCTTCCAAACCCCCTGGAGCTTCCAACCCCCTGGAGAGCTTCCAACCCCCTGGAGCTTCCAACCCCCTGGAGAGCTTCCAACCCCCTGGAGCTTCCAACCCCCTGGAGCTTCCAACCCCCTGGAGCTTCCAACCCCCTGCTTCCAACCCCCTGGAGCTGGAGCTTCCAGCCCCCTGGAGAGCTTCCAACCCCCTGGAGCTTCCAAACCCCCTGGAGCTTCCAACCCCCTGGAGAGCTTCCAACCCCTGGAGAGCTTCCAACCCCCTGGAGCTTCCAACCCCCTGGAGAGCTTCCAACCCCCCCCTGGAGCTTCCAAACCCCCTGGAGCTTCCAACCCCCTGGAGAGCTTCCAACCCCCTGGAGCTTCCAACCCTCCCCGGGCTCTCCCCAGCCCTTCCCCCAGGCTCTCCCCATCCCCCCCCTGGGCTCTCCCCATCCCTCCCCTGGGCTCTCCCCAGCCCCCTGGGCTCTCCCCAGCCCCCCCTGGGCTCTCCCCAGCCCCCCCCGGCTCTCTGCAGCTGGGGAGCCCAGAGCTGGCCCCAGGCCTCCTCCAGCTGTGGCCTCAGCAGGGCAGAGCAGAGGGGGAGGACAACCTCCCTGCCCTGCTGCCCCCCAGGACCCCCCAAGGACACTTTGCTGCCCGTGGGGAGCCCCCAGCTCCTCCTGCATGGAGCTGGCACCTGGCTGGCAGAGGGCTCTGGGGTGGCACTGCCAGCCTGGCACGGGGGGGAAGCTTTGGTGGGTGAGCCCCAGGGGCTTGGCAGCTGCTGGTGCCGATAGGGGACCCCAGCTGGCCCCCACCCAGGCCAGGGCTGCTCTGCAAGGAGATAGGTAGCTGGGGCTGGCCCCACAGGCAGCACTCCCAGGGGCATCTGCTCCCTCTTGGCCCTGCTCCCCCTGCCCAGAGAGGGGAGGGAGGGAGGGAGCTGCCCTGGAGCTGTTGTCAGCACCTTGGGGGGGTGCTTAGGAAGAGACCTGGGGGGCACTCACCATGGGCAGCAGGCCCTGGGCACAAGGCCAGGGGCAGCCTGGAGGGCAGCAGGAAGGGGGAGGTGCTGCTGCCCCTCTGCTCTGCCCCAGGGAGGCCACAGCTGGAGGAGGCCTGGGGCCAGCCCTGGGCTCCCAGCTGCAGAGGGCCAGGGGAGGGCTGGGGAGAGCCCAGGGGGGGCTGGGAGGAGGCTGAGGGGACCTGGAGCAGCTCAGGCTGAGAGCCCTGGGGCTGAGAGCCTGCAGCAGAGCAGCCCCAGAGGGGCTCTGAGCAGTGCTCAGCAGGAGCTGCAGGGGCTGGGGGGGGCAGGAGCCTGGGGCTGGCAGCTGCTGAGTGGTGCCCAGGGCCAGGCCAGGGGGCACAGAGTGGAGCCCAGGAGGAGGAAGCTGTTTGGGGTGAGGCTGCTGGGGGCCTGGGGCAGGCTGCCCAGGGAGGCTCTGTCTGGAGTTTCCTCCTGTGCCTGTGGCCCTGGGAGCCCTGCCCTGGGTGCCCTGCCCCTGGGTGCCCTGCCCCTGGGAGCCCTGCCCCTGGGAGCCCTGCCCCTGGGTGCCCTGCCCCTAGGAGGCCTGCCCCTGGGTGCCCTGCCCCTGGGTGCCCTGCCCCTAGGAGGCCTGCCCCTGGGAGCCCTGCCCCTGGGTGCCCTGCCCCTAGGAGGCCTGCCCCTGGGAGCCCTACCCCTGGGTGCCCTGCCCCTGGGAGCCCTGCCCCTAGGAGGCCTGCCCCTGGGTGCCCTGCCCCTAGGAGGCCTGCCCCTGGGAGCCCTACCCCTGGGTGCCCTGCCCCTGGGTGCCCTGCCCCTAGGAGGCCTGCCCCTGGGTGCCCTGCCCCTGGGAGCCCTACCCCTGGGTGCCCTGCCCTGGGTGCCCTGCCCCTGGGTGCCCTGGCAGGGGCTTGCCCTGGATGCTCTCCAGAGGTCCCTTCCACCCCCCCTGTGCTGTGGGTCTCTGGACAGCTGCAGAGGCTTTGTCCCTCCAGCCCTGGATGGGCTATTTTGGGCTGTTTTGGGTTATTTTAGGCTATTATTTTAGGTTATTTTGGGCTATTTTAGGTTATTTTGGGCTATTTTAGGTTATTTTGGGCTATTTTGGGCTATCTTGGGCTATTTTGTCCTGCCTGGCTTGGCTGCAGCCCCCCCCCCAGTGCTACAGGCTGGGGTCAGAGTGGCTGAGAGCAGCCAGGCAGAGAGGGACCTGGGGGTGCTGATCGATGTCAGGCTGAACATGAGCCTGCAGTGTGCCCAGGCAGCCAGGAGGGCCAATGGCATCCTGGCCTGGGTCAGGAGCAGTGTGGCCAGCAGGAGCAGGGAGCTCATCCTGCCCCTGTACACTGCACTGGTTAGGCCACACCTGGAGTCCTGTGTCCAGTTCTGGGCTCCTCAGGTCAGGAAGGAGGTTGAGCTGCTGGAAGGTGTCCAGAGAAGGGCAACAAGCTGGGGAGGGGTCTGGGGCACAGCCCTGGGAGGAGAGGCTGAGGGAGCTGGGGTTGCTTAGCCTGGAGAAGAAGAGACTCAGGGTGACCTTATCACTCTCTACAACTACCTGCAGGGAGGTTGTAGCCAGGCAGAGGTTGGTCTCTTCTCCCAGGCAGCCAGCACCAGAACAAGAGGACACAGTCTCAGGCTGCGCCAGGGGAGGTTCAGACTGGAGGTCAGGAGGAAGTTCTACACAGAGAGAGTGATTGCCCATGGGAATGGGCTGCCTGGGGAGGTGGTGGAGTCGCCATCCCTGGAGGTGTTCAGGAGGAGACTTGCTGGGGTGCTTGGTGCCATGGGTTAGCTGTTTGGGTGGTGTTGGGTGATAGGTTGGACACGGTGGTCTTGAAGGTCTCTTCCAACCTGGTTTATTCTTCTCCTCCTCCTCTCCTCCTCCTCTCCTCCTCCTCTCCTCCTCCTCTCCTCCTCCTCTCCTCCTCCTCCTCCTTCTCCTCCTCTTCTCTCCTCTTCTCCTCCTCCTCCTCTTCTCCTCCTCCTCTCCTCCTCCTCCTCTCCTCCTCCTCTCCTCCTCCTCTCCTCCTCCTCCTCTCCTCCTCCCTCCTCCTCCTCCTCCTCCTCTCCTCCTCCTCCTCTCCCTCTCCTCTTCTCCTCCTCCTCTCCTTCTCCTCTTCTCCTCCTCCTCTCCTTCTCCTCTTCTCCTCCTCCTCCTCTCCTTCTCCTCTTCTCCTCCTCCTCCTCTCCTTCTTTTCTTCTCCTCTTCTCCTCCTCCTCCTCTCCTTCTTTTCTTCTCCTCTTCTCCTCCTCCTCCTCCTCCTCTCCTCGAGCTCCCTACAGACCATTCCTGTATTCCTACGCCCGGGGGTGCCGTTCCGCCGCTTGGCCACTAGATGGCGCGCCGCGGGCGGCTCCCGGCAGTGTTCTCTCTGTGCGTCAGCGCTGACTCTGCTGGGCGCGGAGGCTTTGAACTGAGTGCTGGTGGGGGGAAAGCAGGCGGGAGATGCTCTGCAGCTGTTGTTTGTGGCAAGGTGGAGCTCCGGCAGGCTGCTGCCACCGGGCTGGTTCCCCAGCCCTGCAGCCCCTGCAGCTGCTCAGCCTTCACAGCTCCTGCAGCCCCTGCAGCTCCCCAGCCCTGCAGCCCCTGCAGCTGCTCAGCCTTCACAGCTCCTGCAGCTCCTGCAGCTCCCCAGCCCTGCAGCCCCTGCAGCTGCTCAGCCTTCACAGCTCCTGCAGCCCCTGCAGCTGCTCAGCCTTCACAGCTCCTGCAGCCCCTGCAGCTCCCCAGCCCTGCAGCCCCTGCAGCTGCTCAGCCTTCACAGCTCCTGCAGCCCCTGCAGCTGCTCAGCCTTCACAGCTCCTGCAGCCCCTGCAGCTGCTCAGCCTTCACAGCTCCTGCAGCCCCTGCAGCTCCCCAGCCCTGCAGCCCCTGCAGCTGCTCAGCCTTCACAGTTCCTGCAGCTCCTGCAGCTCCTGCAGCTCCCCAGCCCTGCAGCCCCTGCAGCTGCTCAGCCTTCACAGCTCCTGCAGCCCCTGCAGCTCCCCAGCCCTGCAGCCCCTGCAGCTGCTCAGCCTTCACAGCTCCTGCAGCTCCTGCAGCTCCCCAGCCCTGCAGCCCCTGCACCTCCTCTTTGGCCTTGCAGCCTTTGCCACAGGATGGCCTGGTTGGAGCAGAGCTGCAGATGACAGAGTCCAGCCCTGGCCTAGCATCTCCTGCACCCCACTCCTAGAGCTCCTGAGCATCCAAAGCCCTCCAGGGCTGCAGCTCCACAGAATGCTTTAGGCTGGAAGGGACCCAGCCCAGCCCAGCCCCCTGCAGGAGCTCCAGCAGCCTCTTGGCTGCTTCTCTTGCCCTGCCTGAGAGTCTCTTTTCCCTCTGCCCTGCAGCCAAAGTCTCCAGTCTGACCCAGGCTCCAGGACCCTGCAGAGCTTCCACCATGGGCAGCTCAGGCAAGGAGCAGAAGGCAGCCTACGGTAAGGCTCCCCCGGCCCTGACCCTCCCAGGCCTCCCCCAGGCGCCCTGGGACCTGCTCTGCTCATTGGCTGCTGGAGCCCCCCGGGGGGCAGCGACCCCCAGGCCTCTGGGCAGGAGATTTGCAGCCCCTGCAGCTGCTCAGCCCTGCAGCTGCTCAGCTCTGCAGCTGCTCAGCCCTGCAGCCCCTGCAGCTGCTGCCCCTGGGCCCTGCAGCCCCTGCAGCTGCTGCCCCTGGGCCCTGCAGCTCCCCAGCCCTGCAGCCCCTGCAGCTGCTGCCCCTGGGCCCTGCAGCTGCTCAGCCCTGCAGCCCCTGCAGCTGCTCCTCTTTAACCTTAAAGCCCCTGGAGCTCCTCCTCAGCCTTGCAGCTCCTCGGCCCCTGGAGCGCCTTCCCCAGCCCTGCAGCCCCTGGAGCTGCTCCCCAGCCCTTCCAGCCCCTGAAGCTCCTTCCCCAGCCCTGCAGCCCCTGGAGCTGCTCCCCAGCCCTGCAGCCCCTGGAGCTGCTCCCCAGCCCTGCAGCCCCTGGAGCTGCTCCCCAGCCCTTCCAGCCCCTGAAGCTCCTTCCCCAGCCCTGCAGCCCCTGGAGCTGCTCCCCAGCCCTGCAGCTCCTGGAGCTCCTTCCCCAGCCCTGCAGCCCCTGGAGCTGCTCCCCAGCCCTGCAGCCCCTGGAGCTCCTTCCCCAGCCCTGTCCAGCGGGAGGAACCAGCCCATCCTGTGCAGCCTGAGGTCTCCTGCCCTGTGCTGCGGGGCAGGCGGGTCCCGGGGTGCCGGGGGGGTCAGGGAGGAGGAGGAGGAGGAGGAGTTTGCTCTGATGATGCAATCAGCAGCTGGGTAAAAGAGCCGCCCGGGGTCGGCTTCTCCTCCTCTAGGCCAGGCGGAGCGCTGCCGACTCTGCCGCTCCTCGGCATGCCGCGGCGGGACCGGAGTGAGCGGCGCTGAGGAGCGGGGGGCAGGGGGCAGCCGGGGGGCAGGGGTTAGGGAGCAGCCGGGGGGCAGGGGTTAGGGGGCAGCCGGGGGCACAGCGGGTCGGCAACAGCCGGGGGTCGGGAGCAGGGGAAAGCCGGGGGGCAGGGGGGCTGGCGGCAGCCGGGGGTCGGGGGACAGGAGGTAGGCAGCAGCCCGGGGGCAGGGGGCTGGCAGCAGCCCAGGGGGGCAGGCGGCAGCCCGAGGGGCAGGGGGGCAGGGGGCTGGCAGCAGCCCGGGGGGGCAGGGGGGCAGCCGGGGGTCGGGGGGCAGGGAGCTGGCAGCAGCCCGTGGGTCGGGGGCAGGGGGCTGGCAGCAGCCCGGGGGGCAGGGGCAGGTTTGAAGCCGGGGCAAGAGGTCTGCCGCCGGCTGGAGCAGCCCTGCAGCCCTTCCCGGGGGGGGTTGAGCTCCGCAGCTCTCCTGGAGAGCCCCCGGGGCCGCCCCTGCTGCCGGCCGAGGAGCAGGGGGGAGACTGCGGGGGGCGTCCTGGCCGCCCCCTGCCCTCCGTGCCCCGGAGGGGGCCGGGATCCCGCAGCAGGGCAGAGCTCAGCCGGGAGCTCAGCCCCCGGGGCCGCGCTGCTGGGAACAGAGGCTCCGGGGCAGGGCTCCGGGGCTGCCCCAGGGGCGCTTGGGGGGCTCAGCCCCCGGGGCTGGGCTGCTGGGAGCAGAGGCTCCGGGGCAGGGCTCCGGGGCTGCCCCAGGGGCGCTTGGGGGGCTCAGCCCCCGGGCAGCTGCCTCCTCGGGCTGTGGGACAGGGGAGGGCTGGGGAGGGGGCACAGGGACTTGCACTTCCTTGGCTCTTAATGACCTTCATTAGCGTTGCCTGGCTGCCTTCTGCTCTGCCTCTGGCTCTTGCCAGGCCCCTGCCAAGTTCTCCTCTGCCTCCAGTGGTTTTCCCTCCTTCCTCTTCTGCTTCTCTGGAGGCTTCCAAGCCCCCCCCCCGCCCCGGGATGTGTTCCTAGGTGCCCAGCTCTGGACTGGATGCTCTCCAGAGGTCCCTTCCAAGCCTCCTGTGACTCTGTGCCCCTCTGCCCCCACAGATGCTGCCCCTGGGGAGCAGGGGGAGGTGGTCAGCACCATATCCAGCAGCAGGAACCCCCTGCAGCCACCCGAGGGCTCCGAGGAGCCTTTCACCACCTACTTCGACAGCAAGGTTCCCATCCCCGAGGATGAAACAGTGAGTGAGGAACCTCCCCTCAGCCCCCTGAGCCTGGGGGGCTCAGCCCCCTGCCCCCTGGCTGCTGGGCTCCCATCTCCCCTGGCGTGGGGGTGGGCAGGGGGCTGCTGGAGGGAGGTCTGGGGGAGAACCCCAGGATGGGGCTGGGAGGGAGCTCAGAGCTCAGCCACGGGCAGGGACCCCTCCCAGCAGCCCAGGCTGCTCAGGGCCTCATCCAGCCTGGCCTTGGACACCTCCAGGGAGGGGGCTGGGGTCTCCCCGGCCCGGCAGGGTGGTGCAGGCTCTGTGCTTGCTGTGCAGTTAATGATTCATGGCTCAGGATTTGCTGAGCAGCTCCAGCAGCAAGGTCTGGGCCTGGTCTGTAGCCCCAGGGGAGGAGGAGACCTTGGTCCTTTGTTCCCTTATCAAGGAGAGGAGCAGGAGCTGGCCTCTGCCTTGTCCCCAGCTCCTCTCTTGGCTGTGGGTGAAGCACCCAGGCAGCAGCTGCCCCTGCAGGCCCTGGGGGGGTCATCTCCCACCCTAGGGCCTCTCCTTGGCTGCCTCTTGACCCTAAAGCCTTTAGATGAGGGCCAGAGGTTGCTGAAGGGTTTGGGGTGGGAGGGGGGATCCAGGTCTGACCTCATCTGCTGGGGCAGTGAGGAGGTGAAGGCCAAGCCCTGGAGGGAGGTCTGTGGGGATGGGCAGCAGGGGCTGGGAGTGCTGCTGGGCAGCAGGCTGCCCTGAGCCTGCAGGGAGACCTGGTGGCCAAGGGGGGGCAGGGGCAGCCTGGGGGGCATCAGGAGGAGTGTGGCCAGCAGGGAGAGGGAGGATCTGCTGCTGCCTGCTGTGCCCTGGGGGGGGCCTCACCTGCAGCACTGGGCCCAGGTCTGGGCTCCCCAGTTTGAAGGAGGACAAAGAACTGCTGGAGGGAGCCCAGCCCAGGGCCACTGAAGGTGCTGAGGGCTCTGGAACAGCTCCCACGAGGAGCTGAGAGAGCTGGGGGTGGGCAGCCAGGAGAGGAAGAGGAGGCTGAGGGGGAGGATCTCCTCAGTGCTGGGTGTCAGGGGGATGGGGCCAGACTCTTCTCAGTGGTCCCCAGGGACAGGACCAGGGGTGCTGGGCACAAACCTGGCCCCGCAGGAAGCTGCCTCTGGGCAGGAGGAGGAATCCTTCGGTGTGAGGCTGCAGCAGGCTGCCCAGGGAGGCTGGGAAGCCTCCTCTGGGTGCCCTGCCCTGGGTGCCCTGCCCTGGGTGGCCTGCCCTGGGTGCTCCCCAGAGGTCCCTTCCAGCCCCGCTGCAGCCTGCGCCCTGCTCTCCCCCCGCAGCAATCCTGCTTCAGCTTCCGCAAGCTCTGGGCCTTCACGGGGCCTGGCTTCCTGATGAGCATTGCCTACCTGGACCCTGGCAACATCGAGTCTGACCTGCAGTCAGGGGCTGTGGCAGGCTTCAAGGTGAGGGCAGGACCCCCGGGGGTGGGGCTGGGGCCGGGCAGCCCCCCCGGGGGCATCGCCGCTGCGCCGCAGGCAGCCCCTGGGAGCCCTCCGGCTGCGGCTCCTGGGCTCTGCTTTGGGAGCCTTAGCCTCCAGCAGAGGTGGCCTGGGGGGGGTGGGGGGCTGGGCAGGGTGCAGACCTCCCTGTGGCCCTGGGACCATCACCTCCCTGCCCCCTGTCCCTCCACAGCTGCTCTGGGTGCTGATGCTGGCGACCATCATCGGGCTGCTGCTGCAGCGGCTGGCGGCCAGGCTGGGGGTGGTGACAGGGCTGCACCTGGCTGAGGTCTGCCACAGGCAGTACCACAAGGTAGGTGGCACTGGGGCAGGGCCCTGGGCAGGGCTGGCTGAGGAGTCCCCTTGCCAGGGGCCCCTGCTGCCCAGGCAGTGCCAAGGGCTGCCTGGGAGGGAGCTCAGGGGGGCTGCTGCTTGAGGAGAGGTTTGGTCATGGAAGGGCTCAGGCTGGGAGGGGGCTCAGGGCTCAGGCTGGGAGGGGGCTCAGGGCTCAGGCTGGGAGGGAGCTCAGGGCTCAGGCTGGGAGGGGGCTGAGGGCTCAGGCTGGGAGGGGGCTGAGGGCTCAGGCTGGGAGGCAGCTCAGGGCTCAGGCTGGGAGGCAGCTCAGGGCTCAGGCTGGGAGGGGGCTGAGGGCTCAGGCTGGGAGGGGGCTGAGGGCTCAGGCTGGGAAGGAGCTCAGGGCTCAGGCCCCATCCCCTCCCCATATCCTGCCTGGCCTGGAACACCTCCAGGCAGGAGGCAACCACAGCCTCCCTGGGCAGCCTGTGCCAGGCTCTCCCCAGCCTTCCTCTCAAGGATTTCTTCCTCCTCTCCACTCTCAACCTCTCCTCTCCCAGCCCCAATCCATCCTCCCTCACCCTGTCCCTCCCAGCCCTTGCCCCAGGTCCCTGTGCCAGGAGGGGCTCCAGGTCCTGCTCAGCTGCAGCTGAGGGAGGCTTTGCCTTGGGGCAGGGCCCTGGGGAAGTCCAGGCTGTGCCCAGTTTGATGTCTCTCACCCAGCACCTGAGGCTTTGTCATTGCCCTGCCCGTGTGAGACATCCCCTGGGGCCCTTCCCAGCTCAGGGCATGGAGGGCAGGGCCTTGGCTTGTGGAAGTGCCTCAGGGAGGCCTTAGAGCTGCAGTTCAATGTCTGCAGGGGCTCCAGGAGAGCTGGGGAGGGACTGCTCAGGAGGGGCTGTGGGGCACAGCCCCAGGGGCAGTGGTTGGGCACTGGGGCAGGCTGGGCTCAGGCTGGGCTTAGGTTGGGCATCAGGAGCAGCTCTGCACAGGCAGAGCCTGGCACAGGCTGCCCAGGGCTGTGCTGGAGCCTCCACCCCTGGGGACAGCCAAGCTCAGGCTCTGTGGGACTCTGAGCAAGCTGCTCTGGAGCTGGAGCTGGCTCTGCCCCTGGCAGGGGGCTGGGCAGGATGCCCCTGGGGGGTCGATGCCCTGGGAGGGTCCCTGCCCACCCCCTGCGATTCCCTGCCCGCCTTCCACACCACAGCCACGGCTGGGGGGGCCATCCCCACGCCCCCAGGCTGAGCTGGGGCAGCTGCAGGGGCTGCTGGGCCCCTCCTGAGCAGCTGTGGCTGTTCCCTGCCCCAGGTGCCCAGGATCCTGCTCTGGCTGATGGTGGAGTTGGCCATCATCGGCTCCGACATGCAGGAGGTCATCGGCTCGGCCATCGCCATCAACCTGCTCTCCATGGGCAAGTGAGTCCTGCTGCTCAGCAGCTGCAGCCCCTGTCTGGGGCTGACCTCTGCCCTCCAGCCTCAGCCAAGTGGCCTGGGGTGTCCTGCAGCCCTGGGCTGAGCTCAGCTGGGCTGCCTGGGGAGGCTGAGTCAGCAGAGCCCTTCCTGCTGGCTGCAGTGACTCAGCCTCTGCTGCTGAGCTGCTGCTGAGCTGCTGCTGCCTGCTGCTGCCTGCTGCTGCCTGCTGCTGAGCTGTGCTGCTGAGCTGCTGCTGAGCTGCTGCTGCTTGCTGCTGAGCTGCTGCTGAGCTGTGCTGAGCTGCTGCTGAGCTGTGCTGAGCTGCTGCTGAGCTGCTGCTGAGCTGCTGCTGAGCTGCTGCTGAGCTGCTGCTGAGCTGCTGCTGAGCTGCTGCTGCTGCTGAGCTGCTGCTGCTTGCTGCTGAGCTGCTGCTGAGCTGCTGCTGAGCTGTGCTGAGCTGCTGCTGCCTGCTGCTGAGCTGCTGCTGAGCTGCTGCTGAGCTGCTGCTGAGCTGTGCTGCTGAGCTGTGCTGCTGAGCTGTGCTGCTGCTGAGCTGCTGCTGCCTGCTGCTGCTGAGCTGCTGAGCTGCTGCTGAGCTGCTGCTGCTGCTGCTGAGCTGTGCTGCTGAGCTGCTGCTGAGCTGCTGCTGCTTGCTGCTGCTGCTGCTGAGCTGCTGCTGAGCTGCTGCTGAGCTGCTGCTGCCTGCTGCTGAGCTGCTGCTGAGCTGCTGCTGAGCTGCTGCTGAGCTGCTGCTGAGCTGCTGCTGAGCTGCTGCTGAGCTGTGCTGAGCTGTGCTGCTGTGCTGCTGAGCTGCTGCTGAGCTGCTGCTGCCTGCTGCTGCTGAGCTGCTGCTGCCTGCTGCTGCTGAGCTGTGCTGCTGAGCTGCTGCTGAGCTGCTGCTGAGCTGCTGCTGCCTGCTGCTGAGCTGCTGCTGAGCTGTGCTGAGCTGTGCTGCTGAGCTGCTGCTGAGCTGCTGCTGAGCTGCTGCTGCCTGCTGCTGCTGAGCTGTGCTGCTGAGCTGCTGCTGAGCTGCTGCTGAGCTGCTGCTGAGCTGCTGCTGCCTGCTGCTGCTGAGCTGCTGCTGCCTGCTGCTGCTGAGCTGTGCTGCTGAGCTGCTGCTGAGCTGCTGCTGCTGCTGCTGAGCTGTGCTGCTGAGCTGCTGCTGCCTGCTGCTGAGCTGCTGCTGAGCTGCTGCTGAGCTGCTGCTGAGCTGCTGCTGAGCTGTGCTGCTGCTGCTGCTGCTGCTGCTGCTGCTGCTGCTGCTGCCTGAGCTGCTGCTGCTGCTGCTGCTGAGCTGCTGCTGCCTGCTGCTGCTGAGCTGTGCTGCTGAGCTGCTGCTGAGCTGCTGCTGAGCTGCTGCTGAGCTGCTGCTGAGCTGCTGCTGAGCTGCTGCTGAGCTGTGCTGCTGAGCTGCTGCTGAGCTGTGCTGCTGAGCTGCTGCTGAGCTGCTGCTGAGCTGCTGCTGAGCTGTGCTGCTGAGCTGCTGCTGAGCTGTGCTGAGCTGTGCTGCTGAGCTGCTGCTGAGCTGCTGCTGAGCTGCTGCTGAGCTGCTGCTGCTGAGCTGCTGCTGAGCTGTGCTGAGCTGTGCTGCTGAGCTGTGCTGCTGAGCTGCTGCTGAGCTGTGCTGAGCTCTGCTGCTGAGCTGCTGCTGAGCTGCTGCTGAGCTGCTGCTGCCTGCTGCTGAGCTGTGCTGAGCTGTGCTGCTGAGCTGCTGCTGAGCTGCTGCTGAGCTGCTGCTGAGCTGCTGCTGCCTGCTGCTGCTGAGCTGTGCTGCTGAGCTGCTGCTGAGCTGCTGCTGCCTGCTGCTGCTGAGCTGTGCTGCTGAGCTGCTGCTGAGCTGCTGCTGAGCTGCTGCTGAGCTGTGCTGCTGAGCTGCTGCTGAGCTGCTGCTGAGCTGTGCTGCTGAGCTGCTGCTGAGCTGCTGCCGAGCTGCTGCCTGCTGCTGCTGAGCTGTGCTGCTGAGCTGCTGCTGAGCTGCTGCTGAGCTGCTGCTGAGCTGCTGCTGCCTGCTGCTGAGCTGCTGCTGAGCTGCTGCTGAGCTGCTGCTGAGCTGCTGCTGAGCTGTGCTGCTGAGCTGCTGCTGAGCTGTGCTGCTGAGCTGCTGCTGAGCTGCTGCTGAGCTGTGCTGCTGAGCTGCTGCTGAGCTGTGCTGAGCTGCTGCTGCTGAGCTGCTGCTGAGCTGCTGCTGAGCTGCTGCTGAGCTGCTGCTGAGCTGTGCTGCTGAGCTGCTGCTGAGCTGTGCTGCTGAGCTGCTGCTGCTGCTGCTGAGCTGTGCTGCTGAGCTGCTGCTGAGCTGTGCTGAGCTGCTGCTGCTGAGCTGCTGCTGAGCTGTGCTGAGCTGTGCTGCTGAGCTGCTGCTGAGCTGCTGCTGCCTGCTGCTGAGCTGTGCTGAGCTGTGCTGCTGAGCTGCTGCTGAGCTGCTGCTGAGCTGCTGCTGAGCTGCTGCTGAGCTGCTGCTGAGCTGCTGCTGAGCTGCTGCTGCCTGCTGCTGCTGAGCTGTGCTGCTGAGCTGCTGCTGAGCTGCTGCTGACTGCTGCTGCTGAGCTGTGCTGCTGAGCTGCTGCTGAGCTGCTGCTGCTGAGCTGCTGCTGAGCTGCTGCCTGCTGCTGCTGAGCTGCTGCTGCCTGCTGCTGAGCTGCTGCTGAGCTGCTGCTGAGCTGCTGCTGCCTGCTGCTGAGCTGCTGCTGCCTGCTGCTGAGCTGCTGCTGAGCTGCTGCTGAGCTGCTGCTGAGCTGCTGCTGAGCTGTGCTGAGCTGCTGCTGACCTGCTGCTGAGCTGTGCTGAGCTGTGCTGAGCTGTGCTGCTGAGCTGCTGCTGAGCTGCTGCTGAGCTGCTGCTGAGCTGTGCTGAGCTGTGCTGCTGAGCTGCTGCTGAGCTGCTGCTGAGCTGCTGCTGAGCTGTGCTGAGCTGTGCTGCTGAGCTGCTGCTGAGCTGCTGCTGAGCTGCTGCCTGCTGCTGCTGAGCTGCTGCTGAGCTGCTGCTTAGCAGCACTCTGGGCCTGGGGCTGGCTTCAGCTCTGCCTGAGCCACCCCAGAGCCCTGCTGCAGGTTCTCCAAACCCTGTTCCAAGTCAGGCAGGGTTGGGAATGCCCAGGGGGGCAGGGGGCTGCTCCTCTGCACCAAGTCACCTGCAGGCCTCCTTCCCTCCTGGTGCTCCCAGGCTGAGCTGGGGGTAGGAGCCTCTGGCCTGAGCTGTGTGCAGGGCACAGACCCTGCCCCAGCTCCTGAGGCTGCAAACAAAGCCTTGGGCAATGAGGTCCTGCCCCTGGAGGTGACAGGAGAGGGCTGGGATGGTGACAGAGTGCCCAGGAGCCAGCAGTGGTCACTTGGCAGCCCAGAAGCCAGCCCTGAGCTGGGCTGCAGCAGCAGGAGGCAGAGCAGCAGCACAGGGAGGGGACTCTGCCCTCTGCCCTGCTCAGACCTCCCCTGCAGCACTGCCCCCAGCACAGGGAGGGCCTGGAGCTGCTGGGGAGGCTCCAGAGGAGGCCACAGAGCGGAGCAGAGGCTGCAGAGCCTCCCCTGTGGGGGCAGGCTGGGAGGGTTGGGGCTGGAGAAGGCTGCAGGGAGAGCTCAGAGCAGCTGCCAGGGCCTGAAGAGGCTCCAGGGGAGCTGGGGAGGGGTCAGGGTGAGGGAGGATGGCTTGGAGCTGGGAGAGGAGAGACTGAGAGTGGAGAGGAGGAAGGGAGGCTGGGGAGAGCCTGGCACAGGCTGCCCAGGGAGGCTGTGGCTGCCTCCTGCCTGGAGGTGCTGAGGGCCAGGCTGGATGAGGCCCTGGAGCAGCCTGGGGCTGGGGGGGAGGGGTCCCTGGGCATGGCAGGGGCTGAGCTCTGTGCTGCCTCCCTCCCCCCCCCCGGCCCTGCTGAGCTCAGGCCGCTGCCTGCCTGCTGTCCCCGCAGGATCCCGCTCTGGGGGGGGGTGCTGATCACCATTGCTGACACCTTTGCCTTCCTCTTCCTGGACAAATACGGTAAGCTCCTCCTCCTCCTCCTCCTCCTGAGTGCCCCAGGCTGCCTCCCAGCCCCCTGCTCCTCTCCAGCCCCTGATGCTCCTCTCTCCTTCCCCCAGGCCTGCGCAAGCTGGAGGCTTTGTTTGGGCTCCTGATCACCATCATGGCTCTGACCTTCGGTTACGAGGTGCCTGCCCCTGCCCCAGCCCCCCCTGCTGCCCCCCCTCCCCCAGCCCCCCCTGCTGCCCCTGCCCCAGCGCCCCCTGCCCCAGCCCCCTGCTGCCCCCCCTGCTGCCCCCCCTGCCCCTGCCCCTGCCCCCCTGCCCTGCCCCTGCCCCCTGCTGCCCCAGCCCCTGCTGCCCCAGCCCCTGCCCCTGCCCCAGCCCCCTGCTGCCCCCCCCCCCCCCAGCCCCCTGCTGCCCCTCCCCCTGCTGCCCCTCCCCCTGCCCCTGCCCCAGCCCCAGCCCCCCTGCTGCCCCTCCCCCTGCTGCCCCTGCCCCAGTCCCCCGCCCTCCCCCAGCCCCCCCTGCTGCCCCTCCCCCAGCCCCCCCCTGCTGCCCCTGCCCCTCTCCCAGCCCCCTGCTGCCCTTCCTCTCTCCTCCCACCTCCAGCCCTGGGCCCAAGCAGCAGCAGACCCCAGGAGCAGAGAGACAGTGCCCAGGGGGCCCTTGGTTCCCAGCCCCCCCAGGAGGGCTCCAGGCTGGGGGCAGAGAGGGGCTGGGAGCTGCCCCGGGGGGGGGTTGGTGCCAGCAGCTGGAGAGGAGCCAGGGGGTGCCCAGGGGGGCAAGGAGGCCACCAGCAGCCTGGGCTGCAGCAGCAGCAGCAGGGCAGGGATGCTGCCCCTGGGCTGGGCACTGGGGGGCCACAGCTGGCAGCCTGGGGGCAGCCTTGGGCTCCTCAGGGCCAGGAGGACTTGGAGGGCTGCAGCAGGGCCAGGGAAGGGCAAAGGGAGCTGGGGAAGGGGCTGGGGGAGAGGGCTGAGGGGAGACCTCCTGGCTCCCTGCAAGTGCCTGAGAGGAGGCTGGGGCCAGGGGGGGTTGGGCTCTGGGGCCAGGACAGGAGGGGAAGGCCTCAGGCTGCCCCAGGGGGGTCCAGGTTGACCTTGAGGAACAACTTCTGCCCTGCAGGGTGCCCAGGGCCTGGCCCAGGCTGCCCAGGGAGGTGCTGGTGGAGCCTCCATCCCTGGGGGGGTCCCAGCCCCCTTGGTGCCCATGGTGGGGGTGGGGGTGAGGGTCTCTGGGTGACCTTGGAGGCCTTCTCCAGCCCAGCCCCTGCCATGAGGCTGTGAGTTAAAGACATCTGAAGCTCTGCCCTGTGCCCATGCCCTGCCTGCTTGCCATGGGGCTGGCACCCCCTGCCCCAGCAGGCAGCTGCCACCCTCTGCTTGCCCTCTGCTCCCCTGGGGGGCCTCAGCTGCCAGGAGTCACCAACCCCCTGCCCCTCTCTCCCTGCCCAGTACATCACTGTCAGACCTGACCAGGGGAAGGTGCTGCAGGGCCTCTTCATCCCCTACTGCCACAACTGTGGCACCTCCCAGCTGGAGCAGGCTGTGGGCATCGTGGGAGCTGTCATCATGCCACACAACATGTACCTGCACTCTGCCCTGGTCAAGGTGAGGGGGCACAGCCTGGGGGGGAGCAGGGGGCTCAGGGCCTCCCCTGGGGGGCCAGGCTGGGAGGGCTGGGGCTGTGCAGCCTGGAGGAGGCTGCAGGAGAGCTGAGGGCAGCCTGGCAGTGCCTGGGGGCTGAGGGCAGCCAGGCTGGGAGAGGAGGGCTGGGGCTGTGCAGCCTGGAGGAGGCTGCAGGAGAGCTGAGGGCAGCCTGGCAGTGCCTGGAGGAGAGCTGAGGGCAGCCTGGCAGTGCCTGGAGGGGCTCCAGGGAGAGCTGGCACAGCCCAGCCTGGCACAGCCCAGCCTGGCACAGCCCTGCCTGGCACAGCCCTGCCGGCACAGCCCAGCCCTGCCTGGCACAGCCCTGCCTGGCTCAGCCCTGCTGGCACAGCCCTGCCTGGCACTGCCCTGCCTGGCACAGCCCTGCTGGCACTGCCCAGCTGGCACTGATGCCGGCGGTGTGGCAGTCTCGGCAGGTGGACCGCGGCAGCCGCCGGGCGGTGCGGGAGGCCAACAAGTATTTCTTCCTGGAGTCCTGCATCGCTCTCTTCGTCTCCTTCATCATCAACATCTTCGTCGTCGCCGTCTTCGCCGAGGCCTTCTACGGCAGGACCAACGCCGACGTGGTGAGCCCTGGCGCCCCCTGGTGGTGCGGCCTGGCACTGCCCCTGGCCGTGAGGTCTGGCGCCCCCTGGCCGTCAGCCTTGGCGCCCCCTGGCCGTCAGCCCTGGCACTGCCCCTGGCCCTGATTCCTGGCGCCCCCTGGCGGTGATGCCTGGCGCCCCCTGGCGGCAGCTGCCAGCCTGGGCGCAGCCCCTGGGCCCTGTGTGGCAGAGGCCAGGCTGAGGGCATCCACCAGCTGCAGCTGCTGCCCTGCAGCCCTGGGCCCTGCTGCTGCTGCCCTGCAGCCCTTGGGCCCTGCTGCTGCTGCCCTGCAGCCCTTGGGCCCTGCAGCTGCTGCCCTGCAGCCCCTGGGCCCTGCTGCTGCTGCCCTGCAGCCCTTGGGCCCTGCAGCTGCTGCCCTGCAGCCCCTGGGCCCTGTTGCTGCTGCCCTGCAGCCCTTGGGCCCTGCCTGCTGCAGCCCTTGGGCCCTGCAGCTGCTGCAGCCTGCAGCCCTTGCTGGCCCTGCTGCAACTGCTGCCCTGCAGCCCTGGGCCCTGTTGGGCCCTGCAGCTGGGCCCTGCCCCCTGCAGCCCTCCCCTGCAGCCCTTGGGCCCTGCAGCTGCTGCCCTGCAGCCCTTGGGCCCTGCTGCTGCTGCCCTGCAGCCCTTGGGCCCTGCTGCTGCTGCCCTGCAGCCCTTGGGCCCTGCAGCTGCTGCCCTGCAGCCCTTGGGCCCTGCAGCTGCTCCCCTGCAGCCCCTGGGCCCTGCTGCTGCTCCCCTGCAGCCCTTGGGCCCTGCTGCTGCTGCTCCCCTGCAGCCCCTGGGCCCTGCTGCTGCTGCTCCCCTGCAGCCCTTGGGCCCTGCAGCCCTTGGGCCCTGCTGCTGTTGCCCTGCAGCCCTTTGGGCCCTGCTGCTGTTGCCCTGCAGCCCTTGGGCCCTGCTGCTGTTGCCCTGCAGCCCTTGGGCCCTGCTGCAGCTGCAGCCCTGCAGGCTGTGCTGTGCTCAGCTGGGCAGAGCCAACCTGCTGCCCCTGTCTTGCAGAACGCTGTCTGTGTCAACGCCAGCAGCCCTCACTCCTCTCTCTTCCCAGTCAACAACCAGACCCTGGAGGTGGACATCTACAAGGGGGTGAGTGCCCCCCGCCCCGGGGCCCCCCTGGCCTGCTCTGGCAGCTGGGCAGGGGGTGCTGAGAGCCAGGACCCCCAACCCCATGGCTGGAGGAGCCCCTGGCCCCATCCTGCTGCACCTAACCCAGCCCCAGGGGCTGTGCCCTCTCCCCAGCACCCCCCTGGGCTTTGCAGCTGCTTGGCTCAGCTGCAGCTGAGGAGCCACCAAGCATCCCTGGGGGGGGTTGGCCTCTGGAGGTCACCCAAGCATCCCTGGGGGTTTGGCCTCTGGAGGTCACCCAAGCATCCCTGGGGGGGGAATGGCCTCTGGAGGTCACCCAGACCCCCCCCAGGGGCACCCAGAGCAGGGGACAGTGGAGTACAGGGTTTGGAATGACTGCAGGGCCCCCAGGAGCACATCCAGGGGGGGTTGGCAGCTCCCCAGAGGTGGAGGCTGCAGCAGAGCCTCCCTGGGCCCCAGGCCTCCAGCAGCCTCTCCCCAGGCTGGGGTGGAAGCTCCTGGGGTCCAGCCTGGCTCTGGGGGGGCTCTGGGGGCCAAGGGGGGTGCTGGGGTCGGGGGCTGGCCCTTGGGAGGTCTCTTCCCAGCCTCCTGAGCCAGCTGTGGCTCTGCCACCTCCCCTGCAGGGTGCTGTCCTGGGCTGCTACTTCGGCCCTGCTGCTCTCTACATCTGGGCCATCGGGATCCTGGCTGCTGGGCAGAGCTCCACCATGACAGGGACCTACTCTGGGCAGTTTGTCATGGAGGTGAGCAGGGCCAGCTCGGGGCAGGAGCCCCCCAAGCTCCCCTGGGGCTGCCCCTGCAGCCCCTCTCTGCTTTGAGCCTGCCCCCAGCCCCCTCCTCAGCCTCCCACCCGAGAGTGCTGAGGCTGGAAGTGGCCTCTGGAGCTCCCCTGGTGCCACCCCCACCCCAGTGCCACCCCCAGCAGGGTGCCCAGGGGGGGTTGGGAGCCCTGCAGGGAAGGAGGCTCCACACAGAGCCTCCCTGGGCAGCCTGGGCCAGGCCCTCAGCACCCTCCTCACAGCCAAGCTGAGTCTCCCCACTCCCAGTTCTGCTCCAGCCCCCCCAGTCCTGTCCCTCCCTGGCACCCTCCACAGTCCCTCCCCAGCTCTCCTGCAGCCCCTGGGAGGCCACCAGGAGGTCTCCCTTGAGCCTTCTCCTCTGCTTCGCTGCTCCCCAGGGCAGGGTCCTGCTCTTGGCCTCGATGAGGTTCCTCTCCCCCTGCCCCCTCCCCTTTGTCCCCTCCCTGCCCTCTCCCTGGGCTGAGCTCTGGGTAGCAGCTGGGGGGGGGATGGGGATCTGGTGCTGAGCTCTGGGGGGGGATGGGGATCTGGTGCTGAGCTCTGGGGAGGCTTCCAGCCCCTCCCTGGGCAGCCTGGGCCAGGCCCTCACCACCCTCCTGGGGCAGAGCTTCCTCCTCACAGCCAAGCTGAGCCTCCCCACTCCCAGTTCTGCTCCAGCCCCCCCTGGCAGCCTCCACAGTCCCTCCTCAGCTCTCCTGCAGCCCCTGGGAGGCCACCAGGAGGTCTCTTGGGAGCCTTCTCCTCTGCTTTGCTGCTCCCCAGGGCAGGATCCTGCTCTTGCCCTCGATGAGGTTCCCCTGCCCCCTGCCCCCTCCCTGCCCCCTCCCTGGGCAGCCTGTGCCAGGCTCTCAGCACCCTCCTGGGGCAGAGCTTCCTCCTCACAGCCAAGCTGAGTCTCCCCACTCCCAGTTCTGCTCCAGCCCCCCCTGGCAGCCTCCAGAGTCCCTCCCCAGCTCTCCTGCAGCCCCTGGGAGCCTTCTCCTCTGCTGTGCTGCTCCCCAGGGCAGGATCCTGCTCTTGCCCTGCTTGCCCTCGATGAGGTTCCCCGCCCCCTGCCCGCCCCCTGCCCTCCCCTGCCCCCTGCCAGCCTGTCTGTGCCCCCCAGGGCTTCCTGAACCTGCGCTGGTCGCGCTTCGCGCGGGTGCTGCTGACGCGCTCCATCGCCGTCACCCCCACGCTGCTGGTGGCCATCTTCCAGGACGTGGAGCACCTCACCGGCATGAACGACTTCCTCAACGTGCTGATGAGCCTGCAGGTCCGCAGCGGCGCCCCCAGGCGGCGCCCTGCCCGCGGGGAGGCCGGGGCAGGGGGCAGGGGGGGAGCAGGAGATGGCCTCAGGCTGCCCCAGGGAGCTGCTGCTGCTGCAGTGCCCCTGCCTGGAGGGGTCCCAGGATCAGTCTCATGGTTTCGTTCAGGGCTGGAAGGGACCACAAGGATCAGCCAGCCCCAACCCCCCTGCCATGGGCAGGGACACCCCACACTACATCAGCCTGGCCACAGCCTCAGCCAGCCTGGGCTTAAACACCCCCAGGGACAGGGCCCCAACCACCTCCCTGCACAACCCATCCCAGGGCTTCACCACTCTCCTGGGGAAGAACTTCCTCCTCCCCTCCAGCCTCAATCTCCCCACCTCCAGCTTCATTCCATCCCCCCCAGTCCTAGCACTGCCTGAGATCCTGAGCAGTCCCTCCCCAGCCTTCCTGCAGCCCCCTGCAGATCCTGGAAGGCCACAATGAGGTCACCTGGGAGCCTTCTCTGCTCCAGACTGAACAGCCCCAACTCCTTCAGTCTGTGCTCACAGCAGAGCAGCTCCAGCCCTCTGCTCATCCTCCTGGCCCTGCTCTGGACACCTTCCAGCACCTCCACATCCCTCTTGTCCTAGGGGCTCCAGAGCTGGAGGCAGGACTCCAGGTGGGGTCTGCCCAGAGCTGAGCAGAGGGGGAGAATCACCTCCCTTGCCCTGCTGGCCACACTTCTGCTGCTGCAGCCCAGGCTCTGCTTGGCTTTGCAGGCTGCAAGTGCAGACTGAGAGCTCCTGGTGAGCTTCTCCTCCCCCAGCACCCCCAAGGCTCTCTTCTCAGGGCTGCTTTCCAGCCTGGCTTTGTGCCTGGGGTTGCCTCCCCCAGCTGCAGGACCCTGCCCTTGCTCCAGTCAGGTTGGGAAGGACCTCAGAGGTCATCGAGTCCAAGCTGCCCCCCAACAGCTCCTGGCCACCAAAGCCTGGCCCCAAGGGCCACATCCAAGCCCCTCCTGAACCCCTCCAGGGATGGGGACTCCACCACCCCTCTGGGCAGCACATCCCCAGGGCCAACAACTCCCTTTGGGAAGAGCTTTCTCCTCACCTCCAGCCTGAACCTTCCCCTGGCACAGCTTGAGGCTGTGGCCTCTTGTTCTGGGGCTGGCTGCCTGGGAGAAGAGCCCAACCCCCCCTGGCTCCAACCTCCCTGGAGAGGGCAGTGAGGTCTCCCCTGAGCCTCCCCTGCAGGCTGAGCAGCCCCAGCCCCCTCAGCTCCCCACAGGCTGTGCCCCAGGCCATGGCTGGGTGCCCCTGGTGGGGTTGGGCTGAGGGTCTCTGGGTGACCTTGGAGGCCTTCTCCAGCCCTAACCCTTCTCTGGTTCTCTACTCCTCTGTACCCCCCTGGGGCTGTCCCTGACCTCCCTGGGCTGCCTCTGACCCCTCTGGGGCTGTCTCTAATGCCCTGGGGGTGTCTCTACTCCTCTGTACTCCCCTGGGGCTGTCCCTGACCCCCCTGGGGCTGCTTTCAACCCCCTGGGGCTGCCTCTAACCCCTCTGAGGTTGCCTTTAGTGCCTTGGGGGCTGCTTCTAACTCCTCTGTGGGTGTCCCCAACCCCGGGGCTGCCTCTAACCCCCCCCGGGGCTGCCTCTACCTCCCCTGGGGCTGCCTCTAACCCCCCTGGGGCTGCCTCTAACCCCCCTGGGGCTGTCCTAACCCCCCTGGGGCTGCCTCTAACCCCCCTGGGGCTGTCTCTAACCCCCTGGGGCTGTCCCTAACCCCCTGGGGCTGCCTCTACCCGCCTGGGGCTGCCTCTAACCCCTCTTAGGTTGTCTTTAGTGCCTAACCCCTCCATGCCCAGGGACCCCTCCCCCCGCCCAGGCTGCTCCAGGCCTCATCCAGCCTGGTCCTGAGCACCTCCAGGCAGGGAGCAGCCACAGCCTCCCTGGGCAGCCTGTGCCAGGCTCCTCTCCCCCTTCCCTCCCCTCCAGGCTCAGCCTCTCCTCTCCCAGCTCCAAGCACCCAGCCCTGCACCTCCCAGCTCCTGAGGGTTTGGAGAAGCTGCTGAGCAGAGCCAGGAGCTGCAGATCTGCCTTGGGGGTGGTGGAAGAGCTGAAGCAGGGCCTGAGGCTGTGGGGAAGCAGAGCCAGGAGCTGCAGATCTGCCTTGGGGGGGTGGAAGAGCTGAAGGAGGGTCTGAGGCTGTGGGGGCAGGGAGGGAGCAGCTGGGGGCTGGGGGCTGGTGCTGAGCTCACCACAGCTCTGCTCTCTGCTTGCCTGCAGCTGCCCTTCGCCCTCATCCCCGTGCTGACCTTCACCAGCCTGCCCAGCGTCATGCACGACTTTGCCAACGGCCTGTGAGTGCCCAGGGGGCAGCTGGGGCACCCCCAACCCCCTGCCCTGCCCTGCCCTGCCCTGCCCTGACCAGGCTGTGCCCTGCAGGTTCTGGAGGGTGGCAGGGGGGCTGCTGATCCTCCTCATCTGCTGCATCAACATGTACTTCGTGGTGACCTACGTCCTGGCCCTGGGCCACCTGGCTCTCTACGTGGGGGCTGCCCTGCTCAGCCTGCTCTACCTGGCCTTCGTGGCCTACCTGGTGAGTGCTGCCAAGCCCTGGCACCCTGCCCCCCTGCCCCCCTGGCACCCTGACCCCCTGCCCCCCTGGCACCCTGCCCCCCTGCCCCCCCCCTGCCCCCTGCCCCCCTGGCACCCTGCCCCCTGGCACCCTGCCCCCTGCCCCCTGCCACCCTGCCCCACCCCTGCCCCCCTGCCACCCTGGCACCCTGCCCCCTGGCACCCTGCCCCCTGCCCTTGGCACCCTGCCCCCTGGCACCCTGCCCCCTGCCACCCTTGGCACCCTGCCCCCCCTGGCACCCTGCCCCCTGCCCCCTGCCCCCCCCCTGCCCCCTGCCCCCCACCCTGGCACCCTGCCACCCTGCCACCCTGCCCCCTGGCCCCCTGCCCCCTGGCACCCTGCCCCCTGCCACCCTTGGCACCCTGCCCCCTGGCACCCTGCCCCCTGCCACCCTGCCCCCTGCCACCCTTGGCACCCTGCCCCCTGCCCCCTGGCACCCTGCCCCCCCTGCCCCCTGCCACCCTTGGCACCCTGCCCCCTGGCACCCTGCCCCCTGGCACCCTGCCCCCCTGCCACCCTTGGCACCCTGCCCCCCTGCCCCCTGGCACCCTGCCCCCCACCTGCCACCCTTGGCACCCTGCCACCCCCCCTGCCACCCTGGCACCCTGCCACCCTGCCCCCTGCCACCCTTGGCACCCTGCCCCCTGCCCCCTGCCACCCTGGCACCCTGACCCCCCCCCTGGCACCCTGCCCCCCTGCCCCCCTGCCACCCTTGGCACCCTGCCCCCCCTGCCCCCTGCCACCCTTGCCCCCTGCCCCCCCTGCCCCTGCCCCCTGCCCCCCTGCCACCCTTGGCACCCTGCCCCCTGCCCCCTGCCCCCCCTGCCACCCTTGGCACCCTTGCCCCACCCTGCCCCCCCCCTTGCCCCCTGCCCCCTGCCCCCTGGCACCCTGCCCCCTGGCACCCTGCCACCCTTGCACCCCTGCCACCCTGGCACCCTGCCCCCTGGCACCCTGCCCCCTGCCCCCTGCCACCCTGCCACCCCTGGCACCCTGCCCCCTGCCACCCTGCCCCCTGCCTCCTTGGCACCCTGCCACCCTGGCACCCTGCCCCTGCCCCCTGCCCCCTGCCCCCTGCCCCCCTTGGCACCCTGCCACCCTTGGCACCCTGCCACCCTGCCATGGGCCCTGCCACCCTGCCCCGTTGGTACCCTGCCCCCCTGCCACCCTGGCATGGGCTCTGCCACCCTGGCACCCTGCCCCCTTGCCACCCTGCCCCCTTGCCACCCTGCCCCCCTGACAGAGGCCCTGGCACCCTGGCGTGGGTCCTGGCACCCCCAGGCAGGCCCAGAGCTGGAGGGGAGGTTGAGGCTCCTGCGGCCTCCTGTCCTTGGGGAGTGCTTCCTGCTGCCCCCCCCAGGCCTCTCCCCTGCCCCCAGCCCTCAGCAGCTCAGCCCAAGGCTGCTGCAGGCTGGGGAGGGACCCCCAGGGCCCCTGCCAGGGCTGGGGGGAAGGGGCATGGAGCCCCCAGCTGGCTTGGGTGAGGGGAGCTCAGCCCTGCAGCCAGCCTGCCCCACAGAGACCCCCGGGGGGCTCCTGCCCCACAGAGACCCCCAGGCAAGGAGGCCACCAGCAGCCTGGGCTGCAGCAGCAGTGCTGTGGGCAGCAGCAGCAGGGCAGGGATGCTGCCCCTGGGCTGGGCACTGGGGGGGCCACAGC
Source organism: Melanerpes aurifrons (assembly GCA_011125475.1). Lineage (NCBI taxonomy): Eukaryota > Metazoa > Chordata > Aves > Piciformes > Picidae > Melanerpes > Melanerpes aurifrons. The sequence continues at coordinate 829,039 of WWNC01000077.1, read as the reverse complement.
TGGCAGCCTGGGGGCAGCCTTGGGCTCCTCAGGGCCAGGAGGACTTGGAGGGCTGCAGCAGGGCCAGGGAAGGGCAAAGGGAGCTGGGGAAGGGGCTGGGGGAGAGGGCTGGGGGGAGGGAGGAGCAGCTGAGGGAGCTGGGGGGGTTGAGGCTGGAGGAGAGGAGGCTGAGGGGAGACCTCCTGGCTCCCTGCAAGTGCCTGAGAGGAGCCTGGAGCCAGGGGGGGTTGGGCTCTGGGGCCAGGAGAAGAGGAGAAGGCCTCAGGCTGCCCCAGGGCAGGCTCAGGATGGCCTTGAGGAACCATTGCTGCCCCTTGGGGCTTGCCCAGGCCTGGCCCAGGCTGCCCAGGTTGGTGCTGGTGGAGCCTCCAGCCTGGAGCTGTGCTGCTGAGGGCCAGGGGCTGGGGGGGCCCTGGGGCAGTGCTGGGTCGAGCTTAGTGATGCCAAAGGTCTCCTCCAAGCCAACCCAAGCCCTTCCCTGCTCCATGAGCCTGTGCCAAGCCCCCAGGGCAGCCCCCAGGGCCCCCCCTGGCCTCTCTGACCCCCCTGCTCTCCCTGCAGACCTGGCTGTGCCTGGTGGCCCTGGGGCTCTCCTTCCTGGCCTGCGGCTCCACGGTAAGCGTCACCAGGACCCTGCTGAGCGAGGAGGCTGCTGCAGACCCTGCCAAGTAGAGCTGCTGCCAGCCAGCAGCCACCACTGCCAGCGTGGCCCTGTGCTGCCACCCAGCCAGGGGCACTGGGGGCACTGGGGGCACAGCCAGGACTGGGGCCCAGGGCGCTGCTGGGACCCCCCCGGGGTTGGGGCTGTGCTCTGCTGGACTCCTGCGATGGCCCTGGGCAGGAGGAGCCTTGAGCTGCTCTCCACTGCCAACCCTCTGCCTGGCATGGAGGGACCCTCCCTGTGCCTCCAACCTCCACCTCTGCCCTGCTGCCTGCTGCCTCCGAACCTCCTGAGGCTTCTGCTTGCAAGCCAGCAGCTCCTGGTGCTGCTGCAGCCAACCCCTTGGGCTCAGCCTCCCTCCTGAGCCAACCCCTTGGGCTCAGCCTCCCTCCTGAGCCAACCCCTTGGGCTCAGCCAACCTCCTGAGCCAACCCCTTGGGCTCAGCCAACCTCCTGAGCCAACCCCTTGGGCTCAGCCTCCTTCCTGAGCCAACCCCTTGGGCTCAGCCTCCTTCCTGAGCCAACCCCTTGGGCTCAGCCTCCCTCCTGAGCCAACCTCTTGAGCTCATCCAACTTGTTGGTGCATCTTGGTGCAGTCAACTTCTTGGTCCAACCTCTTGGTCCAACCTCTTTCTTGGTCCCATCCAACCTCTTGGTCCCATCCAACCTCTAGCTGCACCTTGATGCATCCAACCTCTTGGTCCCATCCACCTCTTGCCATCTCATCATCCAACTTGGTCCTTGGTCAGTCAACCTCTTGAGCCCCATCCATCCAACCTCTTGATGCTTCAACCCCTTGAGCTCCAACCTCTTGGTCCCATCCAACCTCTTGATGCTTCCAACTTCTTGATCCAACCTCTTGGTCCCATCCAACCTCTTGATGCTTCCAACTTCTTGATCCAACCTCTTGGTCCCATCCAACCTCTAGCTGCATCTTGATGCATCCAACCTCTTGGTCCCATCCAACCTCTTGGTCCCATCCAACCTCTTGGTCCAACCTCTTGATCTCATCCAGCCTCTTGGTCCTATCCAGCCTCTTGGTCCCATCCAACCTGTTGAGGCATCTTGGTGCATCCAACTTGTTGATTAACCTCTTGATGCAGCCTGATGGATCCAACCCCTTGCTGCCTTTGCTTCCAGCTCTCCCCCTCCTTGAGCAGCCCCAGGGCCTTGCTGCTGCTCCCAGCAGTGTCCTGGAACCAAGCCCCAGAGGAATAAGCTAAAACCCTTCCAGCTGCAGCTTGCTGGGGGGGAGGGTTGGGGTGCAGTGGGCAAGGAGTGACCCAGAGACACCCTGGCCAGAGTCTACCTCTGTGCTCAGAGGGGCCCTGGGCTGGCTGCCTTGGCACTGCAGGGCAGAGCTGGCCACGAGGGGAGGCCTCCAAGGGGGCAGAGGCACATCAGGACACAAACCTCAGCAGCAGCTCTGCCACTTTGGGGTCCCCCAGCATCAATTCTGACAGATTTGGGGTCCCTCAGCATTAATTCTTCCATGTTTAGGGTCCCTCAGCATTGATTCTGTGACATTTGGGGGTCCCTCAGCATTAATTCTGCCACTTTGGGGTCCCCCAGCATTGATTCTGTGACATTTGGGGTCCCTCAGAATCAACTCTGTGACATTTGGGGTCCCTCAGCATTAATTCTTTCATATTTGGGGTCCCTCAGCATCAATTCTGTCACTTTTGGGGTTCCCCAACATTGATTCTGTGACATCTGGGGTTCCCCAGCATTAATTCTTCCATATTTGGGGTCCCCCAGCATTAATTCCGTGACATTTGGGGTCCCTCAGCATTAATCTTCCATATTTGGGGTCCCTCAGCATTGATTATGTGACATTTGGGGTCCCTCAGCATCAATTCTGACAGATTTGGGGTCCCCCAGCATCAATTCTGTCACTTTTGGGGTTCCCCAGCATTGATTCTGTGACAGTTGGGGTTCCCCAGCGTTAATTCTGTCACTTTTGGGGTCCCTCAGCATTAATTCTGTGACATTTGGGGTCCCCCAGCATCAATTCTGACAGATTTGGGGCCCCTCAGCATTGATTCTGTCACTTTTGGGGTTCCCCAGCATTGATTTTGTGACATTTGGGGTCCCCCAGCGTTAATTCTTCCATGTTTGGGGTCCCCCAGCATTAATTCTGTGACAGTTGGGGTCCCCCAGCGTTAATTCTGTCACTTTGGGGTCCCCCAGCATTGATTCTGTCACTTTGGGGTCCCCCAGCCTCCACCCCCAGCTGATTTCAGTGCTCAGCCAAGGCAAGAGGCTGGGACCCCCCCAGCTCCCTCCTGGCTGTGCTGAGCTTGGCACCCATGGAAACCTCCTTGGGCCTGCCCCCAGAGCCCAGCTCTGTGCCCCAGAGCATCCCCCGGGGGTGGGGACAGCTCCTGCAGGAGCTCCTCCCTGGCACCAGGGCTCAGCTCCCCTGCAGCCCCTCTCTGAGGGACCCCTGCAGCTGGGGGTGCTCTCTGTGCCAGGTGGCCACAGAAGGCTCCAGGTGGCCTTGGAGGTCACCTCCTGCCCAGTGTGGCCCCTGGGGGCTGGGGGCAGTGCCCCGAGGCGGGGGGTTGGCCTCTGCTTGGCTTTGGCTCTCCTGTGCCCAGCTGGAGGCTGTGGTGGGGCTGGGGTCTCAGGGGCTGGGGGTGAGTGCAGGGGGCTGAGGTGCCCCTGCTGGTGGGCACCAAGCCCTGGCAGTGCAGGCTCAGGACCAGGCTCTGCCAAGGTCCCTGCCAGGCCCTGCTTGTGCCCCCACTGCCACCTCCCTCCCCCCCAGAGCAGCCCTCCCAGCTCAGCTGTGTCCAGGGCTGGGCTCCAGCCCCAGCCTTGCCAAGGCTCCTCCCTGGCATTCCTCAGCCGCCCTCTGGTGCCAGGTAGGGACCTGCTGTGCCAGCAGTGCCCCCTGGCATCAGAGGCAGCACTTTGGGCTCCGTCCCTGGGTGACCAAGCCCTGGGCACACTGCCAGGAGCCGGCTGAGGGTGAGCAGGAGGAGGGTGGCACAGCTGGGGCAGCACAGGGACCTGCTGAGCTCTCGGCTGGGCTCCAGCCCAAGCCCTGGAGGTGCTGTAGGAGGCTTCCCCTGCTGCTGCTCTGCCCCAGAGCCTCCCCTGCAAGTCCTCATCCTTGGTCTCTGCCCCTCAGGGAGTTTGGTTCCTCCTTGCCCCCTCCCCAGGCTCTGCCCCTGGGGCACTTTGTACAAAGCATTAAAGATGGAGACTTTGGCACCTTGGCTTCTGGGCTCGTTTTTGGGGGGGGTCCTTCACCAGGGCTGCCTGGAAGCTGCTGCTTCTCCAGGTGAAGCCTCAGCTGGGGCTGAAGGGTGAAGGTTTCCCCATTCAGCCTTTGCCTTCCTCCTCCCCGCCATGGCCTTCCCCCCCTGTGGTCTTCCTTGCCCCCCCTGTGGTCTTCCTTGCCCCCCCTGTGGCATTCCTTGCCCCCCCTGTGGCCTTCCTCCCCCCCCGTGGCCAAGCTTCCTCTGCTTGGAGGAGCTCCTGGAGCCCAGCCAGGACCTCTGCTTGGTTCCCTTCTCATCCAAACCCCTCTGGACCCCCCCAGGGGGTGTCTCTACCTCCTCCCTGCCCAGCCTGCTCCAGTGACCCTTGGAAGAGTCTTCTCCCAGCGTCCAACCTCTGGCCCTGCAGCCTGGGCCCTGCAGCTCCTCAGGCTCTCAGGTTCAGAGCAGCTCCAGAGCCGCCCTGGGCAGGGCAGAGCTGAGTGGTTGACCGAACCTGGGTGGATTCAACCCAAACCAGCAACCCTTCAGCATCCACCCAACCTCTGCAGCGCTCTGGGTCTCTGAGAGCTGTCCCAGGGTAGATCCAACCCCCTGGAGCCTCCTCAGCGCCCCCCCCCCCCCGGGCTGGCTGCCCTGGCTGAGGCTGTTAGCAGGGGGCTTGGACTGGGTGTTCTCCAGGGGTCCCTTCCAGCCCTCACCAGGCTGTGATTCCTCTGCCTCCCTCTCTGGAGGCATTTCCCCCCCCACCCGCTCGTGGTCCTGGGTGGTCTTCTTCAGGTGGCCCTGCCTTGGCAGGGGGAGTCGGTCCCTCCCAGCCCTCCCCACGCTGTGCTCCCAGGACCCTTCTCTGAAGTGCCTCTGCCGGCTCCCGCGGTGCGGCCCCGGGCGCCCTGCACCCTCCTCCCGCTCTGGCGTTCGGTCTCCAGCAGCTGCTCCGTGCCCGGGGGCTGGAGGCGCCGGAGCCCCGGGCCCAGCTGGCCGGGAGGTGCTGGCAGCTCCTCCTGACCCCACCCGGACAGCAGCCTGCCGCTGGCTGCTCCAGCCCCGCTCCAGCTGCTGCTCCGAGCCCCTCCCCGCCTGCTGCTCCCCCGCCCCGGGCTCTTCTTTGGGGCTCTGACCTGGGGGCCCAGGGTGCCCACGGTGCCCTCTGCACGGTGCCCACAGTGCCCTCTGCACAGTGCCCACAGTGCCCGCAGTGCCCTCTGCGGGGTGCCCGCGGTGCCCTCTGCGGGGTGCCCAGGGTGGCCGTGCTGCCCTCTGCACGGTGCCCACAGTGCCCTCTGCACAGTGCCTGCAGTGCCCTCTGCACGGTGCCCACAGTGCCCTCTGCACGGTTCCCGCGGTGCCCTCTGCACGGTGCCTGTGGTGCCCTCTGCACGGTGCCCACAGTGCCCTCTGCACAGTGCCTGCAGTGCCCTCTGCACAGTGCCCACAGTGCCCTCTGCACGGTGCCTGTGGTGCCCTCTGCACGGTGCCCACAGTGCCCTCTGCACAGTGCCTGCAGTGCCCTCTGCACAGTGCCTGCAGTGCCCTCTGCACAGTGCCCACAGTGCCCTCTGCACGGTGCCCATGGTGCCCTCTGGAGAGTGCCCACAGTGCCCTCTGGGGGGTGCCCGCAGTGCCCTCTGCACAGTGCCCACAGTGCCCTCTGGGGGGCGCCCGCAGTGCCCTTTGCACAGTGCCCACAGTGCCCTCTGGGGGGTGCCCGCAGTGCCCTCTGCACCGTACCCGTGGTGCCCTCTGCGGGGTGCCCGTGGTGCCCTCTGCACAGTGCCCACAGTGCCCTCTGCACGGTTCCCGCGGTGCCCTCTGCACGGTGCCTGTGGTGCCCTCTGCACAGTGCCCACAGTGCCCTCTGCACGGTGCCCGTGGTGCCCTCTGCACAGTGCCTGCGGTGCCCTCTGCGGGGTGCCCGTGGTGCCCTCTGTGGGGTGCCTGCTGTGCCCTCTGCGGGTGCCCGCGGCCAGCCCTGCCCGGGGGCTGCTCCCTGCCCTCTGTCGCGCCAGGGGGGTGCCAGCCACCCTAATTAAGTTCCTCATTAAGGCTCGGCTGCACCGCAAAGTAAATTGGCATTAAGGGGGGGGGGGGGGGAGGGGAGGGAGCGAGGGCGACCTGAGGCTGCTCTGGGGTGGATCCCTTTCTTGGTGCCGCCGCCCTCTCCCTCTGCTAATTAATTAACCGCTAATGAGCCGCTAATGAGCCGGGGCTGGAGCGCGGGGGGGGGGCTGTGGAAGGGGCGGGCGCCGCCAGTGCTGCTCGATGCTCGCCACGGCCTCACCTTCCCCCCCCCCCCAGCCGCCCACGCGTGGCCGCGGCGGTCCCGTGGCTTAATTAAAGCCTGGCAATTAATCCTCAGCGTCCTTCAATCCCCCTCGGGAGCTCCCAGGCCGCTGGGATCCCCCAAGCCCTGGCTGCGGGAGCTGGCAGCTGGGGGCGAGGTCGGGGCCGGCTTTGTTAAACCAGGGCTTAAACCCCGCGGGGGGTGGGGGAGGAGGGGGATCCCCTTCCCTGGGGGGGCTGCGGAGAGCTGGTGCTGAGGTGGTGCTCGGCCTGGGCTTCACTAAGCTGGGCTCAGGTTGGTCTGTGCTGACCTGGGTTCAGACTTGGCTTCATTAAACTGGGCTCAGCCTGAGCCTCACTAAACCCTGCTCAGCCTGGGCTGTGCCCAGCTGTGAGCCCTGCTCAGCCTGGGCTGTGCCAAGCCCTGCTCAGCCTGGCTGTGCCCAGCTCTGAGCCCTGCTCAGCCTGGGCTTTGTTAAGCCCTGCTCAGCCTGGGCTGTGCCCAGCTGTGAGCCCTGCTCAGCCTGGCTGTGCCCAGCTCTGTGCCCTGCTCAGCCTGGGCTTTGTTAAGCCCTGCTCAGCCTGGGCTGTGCCCAGCTCTGAGCCCTGCTCAGCCTGGGCTGTGCCCAGCCCTGCTCAGCCTGGCTGTGCCCAGCTCTGTGCCCTGCTCAGCCTGGGCTGTGCCAAGCCCTGCTCAGCCTGGGCTTTGTTAAGCCCTGCTCAGCCTGGCTGTGCCCAGCTCTGAGCCCTGCTCAGCCTGGGCTGTGCCAAGCCCTGCTCAGCCTGGCTGTGCCCAGCTCTGAGCCCTGCTCAGCCTGGGCTGTGCCAAGCCCTGCTCAGCCTGGCTTTGTTAAGCCCTGCTCAGCCTGGCTGTGCCCAGCTCTGAGCCCTGCTCAGCCTGGGCTTTGTTAAGCCCTGCTCAGCCTGGCTGTGCCCAGCTCTGAGCCCTCTGCCTCTCTTGCAGCAGCAGTTCGGCTTTGCCGCCCGCCCGGAGCTCTTCCTGCTCAACGATGTTGACTCAGAGGCCGCCGCCCCCAGATGACCCAAGGGGGGAGACCCCTCCTGAGCACAGCAGCGCCCCCCAGCGAGCCTGGCACGCACCGGGGACCAAGCAGAGCCTGGCAGGACGATGGCCTCGGCCCCGGGAGGAGCCAGGAGCCTTGTGGCAGCGCTGGGCACGACCCAGGTGCCAGCTGTGACCTCGCTGAGCTCGGAGGCTGTTGGCAGGCTCTGAGCTCTGCTGCCTGCCTCTGGGGCTGGCTGCTGGGGAGGGACAGCAAAGCTGAGCAGGGGCAGAGCCCCCTCAGGAGGGAGGTCCTGGGGGATGCCCCCAGGCCCAGCTTTGGTGCCCCCAGGCCCAGCTTTGGTGGCCCCAGGCCCAGCTTTGGTGCCCCTGCGGGAGAGGCAGAGGATTCCCAGTTCCTGCTTCTCCCTCTCAGCCTGGGGCTGGATCCTTCTCTGTGCAGGGGGCAGTGGAGATGCTCCTCCCAGAGAGCCAGAGCAGAGCCCTGGCTTGCACCAGGCATGGAGCCATCCCCCTCCATCCCCCCTCCATCCCCCATCCCCCTCCATCCCCCTCCATCCCCCTCCATCCCCCTCCATCCCCCTCCATCCCCCTCCATCCCCCCTCCATCCCCCCTCCATTCCCCCCTCCATTCCCCCCTCCATTCCCCCTCCATTCCCCCTCCATTCCCCCTCCATTCCCCCTCCATTCCCCCCCCTCCATTCCCCCCATTCCTCCATTCCCCCCTCCATCCCCCTCCATCCCCCTCCATCCCCCCTCCATCCCCCCTCCATCCCCCCCTCCATCCCCCTCCATCCCCCTCCATCCCCCTCCATCCCCCTCCATCCCCCATCCATCCCCCCATCCCCCTCCATCCCCCCCATCCCCCCATCCCCCCCCCCCCCCCATCCCCCTCCATCCCCCATCCCCCCCCCTCCATCCCCCTCCATCCCCCTCCATCCCCCTCCATCCCCCATCCCCTCCATCCCCCTCCATCCCCCTCCATCCCCCATCCCCTCCATCCCCCTCCATCCCCCTCCATCCCCCCCCCCATCCCTCCATCCCCCTCCATCCCCCATCCCCTCCATCCCCCATCCTCCATCCTCCCATCCCTCCCATCCCCCCTCCATCCTCCCATCCCCCCATCCCCCTCTGTCCCCTCCCCTCCATCCCTCCCCCTCCATCCCCCATCCCCCTCCTCCATCCATTCCCCTTGCCCCCTCCTTTCCCCCTCCATCCTCTCCATTCCCCCTCCCCCTTTCCAGAAGCTTTGGGGGCTGCGAGGCCCTGCAGGAGCCCACCCCTGACCCTCAGCCTGAGCCCCCCCGCAGCTCCCCAGCTCCCTGCCGCCCCCTCCCCCTCCCCTGCCCCTGCTCTGTGTTCGGAGCCTGAGCCTGGTTCTGGTCTCTTTCCTCTTGCAGTTCATTGAAATCTTTCTCCCAACCAAAACCTTTTCTGCGTCTGAGGCTTTGGCAGCAGCTTTGTGCCCAGGCCCAGGCCGGGGGGGAGCTGCTGGGAGGGCCCCAGGAGGTCCTGCAGGGCAGGGGCAAAGCCTTCCCCTCCCCCCGGGGCTGTGCAAAGCTCTGCTGCTGTCCCCATCCCACCCTGCAGCAGCAGGGACCTGAGGCTGGGGGGTGGCACCCAGGGAGCTGTGGCCAGCAGCCCAGGGCCCAGATGGAGCCCAGGGAGCAGTGGAGACCCTCGGGGTGGGCACTGAGCCCAGAGCTGCTGGGGCCAGGGGCAGGGGTCTGCAGCTGGCCCCCAGCTGGGGGGGGGTTGGGATGCTGGAGGGAAGGAAGGGAGCCAGGGGGAGCTGAGCAGGCTGCAGGGGTGGCCCCAAGCCAGGCTCAGGAAGCTCAGCAGGGCCAAGGGCAAGGTCCTGCAGCTGGGCTCTCTCCTCAGGACCTCCCCTGGGGCTGAACCAGCTGCAGGTCTCCCACCTGGTGAGTTGGGGGCTGCCCTCCTGCTGCTGCCAGCCCCCTGGGGTGGGCCCCAGGCAGGGGCTGGGAGGGGATTCTGCCCCTGCTGAGACCTCCCCTGCAGGGCTGGGAGCAGCTCTGGAGCTGGCCCCAGGGCCATGAGGGCTCTCCAGGATCTGCTTGGTGGCCTTGGGAAGCTCTGCTGGGGGAGGAAGCAGCAGCTCCTGCAGCTGGGGCAGGGCAGAGCCAGGCTGGGGGGAGGAGGGGGCTGGGGGCAGCCTGCAGGGGAAGGCCTTGGGGGTGGCAGAGTGCCCAGGAGCCAGCAGTGGTCACTGGCAGCCCAGAGGCCAACCCTGAGCTGGGCTGCAGCAGCAGGAGGCAGAGCAGCAGCACAGGGAGGGGACTCTGCCCCCAGCCCTGGCACCCCCAGCAGCTGCTGGGCAGGCTCCAGAGGGTCCCCCAGCACCTCCCTGTACACAGCAGGGACCTGGACTGGATGTGGGCACTGCTGAGCGGCTTGGATGGCCACAGCAAAGGGCAGTGGTCAGCAGCTGAGGGCCTGGGTGGAGGTTGGTGGTGCCTGGGGTCTGCACTGGCACCAGGAGGGTTGAGTGTGCCCAGGGCATGCTGCTGGGGGGCACTGAGCTGAGCTGTGGCCAGCAGCTGGGTGTCCAGGTGGGGGCTGGTGCCCAGTGGTGCCCCCAGGGCTCTGCCCGGGCCCAGGGCTCTGCAGTCCCTGCAGCAGTGCCAGGGGCAGAGGGAGCCAGGCCCCCCGCAGGGGGCACCAAGCTGGGTGGTGCAGGGGCACCTGAGGGGCAGGATGCAGCCAGGGCCTGTGCCAGGCTGCAGCAGTGGAGCCAGGCCAAGCTCAGGAGGTGCAGGCAGGCCCAGGGCAAGGCTGGGCTGGGCCAGTCCCTGGTGTGGAGCCAGGCTGGGGGGGAAGGGCTGGGGAGCAGCCCTGGGGAGACCTCCCCTGGGGTGCTGGGAGCAGCTCTGGAGCCCTCAGCAGAGCCCTGGAGCTGCTGGAGCAGGGCCAGAGGAGGCCACAGCAGGGCTGGGAGGGCTCTGCTGGCAGCCCAGGCCGGGAGGGTTGGGGCAGCTCAGCCTGCAGCAGGCTCCAGGGAGAGCTCCTGGTGGCCCTGCAGGGCTCAAGGGGCTGAGAAGAGAGCTGGGGAGGGACTCCTGAGCAGGGCCTGCTGGGGCAGGGCAGGAGGGGATGGTTTGGGCCTGCAAAGGGAGACTGAGGCTGGAGAGAAGGGAGAGAGGTTTGGCACTGGGGGGGCAGAGCTGCCCCCTGCCTGGCACCAGCCCAGCTCAGCTGGTTTGGGGCTCTGGGCCCCTGCTGCAGCTGGGGCTGTGCCTGCTGGCTGCAGGGGGCTGGGCAGGATGAGCTTGGGAGATGCCTTCCCCCCCCTGCCCCCCCAGCCCTTGGCCCAGCTCCCTGCCCAGCTCCCCTGGAGCCTCTTCAGGCTCTGAGCTCTCCCTGCAGCCTTCTCCCCTCCAGGCTGCACAGCCCCAGCCCTCCCAGCCTGCCCCCCCAGCAGAGGCTCTGCAGCCTCTCAGCATCCCCATGGCCTCCTCTGGAGCCTCTCCAGCAGCTCCAGGTCCTGCTGGTGCTGAGGGCCCCAGAGCTGGCCCCAGCCCTGCAGGGGAGGTCTCCCCAGGGCAGAGCAGAGCAGAGGGGCAGGCTCCTCTCTCTCCAGCTCTGGCCACCCTGCTCTGGCTGCAGCCCAGGCTGCCCTTGGCCTCCTGTGCTGCCAGTGCCCCTTGCTGGCTCCTGCCCAGCTGCTCCCCACCCCCAGCCCCCCCAAGGCCTTCCCTGCAGGGCTGCTCTGCACCTCAGCACCCCCAGGCTGGATGGATGCCGAGGGCTGGCCTGGCCTGGCTGCAGGATCCTGCACTTGGCCTTCCTGCCCCCCCAGGAGGAGCTCTGCAGCCTGCCCAGGTGCCCCTGGGTGCTTCCCACCCCCTGGCACAGCGGCTCCAGCTGGGTGCCATCTGCAGGCCTGATCCTGCTGGCTCCATGGCAGGGCTCAGGCTGGAAGGGAGCTCAGGGCTCAGCCAGCTCCAACCCCTGCCAGGGGCAGGGAGCCCTCCAGCAGCCCAGGCTGCCCCAGGCCCTGAAGGAGGCTTTGACCTTTGCATGGTGCCAGCAGGAGCAGGAGCTGGGACCTGTGCTCCCCCACCCCTCTCCCCGTGGTGATTTTGGGTCCATTCCGTGGTGGTTTGGGGCAGGCAAAGGCTCCCAGCTGCAAGCTGCTGCTGCTGGGTCTGGGCTGGCCCAAGGCTGCTGAGTTCCTCCTCATTGATCAGCTCCTGGGGGAGGCTCCTGGGGTCCCTTCTGCCCTCCCCAGCCCCTCCTGGAGCAGCTCCGAGGTGCAGCTGGATGAGGCCACTGGGGGGGGGGCGTGGGGCAGGAGGGGACAGAGGCCAAGGGGCAGGAGGTGACAGGGGAGGAAGTTTCCATGGGGCAGGAGCCCCCCAGAGGTCTGAGTGAGGCAGGAGGTAAGCAGGGCAGGGGGCTGGGGGGGTGGGAGGGGTCTCTATGGGGCAGGAGGTGAGAGGGGAGGAGGTCTCTATGGGGCAGGAGGTCTCGATGGGGCAGGAGGTCTCTAGGGGGCAGGAGCCCCCCCGGGGGTCTCTATGGGGCAGGAGGTCTCTATGGGGCAGGAGCCCTCCCGGGGGTCTCAATGGGGCAGGAGGTCTCTAGGGGGCAGGAGCCCCCGGGGGTCCCTATGGGGCAGGAGGTCTCTATGGGGCAGGAGCAGCCCCAGCAGGAGGCTGTTTGTCCTCCCTGCCCCAGCTGGGCCGAGCCAGGCCGGGAGGCGCAGCCGGGAGCGCCCAGGGCCAGGTTTCAGCGTGGGCAGAGCTGGGGCAGGGAGCTGGGGAGGAGGCAGAGAGCTGCCCCCGGGGCCTGGAGAGGCTTCGGCCCAGCCCAGAGCTCAGCTCCCTCCCTGCCCCCCCGCAGAGAGCCCTGAGCCAGGTCCTGTTCCTCACTCCCTACCTGCCGGGGGCGCTGCTGCGCCGCCGCCTGCGGAGCCACCTGCTGGAGATCCTGCAGCTGGACAGAGCTCTCTATGGGGCAGGAGGTGAGAGGGGAGGAGGTCTCGATGGGGCAGGAGGTCTCGATGGGGCAGGAGCCCCCCGGGGGTCTCTGTGGGGCAGGAGGTCTCTATGGGGCAGGAGCCCCCGGGGGTCTCTATGGGGTCTCTGTGGGGCAGGAGGTCTCGATGGGGCAGGAGCCCCCGGGGGTCTCTATGGGGCAGGAGGTCTCTATGGGGCAGGAGCCCTCCCGGGGGTCTCTATGGGGCAGGAGCCCCCCGGGGATCTCTATGGGGCAGGAGGTCTCGATGGGGCAGGAGCCCCCCGGGGGTCTCTGTGGGGCAGGAGGTCTCTATGGGGCAGGAGCCCCCGGGGGTCTCTATGGGGCAGGAGCCCCCCGGGGATCTCTATGGGGCAGGAGGTCTCGATGGGGCAGGACCCCCCCGGGGGTCTCTATGAGGGAGGAGCTCCTCGGGGTCCGACCCCGCGCCCCCTCCCCTGGCCCCCTCCCTCCCCGCTGCACCCTTTGGCGGTAAACACCGCTCGGCTCCGCCCCCTTGGCACGGCCCAGCCAATCCCCGTGCCGCAGCTCCACCCCCCACCCCCTCACCGGCCAATCAGGGCCCGGCAGCCGTTTCAAGGCTCCCCTCCCTCGCCCCCCTCCCCGCCGATCCCTCCAATCGCGACCCGCGGGGCTCGGCCAAGCCCCGGCCACGCCCTTCCCGGGGGGGGCCTCGAAACCGCCGCGGCTCCGTTTCCTGCGTCGGGCGCGTGCGGGCGCCCCCGACCCCCGGACCCCCGAAATCGGGGTCCCCGCTCCCTCCCCCGACCCGGGATCAGCGGCGACAGGTACGGGGGGGGGGCAGGGAAGGAGCTGGCCCCGGGAGCGGGGGCGGGGAGGCGGAGCCCCCGGGGGGGGGAGGGTTAGGGTTGGGGGGTTAGGGTTGGGGGAGGGGGCGCTGGGCTTGGCCGGGCCCTGGGGTGGTGTCTCGCTGTGTCCCCCGCTGTGTCCCCCTTGTTTATTGCTACCCCCGCCCGTTAATGACCCCCGGCACCGCCACCCCCGGCAGGGCCCCCCAATCTGTCCTACTTATTGCCCTCCCCCCGCCCCCCGCTGCCAACCCTCCTCTCGCCCCCTCCTGTCCCCCCCCCCCCCTCCTCCCCATCCCCGTTAGCGCCCCCCATCCCTGTCCCACTTATTGTCACCCCCCCCCCGCCCCTCCCTGCCCCTCCCTTTCTTCTTAACCCCCCACTGCCCTGCCCGCCCCCTCCTTTCGCCCCCGTTATTGTTACCCCCGGTTAAATGAGGCCCCCCGGCCCCCCTCTTTATTGTCACCTCCTCCTAACGCTCCCCCATTTATTGTCACCCCCCTTCCTTCCATCACTTCCTGCACCCTGGGGGAGGAGTTGGGGCGGGGAGGTAACTGGGGGTGGTGTGTGTAATTGGGGGTATAACTGGGGGTCGATCGAGACGAGGACCCCCAGCGTGTGTACCGGGGCGGGAGGGTTGGCACTGAGCTGTCCCCAAATCCACAGGGACAGCGCGACCGGGGCGGGGGGAAGGGAAGGGGGTGTTCGGGGGAGGGGACGTTGTCGGGCCGGAGGTTTTAATTCGGGGGGGGTCCCGGGGAGGGGGGGTCCGATGTGGCCGTGGCCCGGTTCAAGTAATCCAGGATAGGCTGTTCCTGCCTGGCCTGTTCCAGGTTACTTGTCCCGGGAGGCAGCCGGAGGCGACGCGGGGGGGGGACACACACACCCCGGGGGGGGTGGGGAGGGGGCGTCTCGTCCTGGAGGAGAGGCACAGTGCAGTGTGTTGCCAACCCCCCCCCCCCAAAATCCCCTGTGCCCCCCAGCCCCAATCTCCTCCCCCCCCAGCAAAACACTCAGTGGTGTGCCCCCGAGACCACCAAGGGGATGGAATTGGGGGAGGGGGCTCCCCTGTGGGTCTCGTGCACCACCCCCCCCCCCTTGGGACATGAGGATGTGTGAAGACCCCAGCCCCCCAATCCCTGGACAGCCCCCAGTCATCCTCCCCAAGCCCAGGTGAGGCCCCTCCCCCGGCCCCTCCCAAATCATGGTGAAGCCCCTGGACCCCCATCCCCATCCGGGGGATGGCATAGCAGGACCCCCAGTCCTGCTGAACCCCCAGACCCCTCCTCTCCCCTCTCTCCTGGCACCCACTCAGGGTCACCACTGTCACCTCCCCCCCCCCTCCCCCGTGCTGGGGTCAGGAGTGGGGTGGTGCCCCAGGGGTGATTCCCACCCCCGCGTGCTCCCCCACACAAAAGGGGGTCCGGGGGCGGGGGCAGAGGGAATTTGGGGGAAGTTGGGGGCAGGGTCTGGATGTTTTGGGGGGGGGGCAAAGTTTGGAGGATGTTGGGGGATGGGGGCGACTGGGGGAGGAGGGGCACACAGGACCCCCGGCCGGTAGAGGGGGAGAGGCAGGTACTGGGGGAGGAGGGGCAGATACTGGGGGAGGAGGGGCAGATACGGGGGAGGGGCAGATACGGGGGAGGAGGGGCAGATACTGGGGGAGGGGCAGATACTGGGGGAGGAGGGGCAGATACGGGGGAGGGAGGGGCAGATACTGGAGGGGGAGGGGCAGATACTGGAGGGGAGGGGCAGATACTGGGGAGGAGGGGCAGATACTGGGGGAGGGGGGCAGATACTGGGGGAGGGGGGGCAGATACAGGGGGAGGAGGGGCAGATACTGGGGGAGGAGGGGCAGATACTGGGGGGCGAGGTACTGGGGGAGGAGGGGCAGATACTGGGGGAGGAGGGGCAGATACTGGGGGAGGAGGGGCAGGTACTCGGGGGAGGGGCAGGTACTGGGGGAGGAGGGGCAGGTACTGGGGGAGGAGGGGCAGGTACTGGGGGAGGAGGGGCAGGGGGGAGGAGGGCAGGTACTGGGGGAGGAGGGGCAGATACTGGGGGAGGGGCAGATACTGGGGGAGGGGGGGGGGGAGGAGGGACAGGTACCGGGGGAGGAGGGACAGGTACCGGGGGAGGAGGGGGGCAGATACCGGGGGAGGAGGGGCAGATACTGGGGGAGGGGGACAGGTACTGGGGGAGGGGTAGATACTGGGGGAGGGGCAGATACAGATACTGGGGGAGGGGCAGATACTGGGGGAGGAGGGGCAGATACTGGGGGGAGGGGCAGATACCGGGGGAGGGGCAGATACCGGGGGGTGCTCTCCCCCCTAATCAATAAACACTTTGGGCTGCTTCCTGCACAGTTTATTCTTCCCTTGGCTCTCCAACATTTTTTGGGGGGGGTCCTCACGGTGCCCCCCCCCCAAATGAAAGAGGCTCTGGGGGTTGGGGTACAGCAGCTCAATTGAGCTCCCGGCTCAAGCCCCCCCCAATCCCCCCCATAGCCCCTCCCCGACTCAAGCCCCCCCTCAAATCCCCCTGTAGCTCCTCCCACCCCCCCGACGCTCCTCCCACCCCCCGACCTCCTTAAAGCTCCCCCTCAATTTCCCCCATAGCTCCTCCTTCCCCGAGCTCGCTGAGGCCCCCCTTCATGTCCCCCCTCAGCCTCTTCCCCTCCCCCTGCAACCCCCAATTCCCCAGCCCCTTCCTCCCCTTCTCCCCAGCCCCTTCCTTCCCTGGGGAGGTTTCTGCTTCAACCACTCCCTTGCCCCCCCCCCTCCCTGCTCTATTCACCCCCCCGGGGGAGGTCCTCACCCCGGGGGCGCGGGGGGGGGCTCGGGGGGTCTCCTCCCCGCACTGGAAGCGCAGGAAGCCGGTGACCTGCAGCCCCCCCCCGCGCAGCAGCTGCCCCACGGTGAGCTGCGGCTGCAGCAGGAAGCTCTGCGCCAGGAGTCTGCTCTCCTCCTCCTCCTCCTCCCCATCCCCCTGCCCCTGCCCCCCCCGCGGCAGGTCCTGGGGGGTCCCCAGGCTGCGGGGGGCCATCCCCACCACGTGCTGAGCCACCTTGCGCCCCAGCTCCTCCAGCTCGGCGGGGGGGGGCCCGGCCCCCGCCTCCCCCCCCTCCCCTCCCCCGCAGCAGCAGCAGCCCACCAGCGCCCCGTAGGTGCCCAGGGCCACGGCGCCCCCCCCCGGGCTGGGGCCGCCCCCCCCGCCGTGGGCGTAGGCGGCGACGAAGCCCCCGGGGGTGGGCACCCGGAGCCAGGCCGCCCGGCGCAGCGCCAGCCGCTCACCCAGCTGCCCTGGGGGGGGAGGGAAGGGGCTGGGGGGGCGGCAGGGAGACCCCCCCCGGGCCCCCACCTGCCACTCCCCCGCAGTGCCCCCCCCCTGCTGCCCCTCCCTCGCCAGTTCCCTCCCCCCAATGCCCTGTAGCTCCTCCCACCCCCCCGAGCTCGCTAAAGCCCCCAATTTCCCCCATAGCCCCTCCCCCAACTCAAGCCCCCAATTTCCCCCATAGCCCCTCCCCCAACTCAAGCCCCCAATCCCCCATAGCCCCTCCCCCAACTCAAGCCCCCTCAATCCCCCAAGCTCCTCCTTCCCCGAGCTCGCTGAAGCCCCCTTCCCCTCCCCCAACCCCCAATTCCCCAGTCCCCTTCTCCCCAGAGGCTTCCCTTCCCTGGGGTTCTCACCCCTCCCCCAGCCTTTTCCCTCCCTCCCTGCTGTGCTCTCTGCCTCCTCTGCCCCATGTGTGCCCCCTGGGGGGGTCTCCCTCGCCCCCCCCCCCGCTCACCGGTGGCCATTGCGATGTGGTCGCTGAGCAGCTGCCCCCCCGGCCCCGCCCGCAGCGCCGCCAGCTCCTCGGCCCGCAGCAGGTGCTGGGGGGGGGCAGAGGGGGTCAGGGGTCGGGGGGGGACTAGGGGGGAGGCTTTTGCGGTGGGGGAGGGGCGCGAGGGCGCCGTGGCCCCCTCCTCACCGTGGTGCAGGGCACTGGGGCCGGGGCAGCCCCCCGGCAGTGAGCCATGGCCCCCAGCGCCGCCAGCTCCACCAGGCGCCGGAACTCCGCCGTCCTGGCCACGAAGTCTGACTCGCAGTTCACCTGGGGGCACCGTGACACCGGGGGCACCGGGGGCCTACACTGGGGGGGCACATGGTGACACCGGGGGCCTACACTGGGGGGCACATGGTGACACCGGGGGCACGGTGACACCGGGGGCACCGGGGGCCTACACTGGGGGGCACATGGTGACACCGGGGGCACCGGGGGCCTACACTGGGGGCACATGGTGACACCGGGGGACACACTGGGAGGGCACAGGGTGACACCGGGGGCACACTGGGAGGGCACTGTGACACCGGGGGGCACGGTGACACCGGGGGCACCGGGGGCCTACACTGGGGGACACACCGGGGGTGCACGGTGACACCGGGGGCCCTACACTGGGGGCACATGGTGACACCGGGGGACCTACACTGGGGGGCAGGTGACAGGGGGCCTGACACTGGGAGGGGGGTGACACCGGGGGGGGGCACGGTGACACCGGGGGGGGACACACTGGGAGGGCACAGGGTAACACCGGGGGGGGGACACGGTGATACTGGGGGGGGGCACACATTGATACTGGGGTGTGGGTGGCGCACGGTGACACCAGGGGGCACACACCGGGGACACACACACAGTGACACCAAGGGGGGGGGGGCACACCGCGGGGGGGCACACCGGGGGCCGCGCCCCCGCCCCGCTGTCCCCACCTCCTCCCCTACCTCCACCATGGCGGCGGCAGAGCCCTCCCGGAGCAGCCCCAGCAGCCCCTGCCGCGCCGGCCGAGCCCCCAGGGCGGAGGCTTTGCTCCAGCCCTGCCGCAGAGCCTCCTCCTGCAGCCACGCCTCGGCCTGCGGGGGGCGCAGGGGGCAGATAAAGCCTTCCCCACCCCCACCCCCGCCGTGGGGTGCCCATCCCAGCTGCTGCAGCACCCCACTGAACCCCCTTCCTCCAGCTCATCCATCCTCTTTCTCCACACACCCCCCGCCCCCCCCGCCCCAGGGCCACATCCTGGTCACCTCGCCCCCGGGGTCACCTCCCCCCACCCGGGGTCACCTCCCCTGCCTGTCTCTTCAGTTCATGTCCTGTGCCCCCTCCCCAGCTCCCCTCCCTCCCCTCCCCAGGGTCCCCTCCCTGTCCCCACTGCCAGGTTGCTCTCCCAGCCCTGCCCCCTTTCCCCCGGTGTCCCCAGCCAGGTCCCTGTCCCCCCCCCAGCCCTGCCCCCACCCCCTCCCCTCATTTCTCCCAGGTCCTCTTCCCTGTCCGTGCTCCCCAGGTCCGTCCCCCCGCGCCCCCCCTCAGCTCACTCCCTACCTATCCCTGTCCTGTGCTCCCCTGCCCCCCCAGGTCCCTTCTCAGTCCCCACTTCCAGGTCACCCTCTCGGTTCCCCCCGCCCCTGACCCCTCCCCTTCCCCCTCCCCCGGTCACCTCTCTGCTTGTCCCTAGAGTCCAGCCCCTGTGCCCCCCCCCCCCCCCCCCTCCCCTGCCCCTCCCCTTCCCCCATCCCCTCCCCCTCCCCTGCCCCTCCTCTTCCCCTCTCCCCCCGTCCCCCATCCCCACTCCCCTGCCCCTCCCCTCCCCACTCCCCTGTCCCTCCCCTTCCCCCCTGTCCCGCCCCGGTTCCCCCCCGGTGCCACCTGCGGCAGGTCGCCCCCGCAGCGCCGCAGCGCCTCCTGGCACTTGAGGAAGGGCAGCCCGGTTCGCCGCCGCAGCTGCAGCAGCGACTCCTTGTCCGCCGCCAGCAGCGGGGGGGCGGCGCGGAAGAACCGAACCTGCGGGGCAGGGGGCGTCAGCCGGGACCGGCGCCCCCCGACCCCCCTGGGGGATCGGAGCCGGGGAGGAAGGGGAGGGGGGGCGGTGCTGGAGTCGGGGTCCCGGGGGGGATGCCCCGGGGAGGGTGTCCCATGGGGAGTGTCCTGGACGGGAAGGGGCTCCGGGTAACGGCGGGGGGTGGGGGGTGTGGGGGGTGTGTGCTACGTCCAGGGGCAGGGGCGCCCCGGTGGGGATCGTCCCGGGGAGGGGAGCCAGGGGACCCGGAGCCCTCCCGGGGAGGGGAGCCAGGGGACCCGGAGCCCTCCCGGGGAGGGGAGCCAGGGGACCGGAGCCCTCCCGGGGGGGGAGCCAGGGGACCCGGAGCCCTCCCGGGGGGGGAGCCAGGGGACCCCCTCCCGGGAGGGGAGCCAGGGGACCGGAGCCCTCCCGGGGAGGGGAGCCAGGGGACCCGGAGCCCTCCCGGGGAGGGGAGCCAGGGGACCCGGAGCCCTCCCGGGGAGGGGAGCCAGGGGACCGGAGCCCTCCCGGGGAGGGGAGCCAGGGGACCCGGAGCCCTCCCGGGGAGGGGAGCCAGGGGACCCGGAGCCCTCCCGGGGAGGGGAGCCAGGGGACCGGAGCCCTCCCGGGGCCGCCCTGAGCCTCACCCTCGCCGCCCCGCGCAGGGCGCCTCGCGCCGCCCGCTGCATCCCTGCCCGCGGCGCACGCCGAGGACGTCACGAGGGAGCGCCCCCCCGCACGGCACGACGGAACCCGCGGGCATGGCCGGGTAGCGGACTCCCATTGGCTAGATCCTGCGTGACGTCACGAGGGAGCGCCCCCCCGCACGGCACGACGGAACCCGCGGGCATGGCCGGGTAGCGGACTCCCATTGGCTAGATCCTGCGTGACGTCACTCCGAGCGCGACTCGGCCGCGCCATTGGCTGGGGACGCGGCGGGGGGCGGGGCTCTGCCGGGGCGCGCAACGCCGCCGGGCGGCTGCGGACCCCGGGAGCGCTGTGCAGCCCCCGGACCCCTATGGCGATCTCCTTGCCCCACCCCAGCGGCCCCTGAGAGGCCGCATCTGGAGCACTGCCTCCAGCTCTGGGCTCCCCACTTCGAGAGAGTCTGGGAAGTGCTGGAGAGAGTGCAGCGGAGGCTGCAAGGTGTGCCTCGCTCCCTCTCCGCTGTCCCCAGCTCGCTCTCCGCTGTCCCCAGCTCGCTCTCCGCTGTCCCCAGCTCGCTCTCCGCTGTCCCCTGTCGCACCCAAAGAGTGGCTGTCAATGGCTCCATGGCCCAGTGGAGGCCAGGGACAAGCAGAGTCCCTCAGGGATCAGTCCTGGGACCAGGCTTGTTCAACATCCCTGTGGGTGCCAGGGACAGTGGCACTGAGTGCACCCGCAGCAGGGTTGCTGATGGCACCAAGCTGTGTGGGGCAGCAGACAGCTGGAGGGAAGGGATCCATCCAGAGGGAGCTGGGCAGGCCGCAGAGCTGGGCACAAGCCAACCTCAGGAGGTTCAACAAGACCAAGGGCAGGGTCCTGCAGCTGGGGGAGGCAATCCCAGGCACAAAGCCAGGCTGGAAAGCAGCCCTGAGGAGAGAGCCTTGGGGGTGCTGGGGGAGGAGAAGCTCACCAGGAGCTCTCAGTCTGCACTTGCAGCCCAGAAAGCCAAGCAGAGCCTGGGCTGCAGCAGGAGAAGTGTGGCCAGCAGGGCAAGGGAGGTGATTCTCCCCCTCTGCTCAGCTCTGGGCAGACCCCACCTGGAGTCCTGCCTCCAGCTCTGGAGCCCCTAGGAGAAGAGGGATCTGGAGGGGCTGGAAGGTGTCCAGAGCAGGGCCAGGAGGAGGAGCAGAGGGCTGGAGCTGCTCTGCTGTGAGCACAGACTGAAGGAGCTGGGGCTGTTCAGTCTGGAGCAGAGAAGGCTCCCAGGTGACCTCATTGTGGCCTTCCAGGATCTGCAGGGGGCTGCAGGAAGGCTGGGGAGGGACTGCTCAGGATCTCAGGCAGTGCTAGGA
Organism: Melanerpes aurifrons; assembly: GCA_011125475.1. NCBI lineage: Eukaryota > Metazoa > Chordata > Aves > Piciformes > Picidae > Melanerpes > Melanerpes aurifrons. The sequence goes on along the minus strand of WWNC01000077.1, from coordinate 808,227 downwards.
CTGGGGGGGAATGGAATGAAGCTGGAGGTGGGGAGATTGAGGCTGGAGGGGAGGAGGAAGTTCTTCCCCAGGAGAGTGGTGAAGCCCTGGACTGGGTTGTGCAGGGAGGTGGTTGGGGCCCTGTCCCTGGAGGTGTTTAAGCCCAGGCTGGCTGAGGCTGTGGCCAGGCTGATGTAGTGTGGGGTGTCCCTGCCCATGGCAGGGGGGTTGGGGCTGGCTGAGCCTTGTGGTCCCTTCCAACCCTGACTGATTCTGTGATACTATGATACTGTGATGGAGTCTGGAGCTCTGAGTAAGCAGTGGTCAGCCCAGGCATGCGAGTTGTATGCTCTGCTAAGGGAGTTACTGTTGCTAAGAGACAGGGTAGGAACAATCTCTACTGATTCTGAGTATGCATAGGGGGCAGTGCATACCTTTGGGAAAGTCTGGGAGGAAAGAGGGCTTCTAAACAGCCAAGGAAAAGGGTTGGAACATGAGGCACTCATAGAAGGAGTACTGTCGGCCTTGAGGAACCAAAGCAGGTCGCAGTAGTACATAGGAAAGGACAGCAGAGGGGGTTAGGCGAAACCATTAGGGGGAATAACCTGGCCGATGAAGGAGCCACAAGAGCAGCACTGTTGGCTGTGCAAGGAAGCCAGGCGAAGTCGGAAACCACAGGCAGCTTTGCTCAGCAAGAAAAGGAGAAGCTGTCCCAAATGGGGGCTGCAGAGCACGAAGGGGAATGGACTCCACCTGACGGAAGAGAGAGAGTACCAAAAGTGGTAGTGATAGAACTAGGGGGAATGGAATGAAGCTGGAGGTGGGGAGATTCAGGCTGGATGTGAGGAGGAGGTTCTTCCCCATGAGAGTGGTGAAACCCTGGGATGGGTTGTGCAGGGAGGTGGTTGGGGCCCTGTCCCTGGGGGTGTTTAAGCCCAGGCTGGCTGAGGCTCTGTCCAGCCTGATCTAGTGTGGGGTGTCCCTGCCCATGGCAGGGGGGTTGGAACTAGATGATCCTTGTGGTCCCTTCCAACCCTGAATGAAACTATGAAACTATGAAACTGTGAAAAGGATTAGCTAGGGGCATAACAGAAAAATTACACACTCAAACCCCCTGGGGAATGCAGGCTCTGGATGTGTGGATCAGTCTGAATCTACATATGCCTGTGCAGGAATATATGGAGTAGCAAAGAACATGCCAGAAGGATGTCTAGCCTGTCAGGGAGCTAACAAGAGGCGAGTGAGAGAAGGAGTGTTGGGTGGATGTGAGCTAGCAAGAAGGCCCTTTGAAAGGACACAAGCTGGTTTTACTGATCTACCTAAGGTAGGAGGATACCAACGTTTGCTGGTATTGGAAATGCTTTGTGGAAGCATTTCCAGTGGCCAGGGCAAATGCTAGGACAGTAGTGAAGATATTATTAGGTTAAATCAGTCCCTGTTATGGGTTGGTTGTTATGGGGCCAGATGGGATCCATCCTAGGGTGCTGAGAGAGCTGGCAGATGAGCTCCCAAGCCGCTCTCCATCATTTTCCAGCAGTCCTGGCTCACTGGGCAGGTCCCAGAGGACTGGAAGCTGGCCAACGTGGTGCCCATCCACAAGCAGGGCTGGTTGGATGAGCCAGGGAATTCCAGGCCTGTCAGCCTGACCTCAGTGCCAGGCAAGATCATGGAACAGGTCATCCTGAGTGCAATCACACAGCACTTACAGGGTGGCCAAGGGCTCAGGCCCAGCCAGCATGGATTTAGGAAGGGCAGGTCCTGCCTGACCAACCTGATCCCCTTCCATGCCCAGGTGACTGCCTGGTGGATGTGGGACAGGCTGTGGATGTGGTCTGCCTGGACCTCAGCAAGGCCTTTGCCACCATCCCCCACAGCAAACTCCTGGCCAAGCTGTCAGCCTCTGGCTTGGACAGCAGCACTGAGCTGGGTTAGGAACTGGCTGGAGGCTGAGCCCAGAGAGTGGTGGTGAATGGTGCCACAGCCAGCTGGCAGCCAGGCACCAGGAGTGTGCCCCAGGGATCAGTGCTGGGCCCTATGCTCTTTAACATCTGGATCTGGATGAGGGCATTGAGTCCATCAGCAGTGAATGTGCAGCTGACAGCAAGCTGGAGACAGGAGTTGATCTGCTGGAGGGTAGAGAGGCTCTGCAGAGGGACCTGGACAGGCTGGACAGATGGGCAGAGTCCAAGGGCATGAGACTGAACACATCCAAGTGCCAGGTTCTGCACATTGGCCACAACAACCCCAGGCAGTGCTACAGGCTGGGGGCAGAGTGGCTGAGAGCAGCCAGGCAGAGAGGGACCTGGGGGTGCTGGTTGATGGTAGGCTGAACACGAGCCTGCAGTGTGCCCAGGCAGCCAAGAGGGCCAATGGCATCCTGGCCTGCAGCAGGAGCAGTGTGGCCAGCAGGAGCAGGGAGCTCATCCTGCCCCTGGACACTGCACTGGTTAGGCCACACCTTGAGTCCTGTGTCCAGTTCTGGGCTCCTCAGTTTAGGAAGGAGGTTGAGCTGCTGGAAGGTGTCCAGAGAAGGGCAACAAAGTTGGGGAGGGGTTTGGAGCACAGCCCTGTGAGGAGAGGCTGAGGGAGCTGGGGTTGCTTAGCCTGGAGAAGAGGAGACTCAGAGGTGACCTTACCACTCTCTACAACTACCTGAAGGGAGGTTGTAGCCAGGCAGAGGTTGGTCTCTTCTCCCAGGCAGCCAGCACCAGAACAAGAGGGCACAGTCTCAGGCTGTGCCAGGGGAGGTTCAGGTTGGAGGTTAGGAAGAAGTTCTACAGAGAGAGTGATTGCCCATTGGGATGGACTGCCTGGGGAGGTGGTGGAGTCGCCGTCATTGGAGGTGTTCAGGAGGAGACTTGCTGGGGTGCTTGGTGCCATGGGTTAGCTGTTTGGGTGGGTTGGATTGGTTGATGGGTTGGACACGATGATCTTGAAGGTCTCTTCCAACCTGGTTTGGTTTATGGTAAATATTTATTCTAAATCAGTCCCTGTTATGGGTTGGTTGTAACCATAGACTCTGACAGAGGAAAAGGAGGCAGGAATTAAGGAAGAAAGGGATGGTAGTGCAGAGGCCACCTTTGGACCTGGCTGCCCATAACCTTCAGCTGGGAGATGATGTGTTACTCAAGGTGTGGAAAGGATCAAGGTTAACCCCTGAACGGGAAGGTCCTTTCCTTGTGCTGCTCACCACAGACTGGGCAATTCGCACTGCTGAGAGAGGGTGGCCCCACATCAGCAGAGTGAAAGGTCCAGCAAGCTCTGAGAAGTGCTTCCAGCTCTGAGAAGTAGCTCCAAGCCCCCTGCCATGGGCAGGGACACCCCACACTAGATCAGCCTGGCCACAGCCTCAGCCAGCCTGGGCTTGAACACGTCCAGCGACAGGGCCCCAACCACCTCCCTGCACAACCCATCCCAGGGCTTCACCACTCTCCTGGGGAAGAACTTCCTCCTCCCCTCCAGCCTCAATCTCCCCACCTCCAGCTTCATTCCATTCCCCCCCAGTCCTAGCACTGCCTGAGATCCTGAGCAGTCCCTCCCCAGCCTTCCTGCAGCCCCCTGCAGATCCTGGAAGGCCACAATGAGGTCACCTGGGAGCCTTCTCTGCTCCAGACTGAACAGCCCCAACTCCTTCAGTCTGTGCTCACAGCAGAGCAGCTCCAGCCCTCTGCTCCTCCTCCTGGCCCTGCTCTGGACACCTTCCAGCCCCTCCACATCCCTCTTGTCCTAGGGGCTCCAGAGCTGGAGGCAGGACTCCAGGTGGGGTCTGCCCAGAGCTGAGCAGAGGGGGAGAATCACCTCCCTTGCCCTGCTGGCCACACTTCTCCTGCTGCAGCCCAGGCTCTGCTTGGCTTTCTGGGCTGCAAGTGCAGACTGAGAGCTCCTGGTGAGCTTCTCTTCCCCCAGCACCCCCAAGGCTCTCTCCTCAGGGCTGCTTTCCAGCCTGGCTTTGTGCCTGGGATTGCCTCCACCCAGCTGCAGGACCCTGCCCTTGGTCTTGTTGAACCTCCTGAGGTTGGCTTGTGCCCAGCTCTGCAGCCTGCCCAGCTCCCTCTGGATGGATCCCTTCCCTCCAGCCTGCCCAGCTCCCTCTGGATGGATCCCTTCCCTCCAGCCTGCCCAGCTCCCTCTGGATGGATCCCTTCCCTCCAGCTGTCTGCTGCACCACACAGCTTGGTGTCATCAGCAACCCTGCTGAGGGTGCACCCAGTGCCACTGTCCATGGCACCCACAGGGATGTTGAACAAGCCTGGTCCCAGGACTGATCCCTGAGGGACTCTGCTTGTCCCTGGCCTCCACTGGGCCATGGAGCCATTGACAGCCACTCTTTGGGTGCAGCCATCAAGCCAGTTCCTTATCCATCCAGTGGTCACCCATCACACCCATGTGTCACCAGCCTGGAGCCCAGGCTGTGGTGTGGGACAGTGTCGAAGGCTTTGCTCAGGGCCAGGCAAACGACAGCAGCTGCTCTCCCCTCAGCTATTGATGTTGTCCGTGTGTGTGAGGGGCAATAGCTCAGTCAGACAATGCAGCTCAGTGTCAAGAACAGGTAACCACCCCGCAGCCTCCTGGCCTGAGCAGCATGAGCTTAGCTTCAGCTGGCTAGGCAGCAACCTGCAGCAGTTGGGCAGCTGGGTCGGCAGCTACTGAGCCTGCCAGGAGCGAGGTCAAGAGAAGGGCAGGTGAGGAAGACTCAGCCTTCATCACAAGAGACCCCGGGGCAGGATGCAGACCCTCACCAGGGAGCCGCACTCGCGTTCGGGCAGGGCCGGCAGGCGAGGCGCTGGCTGCGGGGATGGCGACAGAGCTGCACTGCCGCAGGGGGGAAGGGACTCGCAGCCGGGGCCTGCTGCTGCGGAGCTGGAGGCTCCCCAGCCCCCAGCGCTGCTTTGGCTTGTTTAGAATAAACCTTTATTTAGAATAAACCAAACCAGGTTGGAAGAGACCTTCAAGATCACCGTGTCCAACCCATCAACCAATCCAACCCACCCAAACAGCTAACCCATGGCACCAAGCACCCCAGCAAGTCTCCTCCTGAACACCTCCAATGACAGCGACTCCACCACCTCCCCAGGCAGCCCATTCCCATGGGCAATCTCTCTCTCTGGGTAGAACTTCTTCCTAATATCCAACCTGAACCTCCCCTGGCACAGCCTGAGACTGTGTCCTCTTGTTCTGGTGCTGGCTGCCTGGGAGAAGAGACCAACCTCTGCCTGGCTACAACCTCCCTTCAGGTAGTTGTAGAGAGTGATAAGGTCACCCCTGAGTCTCTTCTTCTCCAGGCTAAGCAACCCCAGCTCCCTCAGCCTCTCCTCACAGGGCTGTGCCCCAGACCCCTCCCCAGCTTTGTTGCCCTTCTCTGGACACCTTCCAGCAGCTCAACCTCCTTCCTAACCTGAGGAGCTCAGAACTGGACACAGGACTCGAGGTGTGGCCTAACCAGTGCAGTGTCCAGGGGCAGGATGAGCTCCCTGCTCCTGCTGGCCACACTGCTCCTGCTGCAGGCCAGGATGCCATTGGCCCTCTTGGCTGCCTGGGCACACTGCAGGCTCGTGTTCAGCCTACCATCAACCAGCACCCCCAGGTCCCTCTCTGCCTGGCTGCTCTCAGCCACTCTGCCCCCAGCCTGTAGCTCTGCCTGGGGTTGCTGTGGCCAATGTGCAGAACCTGGCACTTGGATGTGTTCAATCTCCTGCCCTTGGATTCTGCCCATTTGACCCACAGTCAAATCTTTAAACCCTCGATTGACCTGGAGGGTGTCTGGAACAGGCAGCAGTGGGGGCTGGGCAGCAGTGGGGGCTGGGCAGCAGCGGTGCCCCCCCAGGCTCAGCACTGGGACCAGTTCTGTTCAGCTTTCTCATTGATGGTCTGGGGGAGGGCACTGAGGCTGCCTCAGGCTGCTGCAGAGGGCTCCAAGCTGGGTGGGAGCTGAGCTGCTGGGGGCTGCAGGCTCTGCAGAGGTCCCAGGCCAGGCTGCAGCCATGGCTGAGGCCAGTGGCAGAAGGGCACCGAGGGCTGGGGGCTGCCCCTGGCTCACAACCAGCCCAGGAGGGCTCCAGGCTGGGGGCAGAGGGGCTGGCAGCTGCCCTGGGGGGGTTGGTGCCAGCAGCTGGAGAGGAGCCAGGGGGTGCCCAGGGGGGCAAGGAGGCCACCAGCAGCCTGGGCTGCAGCAGCAGTGCTGTGGGCAGCAGCAGCAGGGCAGGGATGGTGCCCCTGGGCTGGGCACTGGGGGGGCCACAGCTGGCAGCCTGGGGGCAGCCTTGGGCTCCTCAGGGCCAGGAGGACTTGGAGGGCTGCAGCAGGGCCAGGGAAGGGCAAAGGGAGCTGGGGAAGGGGCTGGGGGAGGGGAGGAGCAGCTGAGGGAGCTGGGGAAGGGGCTGGAGGAGAGGAGGCTGAGGGGAGACCTCCTGGCTCCCTGCAAGTGCCTGAGAGGAGCCTGGAGCCAGGGGGGGTTGGGCTCTGGGGCCAGGACAGGAGAAGGCCTCAGGCTGCCCCAGGGAGGTGCTGGTGGAGCCTCCATGCCTGGAGGGCTTCCAGCACCCTGTGGCCCTGGCACCTGGGGCCGTGGTTTGGTGCCCATGGTGGGGTTGGGTTGAGGGTCACTGAGTGACCTTGGAGGCCTTCTCCAGCTGCAGCTGTGCTGCCCATGGCTGCCCTGTGTCCACAGCTCAGCTCAGAGGCCTTTCAAACCTTTATGATTCTGCCACCTCCACTGTCCCCAGTGCCCCCTGTGCCATCCCAGTGTGCCCTTGTGCCATCTCCATGCCCCCTGCCCCATCCTAGTGCCCCCTGCCTCCTCTCCAGTGTCCCCTGTCACCATCCCAGTGTCTGCTGTCACCTCCTCAGTGTCCCCAGCCCTGTCCCCAGTGTCTCCTGCCCCATCCCAGTGTCCTCTGCCTCCTCTGCACTGTCCTTTGTCACCTCTCCAGTGTCCCCTGTCCCATCCCAGTGTCCCCTGCTCCATCTCCAGTGTCTGCTGTCACCTCCCCAGAGTCCCCAGCCCTGTCCCCAGTGTCCCCACCCCGGTGTCCCCAGCCTCCTCCACACTCTCCTTTGTCTCCTGTCCCATCCCGGGGCCCTCTGTCCCCTCCCCGGTGTCCTGTGCCCCGTCTCCAGCGATCCCACCTGTCCCTGCCCCATCTCACTGGAGCCAGGACCTCCCCCGGTCACCGTTTAATTGCCCCCAGGCCCCTCCCAGGCGGGGGCCGCCCCCCCGGCGGCCAGCAGGGCGCTGGGGGCAGCTCCTCCCTTGCAGGTGGCTGCGTAGATCTCGATGTCCTGCTCGGGCTCCCTCCTCAGCAGCTGGACGTGGAAGTGGGGGGGCAGCAGCTGGCCGAAGAAGCGCCGGGCGCCGGCGGGGCCCCCCCGCAGCCGGGCACAGAGCAGGGCGAGGCTGCCCGGGCCGCAGAGGTGCCGCAGGGTGCGCAGCAGGGGCTCGAAGGAGGGGGGGTCGTATACGATGTCGGAGCCCAGCACCACCCCGAAGCCCCTGGGGAAGGACCTCTCGTCCCGGCCCCACTCCAGCGCCCGCACCCGCGGCCGGGGCCCCCCCGCCGGGAAGTTCAAGCCAACGTTCTCCCGGATCTGCTCCAGCGCCGCCGGCCGGTCCGTGATGGTCACCTCACCGCCTGCCGCGGGGAGGGGGCGGCACGGAGGGGTCAACCCCCTGACACCCCCCCCCCCCCCGGCCCTCCCAGACCCCCCGCCCCTCCCCCAGACTCAAATAGAGGCTCCTAAAAGAAGGGGGGAGGGGGCGGCACGGAGGGGTCAACCCCCTGACCCCCCCCCCAAATCCTCCTAGACCCCCCCCCAAACTCCCCCAGACCCAAAGAAAGCCTCCTAAGGTGGGGGGGGGGGGCTTAGAGTCAATCCCCTGCCACTCCCCTGGGCCCCCTTACAATCCCCCCAGACCCCAATGCAGGCTTCCAACACCAGGGGGTGGTGCTCAGGGAGGGGTCAACCCCCTGACCCCCCCCCCAAATCCTCCTAGACCCCCCCCAAACTCCCCCAGACCCAAAGAAAGCCTCCTAAGGTGTTGGGGGGCTCAGAGAGGAGTCGCTCCCCTGCCACTCCCCCAGGCCCCCTTACATCCCCCCCAGTCCCCAATGAACCCTCCCAACACCGGGGAGCGCTGCTCAGGGAGGGGTCAACCCCCTGACACCCTCCCCCCCCGATGACCTCCCCCCGGACCCCAACGACCCCCAGCGCTGCTGGCTGGCACCGGTCGGCTGTGCCGCGATGCCAGTTCCGTACCGGGCAGGAGTTAGGGGAAAGGAGTTAGGGGAAGGGGCTGGGACCACCCCCAGCCCCCAAGGGTGCTCCCCCGCCCCCCTCCCAGCGCACCCAGCAAGGCTGCCAGGATCCCGACGATGCCGGTGCCGGCTCCCAGCTCGATCACGGTGCGGCCTCGGAAATCGAAGCGCAGCTCCCCCAGGAACCGGCACAGGGACAGCGCCTGGGGGGCGGGCACAGGGGGGCAGTAGGGACAGGACCCACCCCCCACAGCCCCCCGGCACTGCCCCCACCTGCAGCACTGGGGGGGAGTCGCTCAGCCCAGAGATCTGACCACCACCACCAAACCCCCCCAGTGCCAACTGGGGTGCGTCCCCCTCCCAGGATTCCCGGGAACCCCCCCGGCCAGTTCCACCCCCAAGGCATCCCAGTGCTCCCAGTGGCTCCTGGGGTCCCCCCGCCCCCAAGATCCCCACTCCCCACCTCCAGCACCCCTCGCGACACCCCTCCCCCAGTGCCCCCCCCCCCGCCCAAACCACTCCCCGGGACCCTCCGTTCTCTCGGGATGTTCCCAGTGTCTCTCCCCCGCCCTTCCCCGGCCCCGTTTCGGGTCCCCATCCCCTCACCGCCTCCCAGACGGACGCCGCCAGCCCCAGCCGCGGGCCGTGGTGCTGCGCGATGCGCAGGAGGTGGCCGCAGAGCCGGTACCGGCGCAGCACCGGGAACGCCTCGGCGAACAGCTCGGGGTCGCGGGGGAACACGGAGCGCAGCGCCCCGGCCTCTTCCTCTTCCCCTTCCCCTTCCCCTTCCTCTTCCCCTTCCCCTTCCTCTCCCCCCGCACTCTCCGCAGCCTCCCGCCGGGTCCTGGCCCCCACGTGGCCCCCCCCAGGTGCAGCCATGCTGGCAGGGGGCGGTGCCAAACCGCGCGCCCGCTCGTGATTGGTCAGGTAGCATAAGGCCCCGCCCTAAAGGGGAGGGGACGAAAGCTCCGCCCCTGCGCTGTCCCGGCCGGGGGTGCCCAGGCTGGACCCGGTGTGCCCTGAGCCGACCGCACGTCCCCTCTCCCGTCCGGGTCCCCAGGCTGCTCCCGCTGTCCCCTGCCCTGTCCCGCTGTCCCCTGTCCCGTCCCGCTGTCCCCTGCCCTGTCCCGCTGTCCCCTGTCCCGGTGTCCCCTGCCCTGTCCCGGTGTCCCCTGTCCTGTTCCGCTGTCCCCTGCCTCGTCCTGGTGTCCGCTGTCCCGTCCCGCTGTCCCCTGTCCTGTCCCGGTGTCACCTGCCTCGTCCTGGTGTCCACTGTCCCGTCCGACTGTCCCCTGCCCTGTCCCGCTGTCCCCTGTCCCGGTGTCCCCTGCCCTGTCCCGGTGTCCCCTGTCCCGTCCCGCTGTCCCCTGCCCTGTCCCGCTGTCCCCTGTCCCGGTGTCCCCTGCCCTGTCCCGGTGTCCTCTGTCCTGTTCCGCTGTCCCCTGCCTCGTCCTGGTGTCCGCTGTCCCGTCCCGCTGTCCCCTGTCCTGTCCCGGTGTCACCTGCCTCGTCCTGATGTCCACTGTCCCGTCCGACTGTCCCCTGCCCTGTCCCGCTGTCCCCTGTCCCGTCCCGCTGTCCCCTGCCCTGTCCCGGTGTCTCCTGCCTCCTCCCCGGTGTCTCCTGCTCCACCTCCAGTGTCCCCAGACTGGTCCCCGTCCCTCCCTATGTCCCCTGCTCTATCTCTGCTGTCCTCTGCCTTCTCCTCACTGTCCCTTGTCACCTCCTCAGTGTCCCCTGCTTCAGCCCCGCTGTCCCTGTGCCGGTCCAGTCCCAGCCCGCAGGTCTCAGCCCTTACTGCACTGTCCCTGTCCCTGTCCCTGTCCCTGTCCCTGTCCCTGTCCCTGTCCCTGTCCCTGTCCCTGTCCTCACTCCCAATCCAGTCCTTGTCACTTGGATCCCAGAGGTTCTCATCCTGAGAGTTCACCCTGGTGCCACCCTCTGTCCCCTCCTGCTCCTGGCCCTGTCCCATCAGCACTAGAGCCACCACAGCCCTGCCCCCTGGCATCCAGCCCCAGTGTCCCCAGCTCTGGTGGCCCTGGTCACCGTGACCTTGGCCGCAGAGCCTTGACCCTGCTGCCTTTTGGGTCCTCTGTCCCTGTCCCCAGTGTCCCTGAGGATGGTGGCCTTGGACATGGTGTCCCTGCCCCGAGTGTCCCTGCTCCTGGCATCTCTGGTCCTGGGGTCAGTGTCCTGGGGTCACTGTCCTGCTGGCTCTGCTCCACTTGTCCCTAATGTCCCTGATCCCTTTGTCCTTGTCCCCTGGTGTCCCTTCCCCAGGTGTCCTTGGCCCCCTCCTGTGTCTCTGGTCGTGGTGGCTTTGGTCCTGGTGTCCCTGGCCCCTGGTCACCCCTGCCCCATGGCCCTGCCCCTGCTGGCCTTGGCCTGAGTGTGTTGGCCGTGGTGTCCCTGGCCCCTCTGTCCCTGTCCCCTCTGTCCTGTCCCCAGCTCTGGTCTCTCAGGATTTGTGTCCTGCCCCTTGTGTCCCCCAGACAGAGTCACCAGGATGGCCCCGTGGGGGGCCCCGTGGGGCACAACCTGCCCTGTGCCCCCCCGGCGACCTCCCGGACCCCCCAGACCCCCCTTGCCACCCGTGGCACTGCCCTGCGGGACCAGCCTGGGCTGCTGGCACCCGGGGGGGGGTCAGGGGCTGCTGGCACTCGAGGGGGGGTCAGGGGCTGCTGGCACCCGGGGGGGGGTCAGGGGCTGCTGGCACTCGAGGGGGGTCAGGGCTGCTGGCACCCGGGGGGTCAGGGGCTGCTGGCACTCGAGGGGGTCAGGGGCTGCTGGCACCCGGGGGTCAGGGCTGCTGGCACTCGAGGGGGGTCAGGGGCTGCTGGCACCCGGGGGGTCAGGGGCTGCTGGCACTCGAGGGGGTCAGGGGCTGCTGGCACCCGGGGGGTCAGGGGCTGCTGGCACTCGAGGGGGTCAGGGGCTGCTGGCACCCGGGGGGGGGTCAGGGGCTGCTGGCACTCGAGGGGGGGTCAGGGGCTGCTGGCACCCGGGGGGGGGTCAGGGGCTGCTGGCACCCGGGGAGGGGGGTCAGGGCTGCTGGCACCCGGGGGGTCAGGGGCTGCTGGCACTCGAGGGGGGGTCAGGGGCTGCTGGCACCCGGGGGGGGGTCAGGGGCTGCTGGCACTCGAGGGGGGGTCAGGGGCTGCTGGCACCCGGGGGTAGGGGGTCAGGGGCTGCTGGCACTCGAGGGGGGGTCAGGGGCTGCTGGCACCCGGGAGGGTCAGGGGCTGCTGGTACCCGGGGTAGGGGGTCAGGGGCTGCTGGCACTCGAGGGGGGGGCAGGGGCTGCTGGCACCCGGGGGCAGGGCTGCCGTCATCGGGAGAGGGGGAGGCTGTTCAGGGGCTGTTGTCCCTGGGGGGGGTCACCCTTGGGGGGGTTGCAGGGTTGGGGGAGGGGTCTCCCCCCCCCCAGCTCAGCGCCGTCACTTCCCGCTCTGAGCCACCGCAGGCTACGTTCCTGGAAGGCCGAAGGGAAAGCGCGGGGGGAGGCCAGGCAGACGGGACAGGAGGAGGCAGACAGACAGACTGACAGACAGACGGGACGGGACCGGCCGGATCCTGCCCCACATTACTCAACCCCCCCCCGCCCTGCCCCCCCCGCGGGGCTTTCTCAGAATTCGCCTCCGCAGCCTGGAATCCAAAACTCTTCCCCGGAACGGGGAGCGGCTGGGGGGGGGGGCGAGGGGGTGCTGGGGGGGCTTGGGGAGCTGGGGGGGCTGGGGGTCAGCAGGGGACCAAGGGGGCAGTGGTGGCACGGGGTCCGTGGGGCACTGGGGGGGCTGGGGGGCAGTGGTGGCACTGGGTCAGTGTGGTGCAGAGTGGGCAGCAGCAGGGGGGCTGGGGGGCGCTGGAGGCCATCGTGAGCTCCCAGGATACTGGGGGGGCACTGCCTGGGGGGCACTGGGCAGCATGAGGTCAGCAGGGGAACAAGGGGGCACTGGTGGCACTGAACAGTGCTGGGGGGGACGAGTGGGGGGCATTGGGGGGCACTTGGCCATGGTGAGGTCCTGGGGCACTGAAGGATACTGGGGGGGCACTGTGGGCACTGGAGTAACATGAGGAGACTGGGGGGCACTGGGGGGCACCGGGGCAGTGCCAGGTCCCTGGAGTATTGGGTGGCACAGGGAGAACTGGGCCTGGCTCTAGGGGCACTGCGGGGCACTGGGATAGGCATGGGAAGGCACTGGGCAGGCTGAGGAGCACTGGGGCAGGCACAGGAGGGCACTGGTCTGGCACAGGAGGGCACCAGGCTGGCACAGGAGGGCACCAGGGGACACTGGTCTGGCACAGGAGGGTACTGGTCTGGCACAGGAGGGCACCGGGGGGGCACTGGGCTGGCACAGGAGGGCACCAGGGGACACTGGTCTGGCACAGGAGGGTACTGGTCTGGCACAGGAGGGCACCAGGGGACACTGGTCTGGCACAGGAGGGTACTGGTCTGGCACAGGAGGGCACCGGGGGGGCACTGGTCTGGCACAGGAGGGCACTGGTCTGGCACAGGAGGGCACCGGGGGGGCACTGGGCTGGCACAGGAGGGCACTGGGCTGGCACAGGAGGGCACGGGGGGGCACTGGTCTGGCACAGGAGGGTACTGGTCTGGCACAGGAGGGCACCGGGGGCACTGGGCTGGCACAGGAGGGCACCAGGGGACACTGGTCTGGCACAGGAGGGCACCGGGGGGCACTGGTCTGGCACAGGAGGGCACCGGGGGGGCACTGGTCTGGCACAGGAGGGCACTGGTCTGGCACAGGAGGGCACCGGGGGGGCACTGGGCTGGCACAGGAGGGCACCAGGGGACACTGGTCTGGCACAGGAGGGTACTGGTCTGGGCACAGGAGGGCACCGGGGGGCACTGGGCTGGGCTGGTCTGGCACAGGAGGGCACCAGGGGACACTGGTCTGGCACAGGGGGGCACCGGGGGGGCACTAGGCTGGCACAGGAGGGTACTGGTCTGGCACAGGAGGGCACCAGGGGACACTGGTCTGGCACAGGAGGGCACCAGGGGACACTGGTCTGGCACAGGAGGGTACTGGTCTGGCACAGGAGGGCACCAGGGGACACTGGTCTGGCAGAGGGGGGCACCGGGGGGGCACTGGTCTGGCACAGGAGGGCACCAGGGGACACTGGTCTGGCACAGGAGGGTACTGGTCTGGCACAGGAGAGCACTAGGCTGGCACAGGAGGGTACTGGTCTGGCACAGGAGGGCACCAGGGGACACTGGTCTGGCACAGGAGGGCACCAGGGGACACTGGTCTGGCACAGGGGGGCACCGGGGGGGCACTGGGCTGGCACCAAAGCCTTCGCCGCTCGCACGTGCGGCCATGACGCCAATCGGCGGCGCCGTGCGATGACGTCACGGGAGGTGGCCAATGGGCGGCGGCCCCGCGCGGTGCTGGCGTCATCGCCCCGCGCCCGGCGCCCACGCCGCGGAGCCGCCATGGCGGAGGCGCTGCCGCAGAAGCGATTCTACCGGCAGCGGGCACACGCCAACCCGCTGGCGGATCACAGCCTGCTCTAGTGAGTGCGGCCCGCACCGGCACCGGCGCCCCGCGGTGCAGCTCCCCCTGCCCGCCCCCGGTACTCTCCCCGCGGCACTCCCGTTATCCCGCGCCCCCTTCCCCCCCCCCCCCCCGGCCCTCCCGGTAACGACCACCCTGGTGACCCCTCCCCGCCCCCATGGCCCTCCCGGTAAGGACCGGCCCGGGACCCTCCATCCCGCTACCAGCCGTCCCGGGTGCCCCTTTTTCCGCGGCCGGTTCTGGTACCCGGAGCTGCTGTTATGACCTCAGGCGGCACTGCCGGTACCCTGGACCCCGCCTCCCCGCCCCGCTCTGAGCCCACCCCGGCAAGACTCGGCCCGGGACCCGTCCTCAGCCCCTCTCCCGGGAAGACCACCCCCTCCCCTCCGTGGTCACCCCCGGTAGTTCCCGCAGCCCGGCCTGGCACCGCCGGGCTCTGGTTCCCTTCCCGCCCCGCTCCGTGACGCGACCCCCTGTGCCCCCCTCGGTACCGCCGGTGCCGCAGCCCCGCCAGGCCGCAGGACATGGACTGGGCCTCGCTGTTTCCTGACTTCTTCCCGCCCGCCGCCCCGGCCGAGCAGCCCCCGCCACGCGTGGAGTTCGCCGATGTGGGCTGCGGCTACGGAGGGCTACTGGGTGAGCTGGGGGGGGCTGGGTGAGCTGGGGGGGGCTGGGAGGGGGGAGCCGGGTGGGGGGAGCCGGGTGAGCTGTGAGGGTCGCTGGGTGAGCTGTGGGGGTCGCTGGGTGAGCTGGGGGGGGCTGGGAGGGGGGAGCCGGGTGGGGGGCTGGGTGAGCTGTGGGGGGCGCTGGGTGAGCTGGGGGGGTCGCTGGGTGAGCTGTGGGGGGCTGGGAGGGGGGAGCCGGGTGGGGCGCTGGGTGAGCTGTGGGGGGCGCTGGGTGAGCTGTGGGGGGCTGGGAGGGGGGAGCCGGGTGGGGGGCTGGGTGAGCTGTGGGGGGCGCTGGGTGAGCTGGGGGGGCTGGGAGGGAGGAGCCGGGGTGCCCCCCGCCCCGCCGTCCCGCGGCAGTGGCGCCGTGCGCAGCCCCCCGCCGCAGTGTCTGTGTGTGGCCGCGCAGTGGCGCTGTCGCCGCTGTTCCCCCGCACGCTGATGCTGGGGCTGGAGCTGCGGGTCAAGGTCGCTGCCTTCGCCGGGGCTCGGCTGCGGGCGCTGCGCGGGGCCCAGCCTGGCTGCTTCGGCAACGTGGCCTGCGTCAGGGCCAACGCCATGAAGCACCTCCCCCACTTCTTCTGCAAGGCACAGGTGGGGACCACCCCCCAGAACCCATAGTCCCTCACTCCCCCTCCCCAAAACATCCTTGAGACCCCCCCCAGAAATAGCCCTGAGCCCCCCAAAAATAACTCTTCTCCCCTCCCCAAATGGTCCTCAAACCTCCCTAGGGTACCTCTTAGAAACCCCCTGAGCCCCCCCCAAAATAGCCCTGAGCCTCCCCCAAAATAATTTTCCTCTCCCTCCTCAAATAACCCTCAACCTTCTCCAAAGTGTCTCTTAGAGCCCCCCCTGAGATCCCCCCTCAAGAAACCCTCCCTGAGACCCTCCCCACAGAATGCTGGGACTCCCCCCCCCCAAATAATTCTGGGACCCCCCCAAAATATTCCTTAGAATCCCCTCTCCCACCCCCCCGGGACACCCCCCTGTGAAAACCACCCCTGGGACCCCCACCCCGAAACGTCTGAGATCTGAACCCCAAAATACCCTTCAGACCCTCCCCCCCCTTCCCAAAAGCCCCCACCCCCTGCCCAAATAATCCTGAGACCCCCCCCAAGATATCCCTTGGATCCCCTCCCCTGAGCCCCCTGGTGAGACTTCACCTCAAAGACAAACCCTGGGACCCCCCCCCAGAAAACCTCTGGGGGCTTCCCCACCCCCGGGGACCCCCTTCCAAACTGGGACCCCCCCTGAAAGAAAAACCTGAGACCCCTTCTCAAAATACCCCAGGGGACCCTTCCCATTTATGCTGACCCCCAACCCCCCCACTCTGTGCCCCCCCAGCTCTCCAAGTTGTTCTTCCTGTTCCCGGACCCCCACTTCAAGCGCCCCAAGCACAAGTGGAGAATCATCAGCCCCACGCTGCTGGCCGAGTACGGCTACGTGCTGCGCCCGGGGGTGAGCCCCAGCCCCTGCCCAGCCCCCTGCCCAGCCCTGAGCCCCCTGCCCAGCCCTGAGCCCCCTGCCCAGTCCCCTGCCCAACCCTGAGCCCCCTGCCCAGCCCCCTGCCCAGCCCCCTGCCCAGCCCCTGCCCAGCCCTGAGCCCCTGCCCAACCCCTGCCCAGCCCTGAGCCCCTGCCCAGCCCTGAGCCCCTGCCCAGCCCCTGCCCAGCCCTGAGCCCCTGCCCCCCCCCTGCCCAGCCCTGAGCCCCTGCCCAGCCCCCTGCCCAGCCCCCTGCCCAGCCCTGAGCCCCCTGCCCAGCCCCCTGCCCCTGGGCCCTGAGCCCCCTGCCCAGGCCTCTGTGCACCCCCTGCCCCCCACCTAACCCCCAGCACACCCCTGGTGTCCCCCCACCCCGCCCTGTGCACCCCCTGCCTCCCCAACACACACTCCCCCCCCTCACACCCCTGCCCCTCAAACCCCACTCTGCACACCCCTGGCCCCCTCTCCCCACACTCCCAACCCCCTGCACAGCCCCAGCCCTCCCACACACCCCTGGCCCCCTGCTCCCACACACACTCCCACCCGCCCCAACCCCCTGCACAACCCTGCCCCCCACTGCCATCCTCTGAATCCCCTCAACCCCACAGCACTGCCCCCAGACCCCCTGCATCCCCAGGGCTGTCCTCAGGACCCCCCCAGGGTTCCCCTGACCCTCCTGTGCCCCCAGGACTGTCCCCAGGGCCCCATCCGTTTCCCCATGACTGCCCTAGGGACCCCCACAGTGTCCCCACCATCCCTTCTGTGTCCCCAGCCCCCTGCGTGTCCCCTGCCCTCCCCATGGCCCCAGGACTGCCCCTGGGACCCCCCCCGTGTCCCCACATCCTCTTTATGTGCCCCCAGTGCCCCATAGCCCCCTGGGCTGTCCCCCACACCCTTCCTTGCACCCCCCAACCCCCTCCCCACGTCCCCAGTGTCCCCCCTGCCCTGGGTGGGCTGGGGGGCGCCGGGGGTGCAGCCTGCGCGGTGCCTGCGGCAGGGCCTGGTGTACACCGTGACGGACGTGGCCGAGCTGCACCGCTGGATGCTGAAGCACTTCGGGGAGCATCCTCTGTTCGAGGAGGTGCCCCTGGAGCAGCTGGTGAGCACTGGGGGCACGGCGAGGGCATGGCGGCCACTGGGGGCGCTGCTGGGAACCAGTATGGAGCCGGTTGGAGCTGGCAGGGAGCCGGTTGGGAGCTGATTGGAGCTGGCAGGAAGCCGGTTGAGAGCTGGTTGGAAACCGGTTGGGAGCCGGTTGGGAGCCGGTTGGAGCTGGTTGGGAGCTGCCTGGAGCTGGTTGGGAGCTGGCTGGGAGCCGATTGGAGCTGGCAGGGAGCTGGTTGGGAGCTGGCAGGGAGCTGGTTGGGAGCTGGCAGGGAGCTGGTTGGGAGCCGGTTGGGAGCTGGCAGGGAGCTGGTTGGGAGCCGGTTGGAGCTGGTTGGGAGACAGCCTGGAGCCAGTTGAGAGCTGGCTGGGAGCCGGTTGGAGCTAGTTGGGAGCTGGTTGTGATCTGACTCTGACTCTGATCTGGTTGGGATCTGGTTGGGATCTGGCCAGGAGCCGGTTGGGAGGTGGTTGGAAGCCGGTTGGAGCTGGTTGTGATCTGACTCGGAGCTGGTTGGGAGCTGGCAGGGAGCTGGTTGGGAGCCGGTTGGAGCTGGCAGGGAGCTGGTTGGGAGCCGGTTGGAGCTGGCAGGGAGCTGGTTGGGAGCCGGTTGGAGCTGGTTGGGAGCTGGCAGGGAGCCGGTTGGGAGCTGGTTGGAGCTAGTTGGGAGCTGGTTGTGATCTGACTCGGATCTGGTTGGGATCTGACCAGGAGCTGGCAGGGAGCTGGTTGGGAGCCAGTTGGGAGCTGGCAGGGAGCTGGTTGGGAGCCGGTTGGAGCTGGCAGGGAGCTGGTTGGGAGCCGGTTGGAGCTGGTTGGGAGCCGGTTGGAGCTGGTTGGGATCTGGCAGGGAGCTGGTTGGGAGCTGGCAGGGAGCCGGTTGGGAGCCGGTTGGATCTGCTCTGATCTGGGGATTGGGAGCTGGCCAGGAGGGTTGGGAGGTGCTGGTTGGGAGCTGGCTGGCAGGGAGCTGGCAGGGAGCTGGCCAGGAGCTGGTTGGAGCTGGCTGGCAGGGAACTGGTTGGGAGCCGGTTGGCTGCTGGGAGCTGGCAGGGAGCCGGTTGGGAGCTGGCAGGAGCTGGTTGGGAGCTGACAGGGCTGGCAGGGAGCTGGTTGGGAGCCAGGTTGGGAGCTGGCCAGGAGCTGGTTGGAGCTGGCAGGGAGCTGGTTGGGAGCCGGTTGGAGCTGGTTGGGAGCCGGTTGGAGCTGGTTGGGATCTGGCAGGGAGCTGGTTGGGAGCTGGCAGGGAGCCGGTTGGGAGCCGGTTGGAGCCGGTTGGGAGCTGGCAGGGAGCTGGTTGGGAGCTGGCCGGGAGCTGGCCAGGAGCTGGTTGGAGCTGGCAGGGAACTGGTTGGGAGCCGGTTGGAGCTGGCAGGGAGCCGGTTGGGAGCTGGCAAGGAGCTGGTTGGGAGCTGACAGGGAGCTGGTTGGGAGCCAGTTGGGAGCTGGCCAGGAGCTGGTTGGAGCTGGCAGGGAGCTGGTTGGGAGCTGGTTGGAGCCGGTTGGGAGCCGGTTGGGAGCTGGCAGGGAGCTGGTTGGGAGCCGGTTGGAGCCGGTTGGAGCTGGTTGGGAGCTGGCAGGGAGCCGGTTGGAGCTGGTTGGGAGCTGGCAGGGAGCCGGTTGGAGCTGGTTGGGAGCTGGCTGGGAGCCGGTTGGAGCTGGTTGGGAGCCGGTTGGGAGCTGGCAGGGAGCCGGTTGGGAGCTGGTTGGGAGCTGGCAGGGAGCCGGTTGGGAGCCGGCAGGGAGCTGGCAGGGAGCCGGTTGGAGCCGGTTGGAGCTGGCAGGGAGCCGGTTGGAGCTGGCAGGGAGCTGGTTGGGAGCTGGCAGGGAGCTGGCAGGGAGCTGGTTGGGAGCTGGCTGGGGGCCGGTTGGAGCTGGTTGGAAGCCGGTTGGAGCTGGCAGGGAGCTGGTTGGGAGCTGGCTGGGGGAGCTGGTTGGGAGCTGGCAGGGAGCTGGTTGGGAGCTGGCTGGGGGCCGGTTGGGAGCTGGCTGGGGGCCGGTTGGGAGCCGGTTGGGAGCTGGCAGGGAGCTGGAGCTGGTGGGAGCCGGTTGGGAGCTGGCAGGGAGCTGGTTGGGAGCTGGGAGCTGGCAGGGAGCTGGTTGGGAGCTGGCAGGGAGCTGGTTGGGAGCTGGCTGGGGGCTGGTTGGGAGCTGGCTGGGGGCCGGTTGGGAGCCGGTTGGGAGCTGGCAGGGAGCTGGTTGGGAGGCAGTTGTGATCTGACTCGGATCTGGTTGGGAGCTGTCTGGGAGGTGTCCAGGAGCCGGTTGGGATCTGGCCAGGAGCCGGTTGGGAGCTGGCTGTGAGCTCTGTGTCCCCCTCCCCCCCAGGACCAGGACCCCATCGTGTCCCTGCTGAGCACTGCCACCGAGGAGGGGCGCAAGGTGCAGCGCGGAGGCCGTGCTGCCTTCCCTGCGGTCTTCCGCCGTGTGCCCGACCCGGGGGGGGACACCTGAGGCACAAGGCAGGGAGAGGCCACACCTCTGCGCCCCCCCCAGCCCCCTCCCTCTGCAATAAAGTCACCACAGTGTCCCCAGGAGCTGAGCTGTCACTGCTGCCTCCTCCCTGCCCCGGGGGGCTTGGGAATTGTCCCCCCCGGGGGGAGTTTGCCCAGGGGAGGGTGTCAGGAATTGCCCCCCCTAGGGGTATTCTGGGGCTGGGGGTTAGAAATTGCCCCCCAGGGGTACTTTTGGGGGGGTTTGAAATTACACCCCCCCCCACCCCTCCCCAAGGGGTTATCTGGGGGGTGGTCAGGATTTGTGCCCACTGCTCCCTGGTATAATTTGGGGGTGGTTGGGAATGCCCCTCCCCCCGGGGGGTAATTGGGGGGGATCAGAAATTGCCCTCCCAGGGGTAAATGGGTAGGGGGGATCAAGAATTGCCCCCCCTCCCCCAGGGGTGATTTGGGGGCTCTCAGGCATTGCCCCTCCCAGGGATAATTTGGGGGAGGGAGGGGGGGATCAGGAATTGCTTCCCTCCTCCAAGGGGTTATTTGGGGTGGGGGAGATCAGGAATTCCCCCCCAGGGTAATTTGGAGGAAGGTTGTCATGAATTGCCCCTCCCAGGGATAACTTCGGGTGGGGGGCGTGTCAGGAATTGCTCCCCACCCCCAGGGATATTTGGGGGGGGTGGTCACAATTGCCCACCATGGGTTTTTTGGGGGGGACGAGGAATTTTCCCCTCCACATCCCCCCCCAGGCAGCAGAAGGAAACCCCCGCGGCCCCCCCCCCATTTCCCTCCCCCTCGGGGGGTTTCCAGCGCCAGTTGCAAGCAGGAAATTCCCAGGGAGAAGCAAGGGAGGGGGCTGGGGGAGGGGGCTGAGAGGTTAAACTGGGAAGGAATGGGAGGGGGGGAAGGAGGCTGCTGGGAAGCAGGCAGGGACTGGGCTGGGGATGCGCAGAGCCAGGTTGGGACTGGCGGGCACTAGGACCCAGTAGGGAACTGGGATCGGGGGCGGGGGGATAGGGTTAGGGCTGCCTCGTGAGCGCCCGCGACCCTTCCCGCGCTCTGATTGGCCGGAACGCAGCTTTCATGCAAATTACGCAGCGGGAGGGCGGGGGCGGAGCTCGCATCGCTAGGGGGCGGGGCTGCCTGCCTTGTGGGCGGGGCCGGCGCCGCTCCACGTGGGCGCTATAAAGGTCCCCGCCGATGCCCGCGGCCCATGCGAGGCGCGCCCCGGTGCCCCCCCAGGGTCCCCCTCTCCCCGCGGCCACCCTCCGTGCCCCTGCCATGCCGCTGAGCCTGCGCCTGCCCTCCCTGGCAGCTCTGCTGTCCCGCTGCCTGCCCGAGCTGGGGGTCCCCCGGGCCCCCCCTTCTGCCACCCGTGGTCCCCGCGGCCTGGCAGAGATGCCAGGGCCGAGCCCTGCTGCCTTCCTCTATGAGCTGCTCTGCCGGGGGGGCCTGCGGAGGCTGCACGAGATGCAGGTAATGGGGTGGGAGGGGGCGGCTGAATGGGACCCCCCTTGGAGCTAGGGGCATGAGGGACCTGGTGTCACCACCCTGGGGCTTGGAGGAGCCGGGGGGGGACCCCAGTTCCGTTGTCCTGGGGCTTAGTGGTACAGAGGGAGCCTGATCTCAACCCTTTGGGCTCGGGGAGGGGGGGCAAGGGGGACCCCAGGTTTACCACCTTGGGGCTTGGAGGGGGCAGCAGGATGTGGGTCTGACCGCCCCAGGGCTTGGAAGGGACAGCAGGAGCCCAGTGCCACCACCCTGGGTGTGGAGAGAACACAGGGACCCAATTCTCACTACTTGGATGCTTGGAGGGGGCTAGAGAGGCCCCCAGCAGCGCTGCCGCGGGCTCGGCACAGCAGGACCCTGGCTCCGCTGCTCTGGGGCTCGCTGGGGACTGCAGGAGCCTTGTCCCGCTGACCTGGGGCACAGAGGGCCTGGCGGAGACCCTGGTCCCACTGCCTTGGGGCTTGAAGTGAGGAGCTCGATGTCGCTGCCTCGGGGCTGGGACGTGACAGAAGGGACCCCGGTCTCACTGTCGTGTGTCTTGGCGGGGACAGGGAGCACTCTGGTCTCGATGATCTGGAGCTTGGAGGGGACAGTGGAGACCCCAACCCCACCAGTCTTGGGCTCGGAGGTGACCAAGGGTGCAGGATCTCAGTCCCTGGGGCTTGGAGACAACAGCGAGGACCTGGCTCCCCCTGCCCTGGAGCTCAGAGGGAACAAGGGGACCCCTGTGTCACTGTCCTGGGCTTGGATGGGCTGGGGACTCCCTGATCTCAGTGCGCTGGGGCTCACAGGGGACAAGGGGACCCTGATCTCAACCCCTGGGGCCAGGGACCAGCCCCGGGCTCTCCCAGGCAGATGCTGCTAATGGTTAACCCCTGCCGGGTGCCCTGTGTGTGCCCTGGCAGCGCTCCCAGGGTGGGTGGGCAGCAGCACCCAGGACGGTGTCGGGGGGCGGGGCAGGGCACACGGGTGGGCACAGCGAGGCTGGGACCTCTGGGACACCAGGACCACCCCCCCGCCCCGTGCCGTGCCGTGCCGCGGGCAGTTCTCTCTTACCTGGCATCCCCTTGAGGCTCCGGAGTCCCTTCCCTGGTGCCGTCCGGGTGCCACGTCCCGGTGTCCCGCAGGTGGAGGGTCGTGCCCGCTACGGGCCGGTGTGGAAGGCGAGCTTCGGGCCCATCCTGACCGTGCATGTGGCGGAGGCAGGGCTGATCGAGCAGGTGCTGCGCCAGGAGGGCGAATTCCCGGTCCGGTCCCAGCTCTCCTCCTGGAAGGATTACCGGGAATGCCGCGGGCGAGCCTGCGGGCTGCTCACCGCGTGAGTGGGGCGGGGGCCTGCCGCGGAGGGCTGCGGGGAGGGGGCTGGGGGCGGTGGATGGGGTTTGGAAGGGGAGTACAGGGGTCTGGGGGCTGTGGATGGGGTTGGAAGGGGAGTCCAGGAGTCTGGGGGCTCCGCACCGAGGTCTGGGGGCTGTGGATGGGGTCCTGGGGGCTGCACTTGGGGGTCTGGAAAGGGAGTGAGGAGTCTGGGGGCTGCCCATGGAGTCTGGGGTTGCGCTTGAGGTCTGGGGGCTGCATACAGGGGTCGGGGGAGGGCTGCTCATGGGGGTTGCATCTAGGACTGTGTGGAGTATCCCAGGCTGGGGGCTGCATGTGGGGGCTGGGGGCTGCATGTGGGGGCTGGGGGCTGTGTGTGGCACTTCGAGGCCTGTGCCCGAGGGGTCCATGGGGCATTTGGGGTGGGGGGTTGCACAGGGTCGGGGTAGGGCAGGGGAGGCAGGGCGTGTGCACAGAGTTGGGGGCCGCACAGGGGTTGGAGTCTGGGGGCTGCCCACAGAGCTGTGGGGCTGCAGATAGGGCTGAGACCTTCCTGGGGGGGTTGCCCCCATGCCCCCCCGTGTCCCCCTGTGCCCCCCCCGTTCCGGGAAGGGTGTCCCACGGGCCTCAGCCGTGGGGCGGATGTGGGGAGGGCCTGGCGAGCCTGGGGTGACTCAGGAATGATTCAGGGCTCCCCCGGGCCCCCAGCCCCTTGCTCAGGATGTGAGTAACTGCCCCGGGAGCGGCAGGGCCGTGCGTGGGCACAGGGGCACCGGGGTGGGTGCCCTCCGAATCGCCACACACAGCCCTGGACCCTCCCGGACCCCTTCGTGTGCAGCCTCCCCCCAGCTCCCTCTGCAACCCCCAACCTTCTGCTCTGACCCCTGACCCCTCCCCGTCCGCCCCCCCCCCCCCGAGTGGGGATGCCGTGGGCACCGGGGCGTGCGCGGGCTCGTTGGCACAGGCAGGTGCCCACGCTCGCGGCTGGGGTGTGCCAGGCTCTTCCTCTGGGGGGGCCCTGGCAGCTGTGTCCCCGCACGTCCCTGCACGTCACTGACAGCCACCCGTGGCCCCGGTCCCCACCCGTGGCCCTGGGCATCCCCCACACCTCCCTGTGTGGCCCTGTCCCCTCCTGTCCCCTCCTGTCCCCTCTGTGTCCCTGTGCCCCACTCGTGTCCCTATCCATCACCTACGTCTCCCTGCATGGTCCTGTCCCCTCCTGTCCCCTCTATGTCCCTGTTCCCCGCCCGTGTTCCCAGGCACCACCTGTGCCCACTCGTGTCCCCATACATCACCCACATCTCCCTGCATGTCCTCTCTTGTCCCCTCCACGTCCCCACTCCCCACCCGTGTCCTTGCGCATCCCTCCTGTCTCTTGCACGTCCCCTGCAGTGCCCCTTCCCCGCTCGTGTCCCCACGCGTCACCAGCGTCCCCTGGTCCCGCAGGGAGGGCGAGGAGTGGCAGAGGCTGCGGCGCCTGCTGGGGTCGCTGCTGCTGCGGCCGGGGGCGGCCGAGGGCTTCGCGGCGCCGGTGGCCGCCGTGGTCCGGGACCTGGTGCGGCGGCTGCGGCGGCAGCGCGACCGCCACCCCCGGCAGCTGGTCCCCGACGTCGCCACCGAGTTCTACAAGTTCGGCCTGGAGGGTGAGGGAGGGGACACGCAGGGGACACCGGCGACGTGGGGGGTCCCTGTCCCCACGGTTCCTGTGACCTCCAGGGTCTCCAATGTGCCTCTGTCCCCATGACCTCCATGGCCCCCAGGGTCTCTTCCTCTCCCTCAGGGGCTCCCTGTGTCCTCCAGGACCTGCCATGTTCCCACGTCCTCCACGGTTCCTGTGTCCTCCAGGCTGTCCCCAAGGGTCTCAGGGGTTCTCCACGTCCCCAGGGACACCCCCAGGGTCTCCCACGTCTCTCTCTGTCCTTCCTGGCATCCAATGTCCCCAGAGCTCCCTCTGCCCCCCACGGTGTCCCCAAGGATACCCCCAAGGCTCTTTCCCACAGTGCTCCTCATGTCCCCCAAGCTTCTCCATGTCCCCAGGGCTCTCCACTGTGCTCAGGGCTCTCTGCTGTCCCCAAGGTTCTCACTGTCCCCAAGGTTCTCACTGTCCCCAGGGCTTTCCACTGTCCTTAAGGCTCTCCACTGTCCCCCAAGCTCCTCCATGTCCCCAGGGCTCTCTGCTGTCCCCTGACTCCCTTCCCCTGCTCCCCAGGCATCTCCTCGGTGCTCTTTGCCTCCCGCCTGGGCTGCCTGGAGCCAGAGGTGCCGCGGGACACAGAGGCCTTCATCCGCTCCATCCACACCATGTTCTTCCTCACCCTGCTCACCATGGCCATGCCCAAGGCCCTGCACCGCCTCTGCCCCAGGCCCTGGCAGAGCTTCTGCGAGGCCTGGGACTTCCTCTTCACCTTTGGTGAGGGCACACAGGGGACAGCTGATGTCCCCCAGCCGTGGGGGCTCACTGATGTCCCTCAGCCGTGGGGGCTCAGCTGGGGGACACAGTGATGCTCACAGGGCTCTGTCCCCTCCAGCCCAGGGCCACATTGACCGGCGCGTGGCCGCGGTGGCCGAGCAGGGCACAGCCCTGGGGCAGAGCTGCCTCACTGACCACCTGGCCCAGCAGCAGGTCCCCATGGAGCTCATCTACGGCAATGTCACCGAGCTGCTGCTGGCCGGAGTGGACACGGTGAGCAGGGGGCCTGCGGGGGTCCCCTTCCCCATGGAGGTCTCGCTGATGCCATCGTCACCTTCCTCCACCCCAGATCTCCAGCACCCTGTCCTGGAGCCTGTATGAGCTGGCACAGCACCCAGGGGTGCAGGAGGCTCTGCACCAGGAGCTGGTGGCAGCACTGGGCACCGGCTGCGACCCCTCAGGCACCGCGCTGGGCAAGGTGCCCCTGCTGAGGGCTGTGGTGAAGGAGACTCTGAGGTGGGGCTGGGGGCACAGGGATAGGACAGGGATGGGGATGGGATAGGGATGGGGATGGATACGGATGGGGACAGGGACAGGAATGGGACAGGGATGGGTATGGGGTCAAGGGTGAGGATGGGGACAAGGATGGGGACAGGGATGAGGGAGAGGATGGGACAGGGACAGGGATGGGCTGAGGCTGGGGGAGGTGGGAGGGGTGGGGATGAGGATGGGGACAGGGATAGGTCAGGGATGGGTATAAGGTCCAGGGGGGGCATGGGGACAAGGACGGGACCAGGATGGGTATGGGGGACATGAAGATGAGGCTGGGGCCAGACTGCCCAAGGTGCCAGCCCCTGCCGTGCCCGCAGGCTGTACCCTGTCATCCCTGCCAACGCCAGAGTCATCCCCGACCGCGACATCCGCGTGGGCGACTACCTGGTGCCGCGCCAGGTGAGCCGGGGGCCACTGCCACCTCTGCCAGCCCGGCTGGGTGCCTGCGGCCCTGCTCACCCCTGCCTGTGTGTCCCTCCCGCAGACCCTCATCACCCTCTGCCACTACGCCGCCTCCCGGGACAGCTGCCACTTCCCAGAGCCCGACGCCTTCCGGCCGGAGCGCTGGCTGCGCCCCGCGGGCACCAGCCCCCCCGCGGGCACCCACCAGCCCATGGGTACACACTACTCTGAGGGCACTCACTGTCCTCTGGGCACCCACTACCCCGAGGGCACCACCCACCCCACAAGCACCCACCACCCCGAGGGCACTACCCACCCCACAAGCACCCACCACCCCATGGGCACCCACTACCCCGAGGGCACCACCCACTCCACGGGCACACACCACCACCCCTTCGCCTCGCTGCCCTTCGGCGTGGGCAAGCGCAGCTGCGTCGGTCGCCGCCTGGCAGAGCTGGAGGTGCACCAGGCACTGGCACAGGTGACAACCAAACCTCCCCTCCCCCCCTCGCCAGCTGTGCCCAACTGTGCCTCTCACGTCCATCCTTGCCCTGGCACAGATCCTGCTGCGCTTCGAGGTGCGGCCGGAGCCCGGCGGTGCCCCTGTGCGCCCCATGACCCGCACGCTGCTGGTGCCCGAGGCCTGCATCAGCCTCCAGTTCCTCGACCGCTGAGTGGGCACCGAGCCGGGGCCTGCCCCCCGCGGGCACCCCTGAGCTCTGCGCTGGCCCTGGGCCCGGCTGGCACTGCGGGCGTGCAGCTGGCAACGGAGCCTGGTGGTGGCCCTGACCCCAGCGGTGTCCTTGCCCGGGGTGGTGCCCCCCGCCTGCAGCTGCTCTCCTTGGGCTCTCCCAGGGTTTATTTATTGGCCAATAAAGGATTATTTTTGGGGGGGTTTGGTGCCAGCTGCTCCCTGTGCCCCCGGGCACCGCCAGGTGACTCAGTGCCCGCCGTGCCCCCACCCCTCGGCAGCTGCCGGCTGGGGCCTGCCCTGACCTGCCCTCAGCACCCAGGGCTGACGTGGCCCTGCCGGCAGCACCGGCACGGCCCAGGGTGGGGGCACAGGATGGGCACCCCCACCCCCAGCGCCCCCCTGCCTGCCTGGCAGCACCACACGGGGCGTGGGGGAGGGGTGTCCCGAGTGGGGTCCCAGCGGCAAAGTGGTGCCAGGGTCCCTGTGCGGGCCCCCCAGGTTTCCACCCCCCCGTGGCTGTTACCCTCCTCAAGACTCTCCTCTGGTCCCCACCTTGTGACTCTCCTGTTCCCCCAACCCGTGACCCTCCTGTCCCCCCACGGTGTCCTGAGCGGGGTGGTGGGGAGGGGTCCTGCCCCAGGCCGGCCACGGGAGGGTTAACACGGGTGGGGCCTCCCACGGCCGGGCCGGGGGGGGCAATGTCGCAGGTGAGGACAGGTCTGACGTCAGCAGCAGGGACTCTGGACCCTCGTGGGGTCCCGGCCGCAGCCGAGCGTGGTGACACCAGCACGGGGCTGGGGCACCCATGAGACCCTCTGACCCCACGGCAAGGGCTGGGGGGGGGATAGCGTGGCGTGGGGGGGCTGGGGTGACCACTCGTGTCCCCCAAGGTCCCCATCCTGACTCCCAGCGGGTCCCCTGCTGTCGCCGTGGGGTCGCTTCAGCACCACGGACAGAGCGGGAGAGGCGGTCCTGAGACATGCCCCGTCCCCCTTCCCCCCAGGCCCCCTATGGCCCCCGTGGGTGCCGTGTTCCCCGTGGGTGTCCTCCCCAGCAACTCGCTCCTCCAGCCCCCTGTGCCGCCCCCAGACAGTGGCCTCTGTCCCCATCCCCACCTCCTCCACGGCACCACCTCCCCTAGTGTCACACCTGTCCAGTGTCCCCCGTGGGTACAGCATCCCCGGTGGGTGCCGTGTCCCCCGTGGGGTCCCTCCCGGCCCCTCTACTATCCCCTCTCCACAGCACCACTGGTCTGGAGTCCTGCCTGTCCCGTGGGCACTCCAACCAGCACCCCCCCAACTCCATTTGTCCCCGTGGGTTCTCTGTCCCCCGTGGCTGTTCCCACCCCCAGGTCATTCTTTCTTCCAGACCTCTGTCTGCCCCCGGGGCCGTGTCCCCTGTCTCCAACCCCTGTCCCGTGTCCCCCCCATGGTATCACTTGTTCCTTGTGTCCCCCCAAGAGCCACCTGCATTCCACTCGTGCCCCTCAGTGGGTGCAGTGTCCCCCGTGGGGGTCCCTGTAGGTCACTCTTTTCTTCCAGCCCTTGTCCCCTGTCGTGCCCCCACTCCTATGGCACCACCTGTCCTGTGTCCCCACCTACCCACCCCCATCCCGCCTCGTGTCCCCGTGTCACGCGTGGGTGCACCTCCCTGTACCTCTCACATTCAGACCTCTCTGTGTGTGTCCCCCGGGCCGTGTTCCCCCCGCGGCCGTGTCCCCTCCCGGCCTGTGTCACCCCTGCTCCTCCCGCGTGTCCCCACAGCCAGCGCTATCCCACGCGCGTCCCCCGTGGGTGTCCCTCTCGGTTACCGGGGGGCTGGGGTCAGTGAGGAGGGGCTGGGGTCAGTGAGGGGGGGTTGGGTGTCCTGGGGGGGCCGGGGGCTGGGGGAAGCTGAGTGCCAGGGAGTGCCAGGGGGTGCTGGGTGCCAGATGTGCTGGGTGCCAGGGGGCGTGGGGTGATGGGAAGTGTGGGGTGCTGGGTGCCAGGGTTTGGGGGTGCTGGGTGCCAGCATCTGACTGGGGGTGCTGGGTGCCAGGATTTGGGGGTGCTGGGTGCCAGCATCTGACTGGGGGTGCTGGGTGCCAGGGTTTGGGGGTGCTAGGTGCCAGCATCTGACTGGGGGTGCTGGGTGCCAGCGTCTGACTGTGGGTGCTGGGTGCCAGATGTGCTGGGTGCCAGGGGGCGTGGGGTGCTGGGAAGTGTGGGGTGCTGGGTGCTAGGGTTTGGGGGTGCTGGGTGCCAGCATCTGACTGGGGGTGCTGGGTGCCAGGGTTTGGGGGTGCTGGGTGCCAGCGTCTGACTGTGGGTGCTGGGTGCCAGATGTGCTGGGTGCCAGGGTTTGGGGGTGCTGGGTGCCAGTGTCTGACTGTGGGTGCTGGGTGCCAGGGTTTGGGGGTGCTGGGTGCCAGTGTCTGACTGTGGGTGCTGGGTGCCAGGGTTTGGGGGTGCTGGGTGCCAGTGTCTGACTGTGGGTGCTGGGTGCCAGGGTTTGGGGGTGCTGGGTGCCAGTGTCTGACTGTGGGTGCTGGGTGCCAGGATTTGGGGGTGCTGGGTGCCAGGGGTGCTGGGCGCCAGGGGGTGTGGGGTGCTGGGCGCCAGCTGGCAGTGGAGGCTGTTTGGGGGTGCTGGGTGCCATCTGGGGGTTATTGGGTTATTTGGTGGGTGCCGTCTGCCAGGTGGCAGTCCCTGGGTGGGCACTGGTGGGCAGTCACTTGGTGCCATCTAGTGGTCATGGAGTTGGTTGCTGGGTGCCACTCCCTGGGTGCCACCTGGGGGTCACTGTGTCGGGGGCTGGGTGCCACCCCCGGGTGGACACTGCCGGGCGGTCTGTGGGTGCCAACCCTGGGCGGGCACTGCTGGGTTGGTTGCTGGGTGCCAGCCCTGAGTCGGGCACAGGATGGCACAGGAGCAGTCCGAGCCGGTGGCAGAGCCGGGGGTGGGACCCTCTGGCAGGGGGTACCAGGCGCGGTGCCGCCGCAGCGGCCAGCTGGTGGCGCTGAAGAGCGTGCGGGTGCTGGGCACTGCCAACGGGCTGCCCTTCAGCACCATCCGCGAGGTCGCCCTCCTCAAGCGCCTCCAGCACTTCGACCACCCCAACATCGTATCATAGTATCATAGTATCATAGTATCATTCAGGGTTGGAAGGGACCACAAGGCTCAGCCAGCCCCAACCCCCCTGCCATGGGCAGGGACACCCCACACTACATCAGCCTGGCCACAGCCTCAGCCAGCCTGGCCTTAAACACCCCCAGGGACAGGGCCCCAACCACCTCCCTGCACAACCCATCCCAGGGCTTCACCACTCTCCTGGGGAAGAACTTCCTCCTCCCCTCCAGCCTCAATCTCCCCACCTCCAGCTTCATTCCATTCCCCCCCAGTCCTATCACTCCCTGAGATCCTGAGCAGTCCCTCCCCAGCCTTCCTGCAGCCCCCTGCAGATCCTGGAAGGCCACAATGAGGTCACCTGGGAGCCTTCTCTGCTCCAGACTGAACAGCCCCAACTCCTTCAGTCTGTGCTCACAGCAGAGCAGCTCCAGCCCTCTGCTCCTCCTCCTGGCCCTGCTCTGGACACCTTCCAGCCCCTCCACATCCCTCTTGTCCTAGGGGCTCCAGAGCTGGAGGCAGGACTCCAGGTGGGGTCTCCCCAGAGCTGAGCAGAGGGGGAGGATCACCTCCCTTGCCCTGCTGGCCACACTTCTCCTGCTGCAGCCCAGGCTCTGATTGACTTTGCGGGCTGCAAGTGCACATTGAGAGCTCATGTTGAGCTTTTTGTCCACCAGCACCCCCAAGTCTCTCTCCTCAGGGCTGCTTTCCAGCCAGTCACTGCCCAGCCTGCATTAACATTGAAGCTAGTCAGAGAATGGATACTCTTGCCTGTGCAAAAACTAATATTATATAGTCAAGTGATATGAAAAGCATCAATTCTGATTTTCTGCCTGAAAAGAAATGCCAAAACATCGTCTGGTGAGTGCCACCCCCGGTGCCCCCCTGCCAGCCTCTGTGCCCTGGCACCCGCCCCGGGGTGGGGGGAGGGGAGGGAGAGGCTCCTGGGCTGCAGGAGAGCCTTGGGTGCCCAGGTGGCATCTCCTCCTGGCCCTGCTCTCAAGCCATGGGTTGAGTGCCCAGATGCCACCTCTTGCCACCACCCCCTGACCCTTCACTCCACAGCCATGGGGGTGAGTGCCAGGAGCTGGGCACCCATCTGCCACCCTGGCTGGGGTTCAGGAAGCCTCAATGTGTGTCTCCTGCCCCAGGCCTGCCCCTCGACACCATCAAGGTGGGCAGGGGCTGGGCAATGGGCACCAGGAGCTCAGGGGTGTGTGGGGGGGGAGGTACTCTGCTGATGCCAGGGCCGTGCCCGCAGGACCTGATGCAGCAGTTCCTGGGGCTTGGGCTTCCTGCACTCCAACTGCATCATCAACCGCGACCTGACCAGCAGCGGGCAGGGCAAGCTGGCAGACTGCGGCCTGGCACCCATCTACAGCTGCCAGGTGGCACTGACCCCCCGGGGTGGGTGCTGGAGGAGGGCTGGGGGGCACGGGGGGGGGGGAGTAGGGGGGTGCAGCTCATGGTGGCCGGGGGGTGGTGGCTGTGAGGTCAAGGAGCTGTAGAGCTGGAGCCGAAGAAGCTGTGGGGCCCAGGTCTAGGTCTAGGTGGCCACAGGTCTTGGTGGCCATGGGCTGGTGGCCATGAGGTCAAGGGTTGAGGTCTAGGTGGCCATGGGCTGGTGGCCATGAGGTCAAGGGTTGAGGTCTAGGTGGTCATGAGAGTTGGTGGCCATGAGCCCAAGGAGCTGTGGGGATCAGGGCAGATCTAGGCCTAGGTGGTCTCAGGTCTTGGTGGCCAGGAGCTCAAGGAGTTGCAGGTCCCAGCTGGGCTCAGCTGGTGCCCACAGCACTGGGTGGCCATGGGGCTCAGCTGGTGGCCACAGAAGGTGCCCAGGCTGTGCCCAGCTGAGCTGTGGCTGTGGGGGGTGCCCAGGCTGTGCCCAGCTGAGCTGTGGCTGTGGGGGGTGCCCAGGCTGTGCCCAGTTGAGCTGTGGCCATGAGGGGTGCCCAGGCTGTGCCCGGCTGAGCTGTGGCTGTGGGGGGTGCCCAGGCTGTGCCCAGCTGAGCTGTGGCTGTGGGGGGTGCCCAGGCTGTGCCCAGTTGAGCTGTGGCCATGAGGGGTGCCCAGGCTGTGCCCGGCTGAGCTGTGGCCATGGAGGTGCCTAGGGTGTGCCCAGCTGAGCCGTGCCCTGGGGGTTGCCCAGGCTGTACCTGATGAGGGTGGCACCGCCGCAGGTGACGCTGTGGTACTGAGTGCTGGAGGTGCTGCTGCAGGCCTCCTGTGCCACCCCTGGGGAGCTGCGGAGCTCTGGCTGCATCTTCACTGAGAGGTACCGCAGGAAGTGAGCTGCCACAGGGCACAGGGCTGAGGACAGGGCAGGGGACAGCTGGGGGACAGGTAGGGACAGGGCAGCGGTCAGGTGGGGGAGCAGAGCACTGAGTCACTACCAATCCCAGAGCAGACCCCAGACACAAAAGGGACCCCACAGAGACCTCAAAACCTCATTGAGACCTCCAACTCCTTTAGGACCCCCCCCAGAGCCCCCAATTTAGATGCCCTCAAACCCCCTTCTGATGCACCCAAACCCCTTCTGATGCACCCAGCTCCACTTTAGGTACCTCCAGATGCTTTTAATGTCCCCAGCCCCCACTGATAGATGACCCCAGAAGCCCTAACACTGTCCCAGACCCTTTTAGGGGGCTCCAGACCCCTTGCAGATGCCCATAGAATCCCTTTAGACACCAGAGGAAGCCTTTGCCTCCCTCATGTGGAGGCCGCTCAGAGCTCTTAGCAGCAGGTAGCACAGACAGGGCTCTTGCTCTTCCCAGTTAAACCTTCAGTGGTTGCAGCTCTCAGCCTGGGTCGGTGCAGGTCCCTGACTGTGAGGTTGTGAGCTGCTGGACTCCAGTATCTGAAAGCCCTTTCCCAACCCAGAGGATTCTGCTCCTCCCTAAACCACTCAGCTGGGGCTGGTTTAGTTTATGTAGCTCTAAACCACTCAGCTGGGGCTGGTTTAGTTTATGTAGCTCTAAACCACTCAGCTGGGGCTGGTTTAGTTTATGCAGCTCCAAACCACTCAGCTGGGGCTGGTTTAGTTTATGTAGGTCTAAACCACTCAGCTGGGGCTGGTTTAGTTTATGCAGCTCTAAACCACTCAGCTGGGGCTGGTTTAGCTGGTCTAAACCACTCAGCTGGGGCTGGTTTAGTTTATGCAGCTCTAAACCACTCAGCTGGGGCTGGTTTAGTTTATGCAGCTCTAAACCACTCAGCTGGGGCTGGTTTAGTTTATGCAGCTCCAAACCACTCAGCTGGGGCTGGTTTAGTTTATGTAGGTCTAAACCACTCAGCTGGGGCTGGTTTAGTTTATGCAGCTCCAAACCACTCAGCTGGGGCTGGTTTAGTTTATGTAGGTCTAAACCACTCAGCTGGGGCTGGTTTAGTTTATGCAGGTCTAAACCACTCAGCTGGGGCTGGTTTAGTTTATGCAGCTCCATGGCAGGAAGAGTGATCCAATACAAATATGATTGATTGAATACCAAACTTTGTTTTTCTGAGCTGATTGATCCGGGTTCGTTTGCCAGGCCGATGAGAGGTTGATGACACTCGACAGGAGGCTAACAAACAGCAGAGTAAGAGTCCAGAACCATCACAGCTTGGAACACAGAGGAACAAACTGGAATCTGCCTGTACATGAAGCCAAGAGCAATGCTGCCTGGGGTGGTGCAGAGCAACCACCTCCAGTCCACAGCAGAGCTGTCCACAGGCCACCAACTGTAAAGTGTGGCAAGAAGCAGGTGAATGAGCATAAGTTACTGGGATGGGTTAGGCCCATCCTGAAAGCAGGGGGAGAGGGCTTGTGAGAGCCTTGCTTTCCCTGGAGGGGGTTTTCCCCCTGGGGAACTGACTCAATCTGTTCCACTCCCCCTCCCTGTCCAGCAAGCCTATGGAAGACCCTGCAGCCATTTGCTCTCTTTTACTTCTGCCTCGTGGGGACCAAAGAGAGTTGCTACTGGCTTCCTGGTTCCATGGGGTCACGTCTGGTCCTCCTCCTCCCTACCACATCCAGGCCTCTCCAAAGGACTCCAAAGGACAGGGTTTGTATTTTCCCCATCCATCCTTGCTCCTTATCCTTGTGAACCCTCCCTGCTATTGTTACCCAGGCCCACTTTAGGTAACAGCAGATCCCCTTAACAGACCCCCCGTTGCTCAGCAGGTCCGGGGCTGCTCCTGCCCCTGTGCCTGGGGAGCAGCTCTGCTGGGCTTCCTTCAGAGCTTTTTCCATTCAAAAGCAACACACCACAGACACACACAAACCACAATCCACTGTTTGAATTTATAGAGACAGTTGATATTTCTGTTTCTGGTTCAGCCCCCCCTGTGGCTCTACTCAGGATGTGCTTTTCCCTCCTGGAAGCCCAGAACAGATCCTGGGGGGACATGTCAAAGCCTTTCTGCACACAAATCACTGCCATTCTGCAGTCTCTTGAGAAACAGACAGCTTCTGCTCTGCTGGAACACCTCACACTTAGCTTTCCAGAGTTTTTATTCCCCTCAGAGACTGTTGAGTTCTGAGCAGCTGAGGAGCCCTGGGGAACCCCTTCACAGAAATGTTCATTCCCCCAGCAGCAGCTCTGGCTTCAGAACCAAAGCCTTCTGTGACCTCAGCACCAGCTGCAGCTCTCAGTACGACCAAACTACACAGGAATGGCCTCCTCCCAGTGCCCTCCCAGTCCCACCAAGGGACTGGGAGAGAACTGGAAGCAACTGGGAAGGAACTGGCAGGGACTGGGAGGAAACTGGTAGAGAGTGAGTGGTAACAGAGGCTCAAATGGGGGGCACTGGGAAGAATTATGAGAGAGCTCTGAAGGGACTGGGAATGACTGGGAAAAAAAGTTCCAAAGAGGACCCCAAATTGGCCCAAATGGCCCCAAAGTAGACAGAACCCAAACTGGGGTGACCTGCACCAATGCAGACAATGAAAGTGCTTCCTGCAAAAACCTCGCTGACCAATGAGAGTGCAGGCTTAGGGTGGGTGGGTTGTGAGTTGGGTTGTGAGTTGGGTCTTGAGTTGGGTCTTGAGCAAGGTGAGAGGTTGTCCTTAGGGATAGGGTGGGTGGGTTGCGAGTTGGGTTGTCTCAGACAGCAAGGTGAGAGGTTGTCCTTAGGGATAGGCTGTGTGGGTCATGAGTTGGGTTGTGAGTTGGGCTGTTGCTCTCAGCAAGGTGATAGCTTGTCCTTCGGCTTAGGCTGGGTGGGTTGTGAGTTGGGTCTTGAGTTAGATCTTGAGTAGGGTTGTCTCTCTCAGCAAAGTGAGAGCTTGTCCTTAGGCTTAGGCTGGGTGGGTTGTGAGTTGGGTCTTGAGTTGGTGTTGTAGTTTGGGCTGGGTGCCCTCTGCTACAGGGGTGTTTCCTGTGTCCAGAAGTCCAGCCCAGTGGGTGGACACAGGAAATTAGGTTATTTCCTACCATGATCCCTTGCACCACTATAAATTATATGGCAGGGTTGGGCACTTCCTTTTTCCTTCCTCTCCGCCACCTGGTAACTGGGGGAGATATCTCCCAGCCATGGGCCTGGTTAGGCCCAAGGCCATGGGGGATGGGCAGCCTCAGATCTGGCCAGCTGAGACTAGCCTAGCAGTGGGAGGGGAGAGGAGGAGCCCTGGGGGTTTTGGGTGCACCCTCAGGTGGGGATGGGATCTGTCTGGGACTGTTTCAGGGTTCTTGTCACTGTGTCTCTAGCTTTCTGCATGCACTCACTGTTCTCTATTTAAACTTTCCATCACTTTTGCAATCTGTTTGTCTGAGTTGTTATTTCTGTGCATGGTGGGGAGGGGGTCTGTCCCAACCCATTACAGTTGGGTTTCTGTCTCAGCAAAGTGAGAGAGGTTGTCCTTAGGGATAGGGTGGGTGGGTTGTGAGTTGGGTCTTGAGTTGAGTTGTCTCTCTCAGCAAGGTGAGAGGTCATCCTTAGGCTTAGGGTGGGTGGGTGTTGAAGGCACATTATGCCCAGAATTAGGCCCAGAATCATGCCCCAGCTATTGAAACTTGTCCCAGCGTGTGGCCACATCTCCCTCCTCTCATGAAGGGAACAAAGGCCAAGGCTCAGCCAGGCTGCATGGACAACGACACACACCCATGGCATGGGATGCTGGTGCTGACACCAAGCATGGCATAACTCTAGCTTCATGCTTCCTATAGGCTGCAGCTGGTTGTTTATGAGAGTGCCCACTGGCCAAACCCAGCCTTGAGGAACTTACAAGTGTTACCCCAACTTGTAAACAAGTTGCCCTCTTCTCTTTGTCCGATCTCCTTGACTGAGCTGCTAAGCTCGTGCTGTAGCCTTTGCTATTAAGCACATTGCTATTAAGTCTTCTCTCTCCTACAAGCAAGCAAACCAGTGGCCTCTGCACGACGAGAAGCCAGCACCCAGGCAGGCCTGTTGAGCCTCAGCCCTGAGAGGATTTCCAGAGGAAGTACCTTTGCTGAGAGTCTGAGGAGCTCCAGCGTTGCATTGCCAGTCTCACCGGTCGGAAGAGGCCGCTGTGCCTTCAGGAGGACTGGGTCCCCAAGGGTAAGACTGCCCAGTTGGTGGGGAAGGGACTATCTGAATCTGGCAGTCCAAATGTCTGCTACAGCCTTAAGCAGCAGGCTGAGGAGCTGCACAACCCTGGGTGTCAGCTTGGAAAGCAGGACCAGCGCCAGCTGCATGCCTGCGTGACCCTGCCCTTACGAGAGAGGGGAGGAGCTGCCCCTTCTGCTGCTCCATGCTCTGTGAACCCCAGGGGAATCCAGAGCACCCTTTGTGCCCTGTGCTCCAAAGCTGGGACTGCTCGGATGGGGTCCTGCCTGCTCCTTCGAGCCGAGCAAAGGGGAAGCTGCTGCTCCGCGCAGCTGCGCTTCTTCCTGGGGCCGTCCTCACTGGTCCTGAAGGTCGTTGCCATGAAGGCTGACCCTGTCCCCGGAGCAGCCCTGCGGTGGGTTGGGAGAGAAGGCCTAGCTTTCTCTCCCCCACAAAGGAAAAAAACCCCACAGCTAACTCAGCTGCAGAAGCGGAAGGAATGCTATATTTTACAAGCAGTGTGGAAAAGCAGGTTATGTACACAAGATATACAGTATTTACAATATATGTACAGAAATATACAGCAAAGTAAAAAAACCAAGAATACAGGAACAAAATTCCCTCCTCTGGACAGAGGAGCGTTCCCCCCCTGTACTCCCTTCTCTCCCCCTACCTCCCTTTTTTCCCAAAGAGGGTTAGAAAGAGAAAAAAAGGCAGTTATTAATAAAGCGGAATTCTAGTAGGCCTATTAGTAGGATTAGTTGCTTATCTGTTCAAGGTCGCTCTGGCAAGGAGCCCAGAAGCAGGCAAGCTGGAAGGGAGAGGGAAAGGAACGAAGTGAGAAAAAGTTCCAGCTGTGCTAAAACTTAAAACTGCATTCTACCAATCTACCAATGAAATTCGTGTAGAATATCGATGTTTTCATTGTCTTCACCAAAACATTCGGCCAGAGTGTCCCAGCACTGTCCCTTTCTTAAAGGCACAGCCTCAAACGGTCACAGTCCACCCCTTCTAAATGATTTCATTGGCTGTTCATACTGTCCATCCAATCCAAAATGATATTTACAGTTCGTCAGTAAAGTCCATAGTCCACTCCGGCTATGCTCAGATGTGGATGATTCAAAAGTCCAAGAAAATCAGGAAATGAGAAAAATGGAAAACAGTTTGTCTCTTTGCAGACGAAGCAAAGAAAAGGGAAACAGGGATCCTCAGGGTCTCTCAGGTGACTCAGGGCTCTCAGGGCTCTCAGGGTTCGTGCACCGTAGATTCCTCGTAGATTCTTCCTTTGGACGCGATGTAGCTGCACAACAGTCTGAAATTAAACTCTTTCAGCTAAAGTTAAATTTCTTTGTGGAATACACTGAATTTCACCATTCTCTTGCATTACCCAATAAGTGTGACCCGGACCTTCAGCTGAAACCACCCCTCGGACAGGTTTAGCCTCTCCTGAGGGTGAAAATACCCAAACAGTTTTACCTAACAGATTCTTTTCTCTAACAACAGGAACTCTATCACCTTCTACTTTCCATAGCAAATCTGAATGTGCAGGTCCAGCTCGGTTCACTGAACCTCTACTATTTACCAGCCAGGTACTTGTGCTAAATGTTTTTCCCAGTTTTTCAAAGATCCACCCCCCATGGCTTTAAGAGTGGTCTTCAACAAACCATTGTAGTGTTCAATCTTCCCTGAAGCTGGTGCATAGTAGGGAATGTGGAATATCCACTCAATACCGTGCTCTTTTGCCCAGTTCTTTACAAGGTTGTTCTTGAAATGAGTTCTGTTGTCTGACTCAATCCTCTCTGGAGTTCCGTGTCTCCACAGGATCTGTCTCTCCAGACCGAGAATGGTGTTGCGTGCAGTTGCATGTGGAACTGGGTAAGTTTCCAACCATCCAGTGTTTGCCTCTACCATAGTAAGTACGTGTTGCTTACCAGAACGAGAACGTGGTAGAGTGATGTAGTCAATCTGCCAAGCTTCACCATACTTGTACTTGGACCATCTGTCACCATACCACAAGGGCTTAATTCGCTTTGCCTGCTTAATAGCAGCACAAATGTCACAGTCATGGATGACTTGTGTGATAGCATCCATGGAAATGTCTATGGATCTGTCACGAGCCCATTGGGATGTTGCATCTCTGCCTTGATGTCCTGACGAATCCTGAGCCCACCGAGCTAAGAATATCTCACCTCGGTGTTCCCAGTCGAGATCAAGATTAGAGTCCATGTCTACTTGAGAAACTCTTGCAGCTAGATCTGCCTGATGGTTGTGTTGCTGTTCCTCAGTAGCTTTGCTCTTAGGAATGTGAGCATCAATGTGTCTCACTTTCACTGGAATTCTCTCGACTTGATCAGCAATGTCCTGCCACAGGTCGGCTGCCCAAATGGGTTTTCCTTTCCTTTGCCAACCATTCTTCTTCCATTTCTTTAGCCAACCCCATAGAGCATTGGCTACCATCCATGAGTTGGTGTAGACTGCTCCCGGAGCAGCCCTACTGGCCCTGTCAAGCCGACCCTGCAGGGCTGCTCCCTGCAGTCTGGAGGTAGCAGCCTGAGTCCTGCGAAGGGACCCTGCTACCAGCTAGCCTACGTTCCATCCCCTCTCCACTGCTGCAGGAGGGAGAAGGTTGCCGCCACCGTCGCCGTCTGGACCAGCCTAGGAGCCAGCCCCAGGGACAGCAGCCTACCGGAGCCTGGTACTTAACCTTGCTATAAACACAGGACACAGAGTATCTTCAACCTGCTTCCCACTGACTGACATTCCATTCAAAGCACCCACCTCTAGCAGCACGGCATTCCCAGTTCAAGCCTCTGACACGTTGTGGTATCTCTGTATATAGCTAAGCAGCTGACAGCCTCCTCTCGAGTCGCCACCTGGTGGACAAGAGGCAGAATTGCAGCCTTTGATATATTAATAGAAATTAATTCTGTAAATATTCAAATTGGGTCCAAATTGTAGATACTAAACCACTTATGGGATGTATTTCACAATCGTGCACTAGAATATGTATATAAAATAGTGATCCATTGGTTATTGATAATTTTCATAATGAATACAAATTAATATTTCTCTAATTCATGTTTCATATCCATTAATCCATAACCTCTTCATCACAGTGGGTTGTGAGTTGGGTTGTGTCTGAAAGAGCTTTCTAGAATGCAGAGACACAAACCAAAGCATAGGGGTGTGTCCCAGGTTGAGGTAGATCCTCTCTTGCCTCCCACCAGGGCAGAAAAATGAGACTCAGATAAGTGGATTTGCAGAAGTGATGGAAAGTTTAAATGGAAAAGCAGTAAAGTGTTTTACAGAAGCTACAAAGCACACTGACAAAAGGATCCCAAAGCACACAGAGTCCCTTACAGCACACCCAGAAGCATCCCAGCATTTCCCTTCTCCCTACCTGAGGGTATAACCAAACTCCCTAGGGCTCTATCTTCCCCCCCTCCACTGTTAGACTAATCTCAACTGGCCAGATCTGAGATTGCCCTTCCCCCTTCTCCTCCTGGCATTAGGCCTAGCCAGGCCCAAGAGACCTTGAGATAACTCCCCTTCCATTACCAGCTAGGGAGCATTTCCCATGGGAGCAGCAAGGGAAGAAAGTGGAAGTGTGAGGCCTTGCTGATAGATTTATAGGGAGCAGGACATTATGGGAATGAAATACACAGCTTCCTGTCTCCACCCCCTGGGCTGGACACTCGTGGCACCAGAGGTATAACTTGTGTGGCAGCAGCAGGAGGCACCCAGCCTAAACTGCCACATGGTGGCAGAACCTGAAGAGAAAAGCCTAGGCTCAAATTTCTTCTTACATTTGGTCTCTCTTCAGGAGAGAGTCAAAATGAGGCTTGAAATTCTGGGCTAGCACTTGCATGTGGCTGAGGTCCCCTGTCTGAGGAAACAGCAGCAGGTTCCCCAAAGCAAGGTATTCTCCTTGTAACACTGCTGTAGTAACCTCTGGTGTGACAGGGCAATGCTTCTGGCCAACCAGAGAAGGTTTCAGTGAGTACCAACGGGGACCTGGATCCCCTCTTTCTTGGGAGCCCAGTAAAATACATTTGACATTCTTGTCCTGGATCATTTTCTTTGCTAACCTGTCCCAACCTAACTCCTCTCCTTACCTTAGGGTTAGCCTTAGGACACACTCACATTGCTGGGTTACCTGCTCTCCTGTGCTGTATAACTTTCGTGCTAGACACTCCTGAACCAACTTTCCCCACAGGGCTTCTGTCCCCAATGAGTCTTTGCATGTTCCACCTGAACAAAAGCCCAGGGAAGGTTAATGGGTGTGATTGACTTCCCATCCAGTGTCCTGGCCCAGCCCTTTCCTATCCTAAGCCCTAAGAGGTCTTTGATTAATTTCTGATCCTATGCCATACACAGGTTCTGGCTCTTGTTGCTCAACTGACAGTTTACCATCTGGGATCAAAACAAACTCTGCCACCTTCCTCCCCTCCCTGGCCACCCTTTGAGCTGTTTCATCTGCCAGTCAATTGCCTCTCGTGACCGGTATTCCCTTTTTGGTGCTCTTTGCAGTGCATTGTGGCTACCTTGCTTGGCTCTTGCACTGATGCCAGCAGCCTCAGTATTTCTTGTGCAGGTTTAATACCTTTTCCTTGAGGTGACAACAGTCCTCTGTCTTTCCGAGTGGCTCCCTGGGCATGTACCACCCCAAAGGCATACTTGGAGTCAGTCCCTGTGTTTGCACATTCCCCTTGGGAAAGCTCAAGGGCTCTGGTCAGTGCTACCATCTCTGCCTTTTGAGCAGAGGTGTTACTTGGTAGGGCTCCTGCCTCAGTTACCTCTTCTCTGTAGTTACAGCATACCCAGCTTTGCTTTCTCCCTGGATCACAGAACTGCTTCCATCAGTGTACCAGTTATGGTCTGCCTTTTCCAGGAGTTCTTCCTTCAGGTCAGGTCTGATGGAGTAAGTAATGGTGGATAACTGGCTCTCCATGACCTCCCTGGAGGAAAGAGGCTGGATTGACCACATTAGTGACTGATTTCTCCATCATCCTGTTCCACTAGGATGGCTTGGGATTCGAAAACTCCTTGTAGAGACAGCAGGTGTCCCCCTGGGCCTCTAGAACAGCAGAGCTGCTGTGTGGTACCAGGACTGTGCTCTTCTGTCCCACTGTGGATTTGCAAGACGCTTGAATGTTAATTGCAACTGCAGCCACAGCCCTCAGGCATCCTGGCCCTCCCTTGCTTACCTCATCCAGGTGTTCAGAGAGGTGTGCCACTGCCCTTCAATAGGGTCCTAAGGTTTGTGCTAGGACTCCGTGTGCCATCCCTTGGCATTCATGGGAATACACTAAAAAGGGTTTGGTGACATCAGCTAGGCCTAGTGCTGGTGCCCTCAGCAATTCCTTCTTTAAGGTATGGAAAGTTTGTTCAGCTTCTCCATTCCATGGCAAGTCCTTATCAGTCTCTTTAGAGAGGTTTCACAAGCAGGCCACAATTACTAATCCACAACCAGCACCACCCTGCCATTCCCCAGAAGGTTTGGAGTGCCTTCACTGTGTTTGGCAGTGGGATACAACATGTGGGCTCCTTTCTTTCAGGGCCCAGCACTCGCTGTCCCGCA
Organism: Melanerpes aurifrons; assembly: GCA_011125475.1. Classification (NCBI taxonomy): domain Eukaryota; kingdom Metazoa; phylum Chordata; class Aves; order Piciformes; family Picidae; genus Melanerpes; species Melanerpes aurifrons. The sequence goes on along the minus strand of WWNC01000077.1, from coordinate 766,689 downwards.
GTCAATTCATATCCCAAGTAGATTATTGAGGCTGTATCATTTGGGCCTTCTGTGGGGAAACTCACTACCCATTCAGCCACAAAATTCAGCATGCTCACAGGCCACCATAGTCACACTCCATCACAGTCACAGTCCACTATAGTCACAGTCCATCACGCTCACAATCCATCACCCTCACAGTCCATCACCCTCACAGTCCATCACACTCACAGTCCATCACCCTCACAGTCCATCACACTCACAGTCCATCACACTCACAGTCCATCATAGCCACAAAATTCAGCATGCTAACAGTCCATCATAGTCACAGTCCATCACAGTCACAGTCCACCATTCACAGTCCATCACGCTCACAGTCCATCATGCTCACAGTCCATTACAGTCCATCACACTCACAGGCCATCACAGTCACAGTCCATCATAGTCACAGTCCATCATAGTCACAGTAATAATAATAAAAATAAATAATAATGAAAAACCAGGTTGGAAGAGACCTTCAAGATCTTTGCGTCCAACCTATCAACTAATCCAACACCACCTAAACAACTAATCCATGGCACCAAGCACCCCATCAAGTCTCCTCCTGAACACCTTCAATGACGGCGACTCCACCACCTCCCCGGGCAGCCCATTCCAATGGGCAATCACTCTCTCTGTGTAGAACTTCTTCCTAACCTCCAGCCTAAACCTCCCCTGGCGCATCCTGAGACTGTGTCCTCTTGTTCTGGTGCTGGCTGCCTGGGAGAAGAGAACAACCTCTGCCTGTCTACAACCTCCCTTCAGGTAGCTGTAGAGAGCAATAAGGTCACCCCTGAGTCTCCTCTTCTCCAGGCTAAGCAGCCCCAGCTCCCTCAGCCTCTCCTCACAGGGCTGCGTTCCAAACCCCTCACCAACTTCGTTGCCCTTCTCTGGACTTGGTCCAGCAAGTCAACCTCCTTCCTAAACTGAGGAGCCCAGAACTGGACACAGTACTCGAGGTGCGGCCTAACCAGTGCAGTGTCCAGGGGCAGAATGACCTCCCTGCTCCTGCTGGCCACACTGTTCTTGATGCAGGCCAGGATGCCATTGGCCCTCTTGGCTGCCTGGGCACACTGCAGGCTCATGTTAAGCCTTCCATCGACCAGTACCCCCAGGTCCCTCTTTACCTGGCTGCTCTCAACCACTCTGACCCCAGCCTGTAGCACTGCATGGGGTTGTTGTGGCCAATGTGCAGAACCTGGCACTTGGATGTGTTCAGTCTCATGCCCTTGGACTCTGCCCATCTGTCCAGCCTGTCCAGGTCCCTCTGCAGAGCCTCTCTACCCTCTAGCAGATCAACTCCTGTCCCCAGCTTGGTGTCATCAGCAAATTTACTGCTGATGGACTCAATGCCCTCATCCAGATCATCAATGAAGATGTTAAAGAGCACAGGGCCCAGCACTGATCCCTGGGGCACACCCCTGGTGCCTGGCTGCCAGCTGGCTGTGGCACCATTCACCACCACTCTCTGGGCTCAGCCTCCAGCCAGTTCCTAGCCCAATGCAGTGTGGTCCCATCCAAGCCATGGGTTGACAGCTTGGCCAGGAGTTTGCTATGGGGGACAGTGTCAAAGGCTTGGCTGAGGCCCAGGTAGACTACATCCACAGACCTCCCCACATCCACCAAGGGGGTACCTGGGCATAGAAGGAGATCAGGTTGGTCAGGTAGGACCTGCCCTTCCTAAATCCATGCTGACTGGGCCTGATCCCTTGGCCACCCTGTAAGTGCTCTGCACATCACACTCACAGCCCATCACAGTCACAGCCCATCACAGTCACAGTCCATCACACTCACAGTCCATCACACTCACAGTCCATCACACTCACAGCCCATCACAGTCACAGTCCATCACAGTCACAGTCCATCACACTCACAGCCCATCACAGTCACAGTCCATCACACTCACAGTCCATGAAAGTAACTGCCCATCATACTCACAGTCCATCACACTCACAGTCCATGAAAGTAACTGCCCATCATACTCACAGTCCATCACACTCACAGTCCATCATAGTCACAGTCCATCACGCTCAGTCCATTCTGCTCACAGTCCATCCCGCTCATAGTCTATCACACTCACAGTCCATCACGCTCACAGTCCATCACAGTCACAGTCCATCACACTCACAGTCCACCTTGATTACAGTCCATCACAGTCACAGTCCATCACACGTACCGTCCATCATAGGCACAGTCATCACGCTCACAGTCCATCATGCTCACAGTCCATGACAGTGACAGTACATCACAGTCACAGGCCATCACAGTCACAGTCCATCATAGGCACAGTCCATAATATTCACAATCCATCACAGTCACAGTCCATCACAGACACAGTCCATCACACTCACAGTCCATCACAGTCACAGTCCATCATAGGCACAGTCCGTAACATTCTCAATCCATCACACTCATAGTCCATCATGCTCACAGTTCATGATGCTCACAGTCCATCACAGACACAGTCCATCACACTCACAGTCCATCACACTCACAGTCCATGTCGTTCACAGTCCATCACTCAAACAGTCCATCATAGTCTCAGTCCATCACAGTTATAGTCCATTACAGTTACAGTCCATCATAGTCACAGTCCATCAAAGTCACAGCCTATCACACTCACAGGTTATTATAGTCACAGTCCATCACAGTCCATCATGCTCACAGACCATCACACTCATAGTCCATCATGCTCATAGTACATCACAGTCACAGACCAGCACACTCACAGTCCATCACAGTCGCAGTCCATCACAGTCGCAGTCCATCACAATCACAATGAATCACACACACAGTCCATCACAGTCACAGTATATCACAGTCACAATGAATACCACTCACAGTCCATCACGCTCACAGCTGGAGGCAGCAGTGCAAGGAAAGTACAGCACAGCTGAGCGCCTGTAGCTGGTGAGACACAGGGACGGAGCCACAGCTCCAGACAGCTCTGCCTGTGGAGCTTCACAGTGAATATCTGCCACGGGGTGGCAGGCCCCACACCGGCTACTGCTCTGGACAAGGTGTGACAGCAAGGGTCAATGACTCTCAGCAGACCCTGAGGGAGATGTCCTTACGATGGATACTGCTTGCAGTGCTGAACTGGAGACTAACATTTCCTACCTGTCATTAACCTGGATTCACCAAACGTTGCTGTTGGAACCAAGAAGCTACCCTTGATAGCAAATGAGTTTATCCAGGCTTTTATTGCAGCCCTGGGGTACACAGGAATCTCTCCCAAAGTGTGCACCCCCATGGATACCCCCATGGATCTGTGGGCACAGAGGTTCTTACAGCATATGAACAGACACAGGCTCCAGTTTCCCCAGAAATCATTACCCTGTCCACACCTATCCCTGGCGTGGTGAAGAGGTTATTACATTTATGAATGTGAAATATGAATTATGAAAATATTATTTTTATTAATTACCAAATGATTAATAACCGATGGATCACTAACTTACACACGTTCCAGTGCACGTTTATGAAATACATTCCATAAGTGGCTCAGTGTTATGATTAGAATTTAAATGAACTAGTTACAGACTATTTCTATATGTATATAACGAAGGGTACAGTTCCGCCGCTTGGCCACTAGATGGCGACTCGGCGGGACGCGGGCGGCTCCTGGCTATATACAGCAGTATTATAAGCTCTCTATGCGTCAGCGCTGACTCTGCTAGACGTGGAGACTTTGAACTGAGTACTGGTGGATGGAAAGCAGGTGGGAGATGCTCTGTAGCTGTTGTTTGTAGCAAGGTGAAGGTCCGGCAGGATGCTGCCGCTGGACTGGTTCCTAGTCGAGTTGGACGGCGGTGTTGGGTTACTGTCTCCTCTCTCCGCAACAGTGAAGAGTGCATAATGGAACCTGGGCTCAGCGCGGAAGCAGGCTCCCTTCAGGACTCGGTCGATTCGCTCCAGACAACAGGGATCGGTCCTGGTTGGGGTCAGTCTGTGGGGTCGGCCCTCAGGAGTCGGCTCGCACGACAGGGTGGGGTGACGGTTGCCGGTAGGCGGCAACTGGGGTGATTCCTCAAGGCTGGGTTCGACCAATGGGCACTCTCATAAACAACTGGCTTCAGCCTATAGAAAGCCTGGAGCTAGGATTATGCCCACACCTGGTATTTGCACGAGCACTGCATGCGCTGGGTGCCTGCTGGCCTGGCTAATGCCTTGGCTTTTGTCTTCCTCCTGAAGGAGGGGGAACTTGTCCACATGCTGGGACAAGTTTCAGTGTTTGGGCATAATGTGCCTTCACCACATTACCACACCCTTGCCCATGGGCATATATAAGCCTCGAGTATGGATTACCCTTAACAAGGTTTATCCCATATAGGTAAAGCTATCTCATACCTGCTTGGTAGATTACACTTTCAAACATAGTGACTTACAATATCTTAGCACTATATGAACAGTATATGAACTTTGAACTGTACTCTTAGCAGAACGTGCTGCCTTAGGAGTGTGGAACAAATGTTTGCTCTGAAACCAATATTGGTACTCTTGATTATCTCCCACCACCTCCTTGACTGAGTGATGGGGTTTGACTCCCATACAACACTAAAGCTATCAAAGTGTCTATGGAGTTTGTCAGTTTCCCACCCCCTTGATAGGATGGGCTCTATCACTATGACAGAACTTCCTCAGTGTTGAGATGAGGAATAACCCCTTTCCTTTGCTGCTTTTATCAGGCCAGTGATTACAATTTTCACTACTTTCTTCCTCACCCTTGGTTTCATGGACAATGCCGATTCCTTGGGCCATTCCATATTGAGGAGTAGCTCACACCACAGATCTAGTGAGTCAGGTGAATCTCGCGAATTAGAGCATTTCCTATCACTCTGCATGTTTTCTTTCCCTCTACTGGGGTTACAGGAACCTCGTGAGTGTTGTCTTCCCATGCAGTGTTTCTGTCTGCCTGGGTTGGCGGAAGGGGATGCTTGAGAGCGTTGCTCTTCCCTTCTCTGGCCATGCGGTATTGCTTTATGGCTGGCAGTATATACCTTTCGCTGGTGTCCCTCCTTGCTGGGTGTGTGGTCCCTTCTGGAACTCTCCCGTTCAGAGGTCTTTTCCTGGAACTTTGCTTTCAGGATGCTGTGGGGTTCAGCCTTATTGGCTTCTATAGCAGCTTGGCTCTTCCGCAGTTTGCGGTGATGCTGTGGGCTAGACTCACATTCAGAATCTGAGTCCGATGTGGTGCTCCGTGTGTTTCTGGGATCATAGTAATCTCTCTTGCTGGGATGCTGTGCAAGCTGTTGTTGAGTTGGCCTGACTACCTTATTGCAAGAGCTTCTATTTCCCTGGTTACCTCTTGGTCTGCCATGCTGTGGGAAACTCAGTCCGCTGCTGGCCTGGGAGTCATCTAGCGATGCTAAGTTGAATCTCACCACCTTCTTAGGGATTTGTTGCTGATTGAAGCTGGTGGCTTCATTGTCATCATCTGGTGATGTGGAACCTGACTTGGCTTGCTGCACTGGTGCTGTAGCTGCTGACCTGTCTGGTGTAGGTAAACTAACACTGCTCACGTGCTGATGCTGAGCAGCTGCTGAATCCTAGTCAGCCGGCTTCTGCTTGTCAGCTGGAACAGACAGAATAGGAGAGCCTGGTTCTCGTGGGTCATGTGCCCTGGCTACTTCATAGGTAGCATGTGATTGCCATTGAGACTTGAAGACAGACATGGTCTCTTATGTGCAGCTCAAATAAATCATGAAGTCTCTGGCTGTGTGCCTCTGACTTTGCCAGTTCCCTTTCCAATTGGGAAACCTTTTGGTCAAAGAATTTAATTTCCTCCTGCATCTGTATAATACAAGATGCCATCAGGACAGCATGTTCGCTGCTGGGTTCGCTTAGCTTTGCTAAAATGCCATCTATATTTTTACAATTTAATTTTGCCCGCTCCAAGTCTGGGGCTGAAATTTTGTATCCCAAATTATGGAAATATTTCACAGCTGTGCACCCTGCTCGCTGCACCATTACTGTGATGATGAGGTTATTAAATTTATGAATATTAAATATGAATTATGGAAATAGTATTTTTATTATAAAATGATTAATAACCGATGAATCACCAACTTATGTACATGTTCTAGTGCACGTTTGTGAAATACATTCCATAAGTGGCTCAGTGTTATGATTAGAACTTAATTGAACTAGTTACAGACTATTTCTGTATTTATATAACGAAGGGTGCAGTTCCGCCGCTTGGCCATTAGATGTCGACTCGGCGGGACGCGGGTGGCTTCTGGCTATATACAGCGGTATTATAATCTTTCTATGCGTCAGTGCTTACTCGGCTTGTAGTGGGTTGAGAGAGAAGGCCTAGCTTTCTCTCCCCCACAAAGGGAAAAAAAACCCACAGCTAACTCAGTTGGAGAAGCGGAAGGAATACTTTATTTTACAAGCTATGTGGAAAGGCAGGTTAGGTATACAATATATACAGTATTTACAATATATGTACAGAAATATACAGCAAGGAAAAAAAAGAATACAGGAATGAAATTCCCTCCTTCAGACAGAGGAGGGTTCCCCCCCGTACCCCGCTCTCCCCCCTACCTCCCTTTTTTTCCCCAAAAGGGTAAAAGAGAGAAAAGCAGTTATTAAGGAAAAAGGAGTTTAGTAGGCCTCATGTGAATTAATTGCAGGACTAGTGCTTATCTTGTCCAAGGTTGCTCTGGCTAGGAGCCCAGAAGCAGGCAAGCTGGAAGGGAGAGGGAAAGGAATGAACTGAGAAAAAATTCCAGCTGCACTAAAACTTAAAACTGCATTCTACCAATCTACCAATGAAATTTGTTTAGACCTGTCTTTTGTTAACAAAATATTCAGCTAGAGTGTCCCAGCACTGTCCCTTTCTTAAAGGCACAGCCTCAAACGGTCACACTGCTAGATGTGGACATCTGGTCGGGGTCGGCCCTCGGGACCAGGTGGCCCAGGTGGCCAGGAGGGCCAATAGCATCCTGGCCTGCATTAGGAATAGTGTGGCCAGCAGGAGCAGGGAGGTCATTCTGCCCCTGTACTCTGCTTCGGTTGGGCTGCACCTTGAGTACTGTGTCCAGTTCTGGGCCCCTCAGTTTAAGAAGGACATTGAAACACTTGAACGTGTCCAGAGAAGGGCAACAAGTCTGGTGAGAGGCCTTGAACACAAGCCCTATGAGGAGAGGCTGAGGGAGCTGGGATTGTTTAGCCTGGAGAAGAGGAGGCTCAGGGGTGACCTGATTGCCCTCTACAACTACCTGAAAGGTGGTTGTAGCCAGGAAGGGGTTGGCCTCTTCTCCCAGGCAACCAGCACCAGAACAAGGGGACACAGTCTCAAGCTGTGCCAGGGGAGGTTTAGACTCGAGGTGAGGAGGAAGTTCTTCACCGAGTGTGTCATTCGTCATTGGAACGGGTTGCCTGGGGAGGTGGTTGAGTCATCGACCCTGGAGGCATTCAAGGGGAGATTGGACGTGGCACTTGGCGCCATGGTCTAGTCACGGGGTCTGTGTTGATAGGTTGGACTCGATGATCCTCGAGGTCCTTTCCAACCTAAGAGATACTGTGATACTGTGATACTGTGAGTTGGCTCGCACGACAGGGTGGGGTGACGGTTGCCGGTAGGTGGCTCAGAGGAGACGGCAGCAGGCAAAGGCTACAGGGTCGGCCAGCTACGGCGATTCTTGGGGCTGATGCAAACAGCCTCAGGGAGAGAATGCGGCTGTGTTAGGCGGCGGATTCTCGTTTGCTGAGCTTAAAGGAACAACAGGACTCTCGTAGTGGTCCCGGGTTCGGTGCAGTACAGGCATGAAGAGTGCTTTAGTCTTCCCTGAGGTTCACAGGGCTCAGAGAGGCACCCGGAGGCTCCTCTCCTGCTACGGCGGGGCTAGGCATACGTGGACTCGGTCTCGATCAAGGCCTTTCTCCCCAGCAACTGGGCAGATCTTACCCTTGGGGGGTCGGTCCAGCCCTCCGGTGGCACGGTGGGCTCTCCCGGTCGCTACGACTGGCTGTGGCGATGCTGGGCTCAGACTCAGCAAAGGTCCTCCCTCTAGAGATGATCCTCACGATTGCTTCTCACCATGCAGAGGCTTTCAGTATGGTGCAGGTATGACAGAAGCTAACAACAATGAGCTCAATGGCAGAGGCTGTGGCTCGAGAGTTGCTCTCTCAAGCAAGCACAGAGACAAAGTAAAAGAGGGGGCAACTTGTTTACCAACTGGAGTGATACTTATAGATTCCTCGAGGCTGGGCTTGACCAATGGGCACTCTCATAAACAACTGGCTTCAGCCTATAGAAAGCTTGGAGCTAGGATTATGCCCACACCTGGTATTTGCACAAGCACTGCATGCGCTGAGTGCGTGCTGGCCTGGCTAATGCCTTGGCTTTTGTCTTCCTCCTGAAGGAGGGGGAACTTGCCCACATGCTGGGACAAGATTCAGTATTTGGGCATAATGTGCCTTCACCACACCTGGTGCTCATACCTTATTCAGAGCTATTGGAACCTCGTGGTCACTTGAGGTTATCTGTTGTCCATGGTCCTTTTCACCTCCAAATGGGCAGGGCCTGCATCTTCTCCCACCCCTGTCCTTGGGCTGTCAGTCAGCTGCTTGCCTTATCAAGGCTTTGTCTCTCAGTTCCCACTCCTTCAGTTCTTCTGTCAAGCAAAGCTCTCAGCTGGTGACCAGCTCCACAAGGTCCCCCAGGCTGCAGAGGCTGAGCCTTGCACAGTTCAGTTCTCTCCCTTTGGAATCACACAGCTCCAAGATTCAACAGCTTCCTGATAAATACCAACCTGTTTGATGTTTCCCTCTTTCAGAGTGGTCAATGGAGGGAAGGAGCAGCCAAGTGCAATGCAGACATTGACAGTGACAGAACCTTCAGCCACTCAGGAGCCCTTTTCAAGCTGCTCTTGGAGGTGCACACATCCATAGTGAGGATTTGCATGGGAAGGCTGGGAAATTCTTGAGTGGGCCAGTTCAGATTGGGCTTCATGCAGCACCTCTGTGCTTGAGCCAAGTTAAGGAAAGTACTGAGGCAGCTCAGGGAAACAGGTCCCAGCACAGCCAAGTCTGCCCTCTTCCAGGCACAGGCTTTGGTGCCTGCAGTGCCCAAGGCCTGTCAGCAGCTGTCAAGCCTTGGGATGGGCAGTTTCAGGTTTGGCTGTTTCTGCAGCACATTTCAAGGTAACATAGCCCAAGGAAGTAGAGCAGAGTCACCTTTGGTGTCCCTTCTGCTAATGCAGGCACTTGGGATGCTGAAACTGCCTGCCTGACACGGAGGTTGTGACCAACTGCTGTGTCTAGGCAGGCAGGAGCAGCCCTTTGGCCTGCAAGCAGCTGCCCACAAGGACTCCAGAAATGGCTTTGGTTGCCTCCCAGTGCCCACCCATCACAGGCCTGTCCTGCCTGCCAGTGGCAGCTTTGTGGTCCTGGTGGCACCAGCAGCATGGGGCTCAGGTGTACCTGTGTCATCCCAGCAGGGAGGGAGGTGGGCTTGGTCCCCAGAGGTCTGGGGACCCCCTGGGCAGCTGGCAGGGCACATGGCAGGGCTGCTGGTACCAGGTACTGCCAGTGCAAACATTTACTAAGGCTTCTCAGACTGCATCCTCAAGCTGGGGGCAGACATGGCCACCTGTGAGGAGGAGGATGGCATTGAGCTGCAGGGGCTGCACGGAGTCTGTGGGTGAGTTTGGCACCATGCTGGGATATCCTGCATGTGCCAATCCATAGAGGCACTATCTGCATCCGTCCGTCCTTCCTTCCTTCCTTCCTTCCTTCCTTCCTTCCTTCCTTCCTTCCTTCCTTCCTTCCTTCCTTCCACCCATCCATCCCTCCATGCATCCTTCCATCTATCCACCCTTCCCTTCCCTTCCCTTCCCTTCCCTTCCCTTCCCTTCCCTTCCCTTCCCTTCCCTTCCCTTCCCTTCCCTTCCCTTCCCTTCCTTCCCTTCCCTTCCCTTCCCCTTCCCTTCCCTTCCCTTCCTTCCCTTCCCTTCCCTTCCCTTCCCTTCCCTTCCCTTCCCTTCCCTTCCCTTCCCTTCCCTTCCCTTCCCTTCCCTTCCCTTCCCTTCCCTTCCCTTCCCTTCCCTTCCCTTCCCCTTCCCCTTCCTTCCTTCCTTCCCTTCCCTTCCTTCCTTCCTTCCTTCCTTCCTTCCTTCCTTCCTTCCTTCCTTCCTCCATCAATCCTTTGTTCCATTGATCCCTGTATCTCTCTGTCCATCCATCCATTCCTCCATCCTTCCTTCCATCTCTCCTTCCTTCCATTGCTCCATCCATCCATCCATCCATCCTTCCCTCCCTCGCTTTCCTGGCCAAGCTGTCAGCCCATAGCTTGGATGGGAGCACTCTGAACTGGGTTAGGAACTGGCTGGAGGCTGAGCCCAGGGGGTGGTGGTGAATGGTGCTGAAGCCCCAAAACAGATAGCTTTCGAAAGCATAAACAAGATAGAGCAATAAATTGGCTAAGGCATGGGTCACTGTGACAGAAAAAGAAGATAAGGAATAAAGACTGTTAAGAACTGTTAGGGTAAGCATGATTCAGAGCCAACAAGGCCAAACTAACATTCAGAGCCAACAAGGCCAAACTAACACTCAGAGCCTTGTCAGCGGAACCAAGCCAGGCACACCGGGAATTGACCAAATTAGGAAAGGAGTTCAAAAGTTTAAGGAGGAAGACTCATCAGGAAACCCCTGCCCATGATGAAGGCCACTGGAATGACCACCAAGAAGATCGTCAAAAGAGATGTCCCCACCCACGCTCAGCCTACACCATGCCCCATATGAATACGCATGCAAAGATATGATTATGTATATGATCTGATGTAATACTACATCCAAAACTGTATAAAAGGCATGCTTTTGTTACGGGAAAGGTAGAAATCCATTTAGTGATTTCTCCAACGCGTTGCCAATAAAATACCTCCTGTCTATCTGACTTAAATTGAGTCTCTTAGGCAGTTATTCTCGCCTTTTGGGGCAAAATTCGGCATCATTTTCTGGCGACCCCAGATGGGACCAGACAGGAGACCCAGGTCCTAAGGAGTCCTCCCGAGCCGGGTCCGGGGCCGGGACCCTCTGGGCGCCCCTGACGACTTTTCTGTCAGAAGAGACCCCCCCCGGACCAGCGCTCGTTGGTGGACGAAGGGTTACCTGCATCTCCTGCTCCAATCAAGAGGTATTTGTTTATTGATTTTGGGATAAAGTGCTTTGACTGGGAAACAGGGACCAGACGTGGTCACCTGACAGGAAAGCCCGGGGACGCCCTGGCAAAGTCCCACAGATCAGGGCTTCGAGTCCCCACTGGAAAAAGGGATTCGAGTCCCCACTGGAAATCGGAGTGTTTGTTAATCGGGTATATGATTCTCTTTCATCTTAATGTTGTTGCTTTGTTTCTGAAGAGATACATTTGTGTCACACTTTGTCTAACATTGTTATGTTGTCTGCAAGAATCTCGCTATTTAGTAAGACTCGAGTTTGAATTTCGGGATGAGGATTTGGTATTTTGTGTTAACTGTAATCTCTTTAGTGTGTAAGAATTTATTGTGATATCATCTGCAAACCTACCTTGGTTCACAGCTGTGTGCTAGCCCGAAGCTGACTATACGGTTGGCCAGCGACATCTTGTGGTAAAGCAGTGTACTCCGATAGACCGGACAGCTGTGTGCCAGCCCGAAGCTGACTATACGGTTGGCCAGCGACATCTTGTGGTAAAGCAGTATACTCTGATAGACCGGAAAGGTAGGGCAGTTTGGATGAATGTGTGGGTGTGATTGAATGAGACGCAGCATCACTGCGAAGCGAGAGGGAGTCCTGATCCGCATTTCCTGTTCTTCGCGAGAAGCCAGGTCGGAAACGGACAAAGCGATTGGAAATTGTGTGCATGAAGTGTTAAAATATAGAGCTTGCATAGTGCATATAGTGCTCGCGGGAAAAAGAGACTGTTCCGGTTAAACAGAGAACGCAGATACAGGGAACAGCCATGGGAGGTCGACAGAGTAAGGACATAAATATGAAAACCCCTTTAGGATGTATCCTAAAACATTGGAAGGACTTGGGAGGGATTCCAGGGGGGAGCATTGTAGTGAAGGATGCTTATCATCAGGATTGTGCCCCAAACATTTGGGTAGGATATATTTCTGTATGTGTTAACCCTCCTTTGTCCCCCCCTTTTCTGGAGGCAGCAGGGGGAATCCTGGCGCCACTGAGTCCAGGTAAACAGCCTACCTGGGCGTGGTCTCACCCCTGCAGTACTAGAGGCAGGCTATATGTTTGTTTCCCCAAGTATAGCATATACTCAGGGCCATATTTGGTAGCTAGTAGTTCATTGGTTAATGTTCGCGTTGGCAACAGGTGCTTATTGGGCCAGTATTCACTGGGGCAAATGGTAAATAGGGGTCGTTTGGCAAATGAGCCCCCCCACCTCGGTGTTGGAGCCTGTGTGTGCGTGCGTGCCAGCCAGTGCTCTGGGAGGCCTCGTGGTCCTTTTGCCACTGTTACCCAGCTGTGTGCAGTGCCGTGGACAGCACTCCATGGGATCAACCGCTGCGCGATCCATCGTAGGAGAAAACCTGGTAGACCGTGTGAACCAGCGTTGCTGACCTGCCACTGCACCCCCTCCGAGCGAGGAATTTTGTATCCTGGGAGAGAACAGCAGAGCCACGCGGTGCGGCCACGCGGCCGGCGCCATTTCCTGCCTCCTTATTACGGCACATCCGTGCCACGTTGTCTGGATTATAAACATTATTGAAGAAAGACTCCACGACTTCCTCAGCGTCTGAGTAAGCCAAGCCCTCCTTTGTAGAGCTTCGTTTAGGATAGCATTTATATTGCTCCGGGTGGAGGTTGCCGGTCACTGACCAACCCCTCCCCGCCACTCTCTGACTCAGTTTAGATTCTAAGTTCTGTGAATCATTTTGGTTTAAATGCCCATACATAACATTCTGTAAAGATAGTTCCACTAACCGAATATTGATACCTGTGAGGGGCGATTGTAAATACCCGTTACAGAGTTTGTATATATATAAATAAACTTATATTTTCGTTGATGGATCTGCCGCGCATTTCTGAGGGCATATCCACGACATTAATGGCGCAGTGCAAGGGTTATCCGATAAGTGACTATCTCTACAGAATGGGATACGTAATAAAACGATCCGATATGCAATGGGCTATAGAAAACCTGACAAATCCGGATCAAATCACCACGAAATTATCCGAATACGTGGTCGAGCTATGCGCTGATCCAACCGCAATAACCGAGGAGAGAGTTACTGCGATCGGGGCTTGCATAATGCGAGCACAAGACGAATTTACAGCATTAGAGGAAAAGATTAAAAACTTGAGGAAAAAAATAACTTCCTGGAAAGAGAGTTAGGAAAGTCTGAGGCACAAAATGATAAACTTCATAACTTGTTAACGTTGCAAATTAAAGAAAGCAACGCTACTATGAAGGTATTAGCGGGATCAGACAGAGACTCTGTTTCAAGCCTTCCTGGGACCTCCCAACCGCCTAGCCCCGAGCAGCCCCGCGACCACGATGTCGCGCCCGAGCCGGCTCTCCCGTACAGTCCTTTTACGAATCATCCCCACCGCAGTCTCGCGGAAAGGACAGAAAGGTAGCGAATCCCACCGTAGCGCAAGACTTTAGACACACGGTCCCCTTGGACCTGCCGAGACTCGAACACTGCAAAGCCCGAGTCCCGATTCACTCGCTCAGCCCAGCACGTCAGCAGCCGCGCGTGAATTAAATTCGCCTGACAATAGTGCTCCGAGAAGCGAAGCCCGGAAAAAATCCCATAGCTACCGAACGGAGAGAAACCCATCTGACCGGGACGATACGGATTACAGTTCGGAAGATGAACCCATACGGAGGAAAGCCGTGCATTTACGTCCCGTTCTTAAAGAGCAATACACGGACGGCGCCGTGGCGAGGACAACAACTACCTCTGTTCGCCCGTACAGCGGAGCAAAGCTTCGGGACCTGCAGGAGACGTTTGCACGAGAACCGGACGAGTCGGTAACAGACTTTTTGTATCGTGTTATGGAATTGGGTGGGGATACAATTATTTTGGACCGTAATGAAGCAAAAGGCTGTTCATGGGGCCATGAAGTATTTTTGGGTATGGGTCCGGAGGGATACCACTCGTTAACTTCCCGTGTTGCTCACTGGGCTGGAAGTTTAGATCCTATAGATAGAGACGAACCAACAGAAGTGAGGGTTACCAGTTCGGCCGAACTCACTGCCGCGATTAAAAAATTGGCGTGCGTTCAAGCAATGTACGATCGCGGGGCATATCCTTCCCCACTAGATGCCCCAATTAACCCAGTGCGACTCAAAATTCTAATCCGTGGGCTGCCGCCGGTCTGAAAAATGTATGTGATGCCAAAAAGGAGGAAATTGAACGAGTAGTCGAAAGGAATATGGCCTCTACTAATTCCCGGGAACACCAATTAACTTGGGAAGAGCTGTTGATGGCATTATCCCACAAGGGCCGAGACTTGGGCTACTCTGATCATACGCTCATGGCCAAGACTCCCGGCGACAGACACCATACTGGTTTCAAAGGCAACCACGCGGCGGCGCCGCGGGGAAAAAGCAGGAAGTGCGCCACACTAAGACATCCCCTACTGCGACTTCTGCGAGTTCAAGCAGCAGCCCGGAGTCAGATCGCCGTCACTCGGGAAGTCCCAGAGGAGAAATTCCGACCGCTGGAGAGATAAACGGCGTACTTCTAATAGATCATTTTCACCCAGAGAGAAATGGTATCGACTAGCATTGTCTTTGAATGTACCTGAATCCTTAATAGCGTCATTACCAACGAGACTGTTAAAAGGCGTAGTGCTGAGCATACAAAATAAATCCGGTAGTTGGGAAGAGGACGACTACCGAAGTGACCGCCGCGGCAAGGGGAAGAATGAAGCTGGAAGCAGCAGTCCTAAAACTGTTTCACCCAGCAAGGATGCTAACCCCTTCATACCTCGCCGCCAGAGCCCAGATAAAAGCCAAAAACTAGACACAGCGGTGACTGTTCCAGGCCTCACTCATCGCTTTGTTAATGCTTGTCAATGGTCTGAGGATCCAGAGCCTTTCATTTTGATTCCCACTGGACCTACTCGAACTGCTGTAAAATTCCTTATTGACACTGGGGCGCAAATCAGTGTTTTGAATGTGCAACAAGCTAAACGCTTGAAGATCCTGCCATCCCGGAAAAGGATTAAGATACAGGGTGTTACAGGAACGCCTCATACGTGCCATTTAGCCAAAACAAGGTTGTGGCTTCCTGGTGACAAGCGGAGTACCCTGGTAGAAGTTGCCCTGAGTCCGTACCCGAGAACATCCTTGGATTTGATGTTTTAGCTGGCAAACGGTGGCATCTCCTAACGGTACCCTGTGGTGCTTTGGCTCCTATGGAGTAGGAGCAAAAGGGATTGAAACCGCTCGGGTAGGCACTCTCCAAATTGCTCCACCCTTACCCAAATCAAGTATCACATGTGTTGCACAGTATTCCCTACCAGCAGCAGCCAGACAAGGCATCACTGAGGTGATTGCAGACCTGGAAAAGAGACAAATCATTACCAGGACACACTCACCCTATAACTCACCAGTGTGGCCAGTGTGTAAACCTGATGGACGATGGAGACTCACCATTGACTACAGGAGGCTCAATAGCAACACGCCCCCTCTCACCGCTGTAGTCCCAAGCCTGACATCCATCGTGACAGCAATCCAAGCTGCGTCACATACTTGGATGGCTTCACTGGACATTAAGGACATGTACTTTATGATCCCTCTACGTGAGGAGGATAAACCACAGTTCGCTTTCACATGGCAAGGTTCCCAATACACCTTCAATCGTCTTCCCCAGGGGTACAAGCACTCAGGAACCATTGCACACAACTCCTTAGCAGCACTGTTAGACACCATTGAAGTCCCAAAAGATGTAAGTGTCTACCAGTACATAGATGACATCTTTGTCGGGGGAAATGATGAAGGTAAGGTGGGTTCAGTAGCTGCAGCGATCTGGGACCTCTTGACCAAAAATGGGTTACAGGTTCCACAAGCTAAATGTCAAGGCCCGAGCCAAGAAATTAAATTTCTTGGATCCTGGTGGGTAGCAGGAGCAATATCAGTGCCAGAGGATGCTCTTGAGGCTATTGAAAAGGGCCAACTTCCCAATAACAAAGGGAGCTTCAGCGGCTCTTGGGTACCTTGGGTTACTGGAGAAAACATATTCCAGGTTTCTCAGTAATTGCTCGTCCCCTCTATGACCTGCTTAAAAAGAGCAGAGTCTGGGACTGGACCCCAAGGCATACTGAAAGCCTAAAGGTTTTGAAGGACGAATTAAAGGCTTACCAGAAATTGGGCCCTTTGCACCCACATGACCCCTTAAGAGCAGAATGGGGCTTCTCTGAACATGCTTCCTACTGTGGGATTTTTTCAAAGGGGACCTAAAGGCCCAAACAGAGCCCTTTTATTCTCTTCAACAGCATTCAAAGATGCTGAAAGGAGATATTCTGAATGGGAGAAGGGACTCCTGTCTCTGACCCGAGCTGTCAAAGAGGCAGAGAAGCTGCGCACTACGCAGGATATCGTAGTGCAAGGTCCATTCTCTCTGCTCAAAGCAATCCTCAATGGAACCCCACCACCAGAAGGAATTGCTCAGAAGGCTACTGTAAGAAAATGGTATGCCTATCTGGAAGGGATGGCTCAGCTTATGCCTCTAAGAGAAGGGCCCACAAAAGTATCCAAATTGCAGCAGCCTATCAACCCACATACTATCCCACTGTGCCAGCCCTACAAGCCATCTCCTATTCAGGTAGCACCTGAATTGACTGCCGATGCCAATACTGAGGGAGTGTGGTTCACAGATGCATCTGCCCAAAGGGTAGAATCACAGTGGCATTACAAGGCCGCAGCACTGGAGATTGGCACAGACAGGACTGTCATTGAAGAGGGTGAAGGCAGTGCCCAAGTGGGAGAACTGCGTGCCCTCATGCTAGCTGTGGAAAATGGTGCAGAGACCATATACACTGATTCATATGCTACTTTCAAAGGTGCCACAGAATGGATTTGCCAGTGGGAAGCAAACCAGTGGATAGTTGGCAATACCCCAGTTTGGAGGGCAACCGACTGGCAAAGACTACTAGAGATAAGTCGAGCCAGGACCATCAAAGTAGGATGGGTAAAGGGACACTCCAGGAAGCAAACCCCTGCTGCTACTTGGAATCAACAAGTAGATCACTTAGCAAAAATCAGTGTGGTTGATCGTGAGGGAAAGGAATGGGAGCGATTGGCTATATTAAAAGAGGTCACTCAGGTAAGTCAGACCTTTACTACGAATGCAGATCCAGGGGGTGGCCAGTTTCTTTGACCACATGCGAAACCATTGTTTCAGCCTGCCCTCAGTGCCAGATCAGATTAAAAGCTAACCATCCCGGTCTGGCTCCGCCCAGCATATCAAGGAAGACAAAGTACTATGGAGCACATGGCAGATTGATTATGTTGGTCCCCTCCGACCCTCACATGGGAAAAAATACATACTGGTAGGGGTAGAAGTGGTTTCAGGCTTAGTCATGGCCACTGCTACTAGCGCTGCTTCAGGAGCTCAAACCATTGAAACTCTAAAGGATTGGTTCAGCATTCTGCCTATGCCTGAGCATATTCAGAGTGATAATGGTTCACATTTCACCTCAACCTCAGTCCAAGACTGGGCCCGAGGGGAAGGAGTCAAATGGACATTTCATACTCCATATTATCCCCAGGCAAATGGCATAGTGGAGAGGGCAAATGGCCTCATTAAGAAACATGCAAATGTTTCAAGGAGTAATTGGGATAAACGCCTGCCTTCTGCAGTTTTCATTGTAAACAACCGATGGGGGAATTATGGCAGCCCCAAAGTCAAGGCATTTTGCCCTGCTGACCCAGTTAGGGATGTCAGCCACATGCCAGGGGAGGCAAAGGATGAACACCCACATTCTGTAACACAGATGCAGGTGGGCCAACCAGTGTTAGTGAAACTGCCTTCTATCGGGATTGTACCCATGACACTGGCTAAGCCCAGGGGTCTATACGCTTGGGAGGCTACTGACATCAATGGAAAAACTCATCGCATAAGTGCTCGGTGGGTCGTTCCAAATTACTAACTGTCAAGCCCGGCTTTAAATACCGTGGCCAGTTTTGTTTCTCCACAGAATGACAACGGTTCCAGTGGACAGATTATCCTGGAAAGGAAGACCCGTCTCGGGAGTAACAGGAATCCACCACCGGTCAGGGGGTGGAGATTAGAAAACACTAAGGTCACCAATACTGACCTTAGACTTAAGGAGTTCTATACTGTGTTGTAGCATGCTTTGTTTAGAATACAGTTGTACACTTCTGAGATATGTATATATATATATATGCATGATGTTCTTGTGATGTTTCTATATAATGTTTAATTCATCTTTGGTAGAGTTTAGTTATAGAATAATATTTGCCCACATATACTTGCCCATAAGCAGGGGGTGGAATGTAGTGAAGGATGCTTATCATCAGGATTGTGCCCCAAACATTTGGGTAGGATATATTTCTGTATGTGTTAACCCTCCTTTGTCCCCCCCTTTTCTGGAGGCAGCAGGGGGAATCCTGGCGCCACTGAGTCCAGGTAAACAGCCTACCTGGGCGTGGTCTCACCCCTGCAGTACTAGAGGCAGGCTATATGTTTGTTTCCCCAAGTATAGCATATACTCAGGGCCATATTTGGTAGCTAGTAGTTCATTGGTTAATGTTCGCGTTGGCAACAGGTGCTTATTGGGCCAGTATTCACTGGGGCAAATGGTAAATAGGGGTCGTTTGGCAAATGAGCCCCCCCACCTCGGTGTTGGAGCCTGTGTGTGCGTGCGTGCCAGCCAGTGCTCTGGGAGGCCTCGTGGTCCTTTTGCCACTGTTACCCAGCTGTGTGCAGTGCCGTGGACAGCACTCCATGGGATCACCCGCTGCGCGATCCATCGTAGGAGAAAACCTGGTAGACCGTGTGAACCAGCGTTGCTGACCTGCCACTGCACCCCCTCCGAGCGAGGAATTTTGTATCCTGGGAGAGAACAGCAGAGCCACGCGGTGCGGCCACGCGGCCGGCGCCATTTCCTGCCTCCTTATTACGGCACATCCGTGCCACGTTGTCTGGATTATAAACATTATTGAAGAAAGACTCCTTCCTCAGCGTCTGAGTAAGCCAAGCCCTCCTTTGTAGAGCTTCGTTTAGGATAGCATTTATATTGCTCCGGTGGTGGAGGTTGCCGGTCACTGACCAACCCCTCCCCCGCCACTCTCTGACTCAGTTTAGATTCTAAGTTCTGTGAATCATTTTGGTTTAAATGCCCATACATAACATTCTGTAAAGATAGTTCCACTAACCGAATATTGATACCTGTGAGGGATTGTAAATACCCGTTACAGAGTTTGTATATATATAAATAAACTTATATTTTCGTTGATGGATCTGCCGCGCATTTCTGAGGGCATATCCACGACAAGCATAAGTAAAAAGACACTCCTTAAATATTGCACACAGTGGTGGCCATTGTATAAGTTAGATGACAATGAGAAATGGCCACCGGAGGGGACAACTAAATATAACACTATTTTACAATTAATCATCTTCCTCCGCCGGCTCAATAAATGGGATGAGGTGATGTACGCAGACATGTTCTTCACTCTAAGGAATAAACCTGAGTGGCAAAGAGAGTGCGGAATTAATGTAGCCCCTCAGGATCCCCTGGTACTAGCCCTGGAAAGGGATAAGAAGGGTCCAAAGCCGGAGGAACATTGCTGTGATGCATGTAGTATTGGACAGCAGTGTCTCAAGCTAACAAGAAGAGATAGTGGAAAAGAGAGCGAAATAAGCCTGAGGGAATACCACCCATTCGCTCCGGGGTGGGAAGGGCCTCTTCCCAGGCCAAAAGAGGAACAAAGGGATCCTAGCCCATTAAAGGAACTGGAGCGATGGTGGAAATCTAAGTTTGGGCCCAGCCCTCAGAGGTTAGACAACAGTGGGGAGGAGGGTAGTCCATTAAAATCGGGGATTGACGAGAGGAAAAGCAGCCCTCAGGAACTAAATAGTCCACAGGGGTCGGGGAGCTACATGGATGCTGACAGCCCACCCAGACTAGAGGCCGAAAGGGAGGAAGGCAGTCCGTCAGGAGCAGAGAGCCGAAGGGAGACACTTAGTCTGCCCGAGCTCAGTCATTATGGGGATAACAACACATCCAGAAGTGGAGACGTTTGTAGAATAAAAACCAGCACACCAAGGATTGGGGACAAAAGTAACTCACTGGGAAGCGGCGTCTCTGAATTGAGATATAGTGAGAAGGATGATAACGAGACATGCAGAAAGGGGGGCAGGGAACAACTTAATATAGTAATTCAGATAAAGGATGAGAGAAGTGGGAGGGGAGCAGAGGATGAGAAGGACAGCAGCCCGGGACAGGATAGGAGCCGGCAGATACAAAAAGGGCAACAGACACAGGTCGAGAACCAGATGGATTGTGTAAAGGAGATAAAAGGGGAAGAGGAAGAACAGGCAGGGGGGAAGAGGAAAGAGAAGAGAAAGAATAGGGGAGACGTTGAGGCACAGGAAGGAGATCCAGGGGAAGAGATCGGTCACTCGTATTATACCAGATCTGTGGCACGGGGGGAAGCAAAGCAAAGAGAGGAAGGGAACCATACGATAGCTCCTCTCTGAGAAGTTGTACCAATGGTAGGGGAAAAGACTAGAGTAAAAGTACCGTTCTCGACGAGTGATTTGAACAACTGGAGGGATGAGGCAAGGAATTTCAGGAGAAAACCTGAGGGAGTAGCAAAGAGGTTTGAATTAATGGCAAAGAATTTAGATATTGATTGGGAGGATATAGAAGTGATGCTGTCAGAGTTGACAGATACAGAAAGGGAACTCGTATTGGAAACAGGAAAACGACATGCTCAGGTATTATCAGGAAGACTAGAAGATAATTTTCCCAGCAGTAAACCAGAATGGGACCCGGGCAATCCAGAGCACTATCAACAGCTAGTGCAGTATAGAAAACTGATAGCGATGGGCTTGCGTAATGCGATCCCTAAGGCTATAAATTGGTCAATGCTATATGACGTCAGGCAGGGAAAGGATGAGACCCCATCAGAGTTTTTGGATAGACTTAGGGCAGCGATGAGACAATACACACCCCTGGACCCAGCAACAGAAGAAGGGAAACAGCACTTGTTAGGGTTGATGATGGGACAGAGTAACCCAGACATTAGGAAGAAATTACAAAAACTTGAGCATCCAGCAAATAAAAACCTAGAGACACTGCTGAATGAGGCATGGAAAGTATACAATAATAGAGAGATTGAGGAGAAGAAAAAGGAGGACAGGAGAATAGCGCGAGTGGTCGCTGTAGCAGTGGCAGCTCAGAAGACAGGTTACTCGGAACCTAGAACCAGGGGAAGAGGTAGAGGCAACCCAGCAGGAAGGGGAGGAAGGCTCCAACCCCACCCAGCTAGAGTAGGGCCAAATCAATGTGCGTACTGCCTACAGATGGGACACTGGAAGCGGGAATGCCCCCAACGAAGGGAAAGGCTAATGGCCACTACTACTACCACACATCAGAATAGTGAATGAGGAAGACCGGTGGGCCGTACCCTAGCAGACCCACTGGTTAAAATAGAGCTAGGGGAAGGTAAAAAGGAATTGAACTTTTTGATTGATACGGGAGCAACTTTTTCGGTTTTAAATCAGGAATTGGTACCTAAAAGTGATGAATCTGTACAAGTTGTGGGAGCAACAGGCCAACCAGAAAAGGCTTACTTTTTGAAACCCATTAAATGCAAAATTGGGAAACAAATGGGAATTCATCAGTTCCTGTATTTACCAAATTCGCCTAAGCCCTTATTGGGAAGAGACCTATTGGAGAACTTGGGAGCCATAATAAAGTTCAACAAAGACAAATTGGAATTACAAGTAAATGAGGAACAACTGATTACAGCTCTAAGCCTAACGATCTGTTGTGTGGAACCTAAACCTGAGAATCACAATTTCAAGCGAATTCTGAATAAGACATACCCATTAGTGTGGGCTACTGATATACCTGGAAAATCAAAACAAGCAGTACCGATTGTTGTTGAACTTAAAGTTGGGGCAAAACCAGTGAGAAGAAAACAATACCCTCTGAGGATAGAAGACAGGAAGGGGATTGAGCCCATAATCAAAAGGTTTTTGGAATTGGGAATATTGGTAGAATGCAAATCAGATTTTAACACACCAATCCTGCCAGTAAAGAAACCTAATGGAGCCTATAGACTAGTTCAGGATCTGAGAGCAGTAAACGAAATAACCAAGACATTACATCCGGTAATTGCTAATCCATACACACTTTTAACTAGACTGAAGGATAATTTGGCCTGGTTCACCGTATTAGATTTAAAAGACGCATTCTTCTGCCTTCCCTTGGCTCCCGAGAGTCAAAAGATTTTTGCCTTTGAGTGGGAATCTGTAGCTATAGGAAGAAGGACTCAACTTACCTGGACGGCATTGCCCCAAGGATGGTGCAATTCCCCCACGATTTTTGGGAATCAGTTAACCAAAGAATTAGAACAGTGGGAAAGGCCGCTGGGAGATGGTACCCTTCTGCAATACGTAGACGACCTCCTAATAGCAACAGTGACAGAGGAAGAATGCATTGAATGGACTATTTCCTTGTTAAATTTCCTGGGTTTAAGTGGATATCGAGTTTCTCAACAGAAAGCACAGCTGGTGCAAAAAGAAGTGGTGTACCTGGGATACGAAGTCTCCAGAGGACAGCGATCCCTGGGAGCAGCTAGGAAAGAGGCCATCTGCCAGATACCCAAACCACAGACGGTGAGAGATCTGCGCACCTTTCTGGGGATGACAGGTTGGTGTCGGCTATGGATCTACCAGTACGGGATACTTGCTAAACCACTGTATGATTTGTTGAAGGAAACGAAGAACGTCCTAGTTTGGACTCCCGAGGCAGAAGAGGCCTTTAAGAAGTTGAAGCTGGAGCTAATGAGAGCACCGGCCTTGGGTCTCCCAGATGTATCAAAACCATTCTGGCTGTTCTCCCATGAGCGACAAAGGATGGCCCTAGGAGTCCTAGCACAGCAATTGGGACCACACAAGAGAGCTGTGGCATACTTCTCCAAGCGATTGGATGAAGTAAGTAAAGGATGGCCAGGCTGTCTGAGGGCAGTGGCCACAGTAATAATTAACATAGAAGAGGCCAGGAAGCTCACGTTGGGTCAAAAGATGACTGTGTTAGTATCTCACACTGTGTCAGCTGTGCTGGAACAGAAAGGCAACCATTGGCTGTCGCCTTCCAGATTCCTAAAATACCAGGCCATCCTGGCTGAATCAGATGACATAACCATTCAGGTAACTAACATTGTGAACCCAGCTTCATTTCTAGAAGGAAGAGACCCAGCAGAACCCATCGAACACGACTGCCTGGAAACAATTGAAGCAGTCTACTCCAGTCGCCCGGATCTCAAAGAAGAGCCGTTCGAAGATGCGGATAACTGGTTCTCAGACGGCAGCAGCTTTGTGAAGCGAGGAGTAAGAATGGCTGGCTATGCAGTCACTACTACAGAAAGGGTAATTGAGTCGAACCCCTTGCCTGCAGGGACCTCAGCTCAAAAGGCAGAGCTGATAGCTCTGACTCGAGCCCTGGAATTGGCGGAGAACATGCAAATTAATATATGGACAGACTCTAAATATTCTTTTTCCATTGTACATGCTCATGGAGCCATTTGGAAAGAAAGAGGACTGTTGACTACCCAAGGAAAAATGGTCAAACATGCAGAGGAGGTTCTGCGATTGCTAGAAGCGGTCCAACTCCCAGCACAAGTGGCCATAATGCATTGTAAGGGACATTTGAAAGGTAATACTATTCCAGAAATAGGAAACAGGAAGGCAGATGCAGAAGCTAAATTGGATGCCATGAGGACTAGGGCAGTGGAAATAACGGCCCTAATACCAGGAGAGCTGGATATCAACATCCAGCCAGATTACCAGGAATCAGATCATAGATGGATTCAAAGAAACAAGGGTAAAATATTAGAAAATGGTTGGGGTCAATTGGAAACAGGACAGTTAGTAATACCAGGAAACGTGATGTGGCAGTTTGTAAAAGCAGAACATGAGAAGGCCCATTGGGGTCTAGATCCACTTTACCAATATTTACAAACCAGGATAGCAGGACCAAAATTATTTACTACTATAAAACACGTCACATCCCAGTGCGAGCGGTGTCTGAAAAACAACCCGAATACAGGAACCAAGGTACACCAAGGAGCCATAAATCGAGGTAAATTCCCAGGTGAATTATGGCAAATTGATTTTTCTGAACTCCCAAAAAAAGGGGGGTTTCGGTATTTGTTGGTATTAACTGATACGTTTTCTGGGTGGCCTGAAGCATTCCCTTGCAGGACAAATAAGGAAAGAGAAGTAACTAAAGTAATGTTGAATGAAATTATTTGTATGCGGTGGAGACTAAGAATCATAATAAAAAGGACCCAAATAATTTGGGCTATGGTACGAGTGTACCAGCGCCCTATAGGATTAGAATTTGACGAAAGAATTCGTCAGTCATAAGAAAAAGGGGGGAAATGAAGCCCCAAAACAGATAGCTTTCGAAAGCATAAACAAGATAGAGCAATAAATTGGCTAAGGCATGGGTCACTGTGACAGAAAAAGAAGATAAGGAATAAAGACTGTTAAGAACTGTTAGGGTAAGCATGATTCAGAGCCAACAAGGCCAAACTAACATTCAGAGCCAACAAGGCCAAACTAACATTCAGAGCCTTGTCAGCGGAACCAAGCCAGGCACACCGGGAATTGACCAAATTAGGAAAGGAGTTCAAAAGTTTAAGGAGGAAGACTCATCAGGAAACCCCTGCCCATGATGAAGGCCACCGGAATGACCACCAAGAAGATCGTCAAAAGAGATGTCCCCACCCACGCTCAGCCTACACCATGCCCCATATGAATACGCATGCAAAGATATGATTATGTATATGATCTGATGTAATACTACATCCAAAACTGTATAAAAGGCATGTTTTTGTTACGGGAAAGGTAGAAATCCATTTAGTGATTTCTCCAACGCGTTGCCAATAAAATACCTCCTGTCTATCTGACTTAAACTTAGTCTCTTAGGCAGTTATTCTCGCCTTTTGGGGCAAAATTCGGCATCAGTGCCACAGCCAGCTGGCAGCCAGGCACCAGTGGTGTCCCCCAAGGATCAGTGCTGAGCCCCAGCCTGATCAATATCTTTACTGATGATCTGGAGGAGGGGATGGAGTCCATCAGCAGTGAGTTTGCAGATGGCACCAAGCTGGGGGCAGGAGTTGATCTGCTAGAGGGTAGAGAGGCTCTGCAGAGGGACCTGGACAGGCTGGACAGATGGGCAGAGGCCAAGGGCATGAGATTGAACACATCCCAGTGCCAGGGGCTGCACTTTGGCCACAACAACCCCAGGCAGTGCTACAGGCTGGGGTCAGAGTAGCTGAGAGCAGGCAGGCAGAGAGGGACCTGGGGGTACTGGTTGATGGTAGGCTTAACATGAGCCTGCAGTGTGCCCAGGCATCCAAGAGGGCCAATGGCATTCTGGCCTGCATCAAGAACAGTGTGGCCAGCAGGAGCAGGGAGCTCATCCTGCCCTGTGCTCAGCACTGCCTAGGCCACACCTTGAGTCCTGTGTCCAGTTCTGGGCCCCTCAGTTTAGGAAGGAGGTTGAGCTGCTGGAAGGTGTCCAGAGAAGGGCAATAAAGTTGGTGAGGGGTTTGGAACACAGCCCTCTTCCAACCTGGTCTATTCTATTCTATTCTATTCTATTCTATTCTATTCTTCTATTCTATTCTACAGTGATGCTGCATTAGGAACAGTGTGGCCAGCAGGAGTAGGGAAAAGTCATTGTGCCCCTGTACTCTGCACTGGTTAGGCCACACCTTGAGTCCTGTGTCCAGTTCTGGGCCCCCCAGTTTAGGAAGGACATTGAGACACTTGAAGGTGTCCAGAGAAGGGCAACAAGGCTGGGGAGAGGCTGAGGGAGCACAGTCCTGTGAGGAGAGGCTGAGGGAGCTGGGGTTGCTTAGCCTGGAGAAGAGGAGACTCAGGGGAGACCTTCTTGCTCTCTCCAACTTCCTGAAGGGAGGTTGTAGCCAGGAGGGGGTTGGTCTCTTCTCCCAGACACCCAGCACCAGAACAAGAGGACACAGTCTCAAGCCGCGCCAGGGGAAGTTTAGGCTGGAGAGTCATTTGCCGTTGCGATGTGCTGCCCAGGGAGGTGGTGGAGTCACCATCCCTGGACGTGTTCAAGAGGGGACTGGATGTGGCACTCGGTGCCATGGTCTAGTCAGGAGGTCTTGGGTGGTAGGTTGGGCTTGGTGATTTTTGAGGTCTCTTCCAACCTTGGTGATACTGTGATACTGTGGTGAAATAGTGGGACAGGCTGCCCAGGGAGGTGGTTGAGGCCCCATCCCTCCTGCAGACATTCAAGGTCAAACTTGCTGGGGCCCTGGGCAGCCTGATGTAGGTGGAGATGTCCCTGCTGGCTGCAGGGGGGTTGGACAAGGTGACCTCCGAGGGTCCCTTCCAACCTGGTGCATTCCACTCTCCTATCATTTCTGTCTCTCCATGCCAGGTGCTGGAGTGCTGCTGGTTCCATGGGGAGTGCCTGCAGGGGAAGCTCCCCAGGCATGGGGAGAGCGATGGCAGGGGCTACTCCTCCAGCTGGGTGTCTCAGCTGGTGTCTGCAGCAGCCCTCCTCAGCCAGGGAGGGATCCTGTGGGCCCCCGAGAATGGAGGGGAACAGAGGAGGAGGGGAGGAGAGGAGCTGCTGCGAGGCCACTTTCAGATCCCTCCTGGTCCCACTGCCCCTGCTGACCCCTGTGTAGCCAGGATGCTCAAGAGCTGTGCTGCAGCACAGAGCTCATAGGGACCACTGAGCGTGGCTGAGTTCTGTTGGAACAGAGATCCCTGCAGCCTCTGTCCTGCCTCCATCTCTTCTGGCTTTGTCCTTGACATCCTGTCCTCTGCTCTGCTGCTCCAGGTCGCCAAGAAGGCTTCTGCATGCTGTGTCTGATGCAGAACCACGCGGGGCATGCGTTTGCCAGCAGTAGCCATAAAGCCGGTGTCCTTCATCAGAACCGCAAGAGTAAGGGAGGCTGCACTGCCCTGCCCTGCCTTGCCCTGCCCCGCCCTGCCCTGCCCTGCAGGGGAACAGGTACTGATGCTGGAGCAGAACCTGTGGGCTGGGAGCAGCTCTTGGCAGACAGCTCTCCTGAGGTGACTCAGGGAACCTGCCGGGGGCTGGGGGCTCCGTGGGCTGCGGGACGCTTCTCCCGTGGCCGTGAGTCTGACAGCAGGTTTGGGCTGCAGGGGAGCAGGGAGGGAGGGGGCAGCTGCATCTGTTGCAGCAGATGCTGAGGCTGGTTGCTGCCCCTCCTGCAGACATTGCCCAGCACCTCTGCTTGCGGCAGCAGCAGGATGCCCACGAGTTCCTGCGCTACAGCATCGACGCCATGCAGCAGGCCTGCAGGAACGGCTGTGCCCAGTATGTGTGGCCCTCCTGCCCTGTGCCCTCAGCAGTGCCCCGTGCCCGTGGGAGGGCTGACCTTGTGCCCCAGGCTGAACTCCCAGAGGGAGGCACTGAGTGCAGGGACCGCACTGGACGGCCCAGCTCTCTGCCTGTCGTAGTTTGGGCTGGGTGCCCTCTGCTACAGGGGTGTTTCCTGTGTCCAGAAGTCCAGCCCAGTGGGTGGACACAGGAAATTAGGTTATTTCCTACCATGATCCCTCGCACCACTATAAGTCTCACGGCGGGGTCTGGCACTTCCTCTTTCCTTCCTCCTCGCCGCCTGGTAACTGGGGAGAAGATCTCCCGGCCATGGGCCTGGTTAGGCCCAAGGCCACGGGGGGATGGGCAGTCTCAGATCTGGCCAGCTGAGACTAGCCTAGCAGTGGGGGGGGGAAGGAGGAGCCCTGAGGGTTTGGGTGTACCCTCAGGTGGGGGATGGGATTTCTCTGGGTCTGTTTTGGGTTCTCTCTCTTGTCACTGTGTTTCTAGTTCTCTGCACGCACTCACTGTTCTATTTAAACTTTTTTTTCATCACTTTTGCAATCCGTTTGTCTGAGTCGTCATTTCTGCGCGTGGTGGGGAGGGGGTCTGCCCCAACCCATTACATTTTGGCGCACCAACGTGGGGCTGGCTGTTGTGCCCACTCTGCAGATCGATTGCAAAGGATGGAGAGTTTAAATTTAGTTCTGGGCGTCGGTTTGGGTTTGGCAGTTGGGGGCTCAAGTGATGTTGCCGGGCGACCGTGTAAGCTCTTGTGGATTGTGGGGGATAACTGGTGCGCTGCCGGTGGCGCGGACCCTGTCCTGCTATTTCAGGCAGGGATGGTTCTCGACCATCGGCATCGGGTACCGCTTGAGAACGCGAACCTGCCCCTCCTCCTCGGCGGCGGGAAGCGAAGTGGGGGAGGGGCAGCGGCGAGCAGATCAGAGTCAGGTCCGTTTTCGCCGGGGATAGAGCCAGCCGCTGCGAGCGGGCGAGCCAGCTCCCGAAGCCCCGGGGCCGACGGGGACTCCGCTGGAAAGCCGTTTTCAAGGGCTCTGAGAACGCGCGTATGGCTTTCGCTGGAGAAGCCGTTTGAGTGTCCGAGGGTGGAGGTGACTTTGATTCTGTGCCGCGCGGCAGAGGTGGGCGGAGCGCTGCTGCGTGGCGAGCGGCGGCGGCGGACCCGGCCGTGCGCTCGGGCTGCGGTGGGGCCGGCCCTAGTCTCTTCCCGACTTTTTTCGGACGAGTTCGAAAATGGCGCCGAGCACCTGGCTCCACCTCCCTTCTTCTCAGTGAGCTGTGGTGCAGCCCCGCCCTTTTCGGAGGGGGTGTGCAGCCGGATGCTGTCTTGGCTTGGTACGGGTACGCCTAGTGGGGGCGGCGTACCTTGGACATGCATCCGTGTGGTTCTGGACCGCAGTTGGGAGCGGTTGATTGCGGCACCCTGGATGGATTGAAAAAGGCAGTCGTGGGTTGGATTGTTTCGACTGGCCTGCCCCAGGGGTGGAGAATATGCCGCCAAGTGATCATAGGTGAAAAGTAGAGGCTTGGCTGAGAAGTCGTGAGGCTTTTCCAGGTGACCAGGATGCCCAACAGATCCATGGAGAACTTGCACCGCAGGAGAATGAGCTGTGCATCGCCGGGAGGTTCCACTGGATGAAGGAGGAAGAACTGGAATGGACAGACACTTGAGCATGACTGAGAGACTGAGTGGACGCCCAGATGAAGACACGGACTTCGCCGGACATGTCATCAGTTTTCTGATTTGATGATGTGTTTGGGTGCAGGCATCATGATAGGAAATAAAGGGGTGGCCTTTGTCGTAGTTTGGGCTGGGTGCCCTCTGCTACAGGGGTGTTTCCTGTGTCCAGAAGTCCAGCCCAGTGGGTGGACACAGGAAATTAGGTTATTTCCTACCATGATCCCTCGCACCACTATAAGTCTCACGGCGGGGTCTGGCACTTCCTCTTTCCTTCCTCCTCGCCGCCTGGTAACTGGGGAGAAGATCTCCCGGCCATGGGCCTGGTTAGACCCAAGGCCACGGGGGGATGGGCAGTCTCAGATCTGGCCAGCTGAGACTAGCCTAGCAGTGGGGGGGGGAAGGAGGAGCCCTGAGGGTTTGGGTGTACCCTCAGGTGGGGGATGGGATTTCTCTGGGTCTGTTTTGGGTTCTCTCTCTTGTCACTGTGTTTCTAGTTCTCTGCACGCACTCACTGTTCTATTTAAACTTTTTTTTCATCACTTTTGCAATCCGTTTGTCTGAGTCGTCATTTCTGCGCGTGGTGGGGAGGGGGTCTGCCCCAACCCATTACACTGCCCCTCTGTGCCACAGTCCCCCTTCTCCTGGCTCCTCTGCCCCAGCCTAGCTGTGGCCCTCTCCCCCGCTCCTGAGGCTGCTGTGGGTCTGGATCCTGTGCCAGCTGCCCAGGAACCCGGGGTGCAGCTGGCTCAGGTGCAGCTCTGTGGCTGTGGGTGAGCAGCTTTCCTCTGGGCCCTGCGCTGCCTCTGTCTGCAGCGCACAGCTCTGAGCTGCGGCCAGCAGCTTCTGCTCCTTCTGGAGGAAGGTGCCCCTGGGAGCCTGGTGCCAGCCCTGGAGCTGTAGCCCTGGGAGAGCAGCCTGGCAGAGGCTGCGACTTCCCTCTGCCTCTGGAGCTCTGCAGCCTGTGTGCTGGCCAGAGCGCAGCGGGGGGAGCTGTGCTGAGGACATGGGGAGGGGGCCCTCGGGGGTGGCCGTGGGGGAGGGGTGGTGTGAGCCCTGCTGCTCCTGTGCCTAGGTTGGATGGCCAGAGCCAGGTCCCGACATTGGTTCAGCAGATCTCCAGCAGTTCCCTGCGGTCCCGTGTTGAGTGTTGGCTGCCAGCTCCTGGGCCTGGGCCTCTCAGGGCTGCCTGGCAGGAGGAATCATTTGGGAGCACTGCTGAGTGTGTGCAGAAGATGCCCAGCTGCAGCTGTTGGGGTTTGTGGTCCCTGCTGTGGTGACAGGAGACTCTGTTGGCTGTGGGTGCCCAGTTCCTTGCCCCCAGCCCAGGAGCACCTGCTGCCACCCTGGCTATGCCAGGGCAGGGTGGAATTGGCAGCCTTCCTCCCGGGCAGGCTGTGCCCCCTGGTGCTGGCCTCCTGGAGCCCGGAGCCCAGAGGCAGAGAAGGGAAGCCTGGTGCCAGCTGTGCTGTGCTGGGGTGGGTGCAGGGCCATGGCAGGCTGTGCTCAGTGCTCTTTCTCTGGCAGTGACATGCTTGGAGTGCAAGAGTACCTCGGACACCTACGAGCCTTGCCGGGACCTGGTGCTGGAGATCGGGGTAGGGCAGCAGGGTGGGGGCTGGGGAGGAGCTCTGCTCTCCTGGGGCTGCTCCTGCAGCTGCAGCATCGCTGCCCTCAGGGGTCCTGAGCCTGCCGGTGCCAAGGCACAGCCCAGGCAAGAGAGAAGCCGCTGCCATTGTTGAGCTGCCTTCTGTGTCTGGCAGGGCAGTGCCTAGTGTCTGCATGTGAGGCTCTGTGGTGCTGGGCACTGCCAGCTGGTGGGGCTGAGGGGTTTGCTGCAGCCTGTTGCCCTGTGCCCACGCTGGGTGTGCTCTCTCGGGGCTGTGGCGTGGACAGGCCACTGGTGGCCTGAGCTCTGCTCTGTCCTTGCAGGAGGCCAGGAGCGTGGTGCAGGCGCTGGGGTAGTTTGTGCAGGCAGAGCTGCTGTGCGGGGAGAACGCCTACAAGTGTGCCAGGTGAGTGTGGGGGCTGCGGGCGGCCGGGGGGCGCTGTGCTGGGGGCAAGCAGGTGTGCCCCCTGCTGGCTGCGGGAGGGCTTGACTGCCTGCTCCACGGCTCAGCCCTGAGGGCCGTGGCCGTGGAAGCCTGCCACGAAGGCTGCCTCCTGTGGTGAGGAGGAGCTGGGCCGGCAGCAGTGGCCGTGAGCAGGGGCCCTGGAGCAGCGGCTGCTGTCAGCAGGGTCAGTGCCAAGGGGTTTGCTGCCCGGCCAGGGCTGGCAGGCAGCTGGCTGGCGCAGCAGCTTGAAGAGCTGGAGCTCTGCCTGTGCAGGTGCCAGCAGGAGGTGTCGGCCAGCAAACGCTTCAGCATCCACTGAGCCCCCAACGTCCTCACGATGGCACTGAAGCGCTTTGCCCCCTACGCTGCAGGGAAGATCACCAAGGTGAGTGCTTGGCAGCCCAGGGCTGAGCCTGTCTCCTGGCCCCAGGTGCTGCTGCCCAGAGCAGGCCGGGAGGTGCTGCTGTGGCCAGCGTGAGCTGTGCCGCGCTCCTGAAGCCCTTCCCCCGCTGTGCGGTGCAGGCGGAGTTTGGCTCCTCCTGCTGCCTTCCTCAGCACCCCCTCTGCACCAGGAGGCTGAGTGCCCTTCTCTGGAGAGGTGGCCCTGCTGGGAGAGCTGTGCTGCTCTTGCCCCAGCACAAAAGCCATGGCCTGTGCAGGTTGCTGAGCCCTCCTGTCTCTGCAGGAGGTGCGGTACCCCATGCTGCTGAACCTCCGCCCCTACATGTCTGTGCGGTGCAGGGACCCCGTCCTGTACAGCCTCTATGCAGTGCTGGTGCACTCTGGGCACAGCTGCCACGCAGGGCACTACTTCTGCTACGTGAAGGTGAGCCCAGGAACTGTGGTGCCTCTCCCTTAGGGCTGGGGGCTGGGGGGTGCTGGGGGGTCCCTGTAGGCCCAGCAAGGAGGGTGGGTGCTCAGCAGATGTGCGTGGTGGGGAGCACTGGCTGCGGGGTACAAGCTGTGCTGTGCCGCAGGAGGGGGGAAGGTTCAACTCTGGCAGAGCCCCCTGGCCTGCCCTGGGCCTCCTCTGCCTTGTGGGGAGAGGAGCTCTGCCCACGGGCGCTGCTCCTGCTGCTCCTGCTGCCAGGAAGGTGCCTGGGCACAGCCCAGCCCTGCTCTCTCTTCTCCTGCTGCAGGCCAGCGATGGGCAGTGGTATCGAGCGGACGACGAGCGGGTCGGCTCCGCAGCCCCCCAAGAGGTCCTGCAGCAGCAGCAGACCTACCTGCTGTTCTACCAGAGGTGAGTGTCTGCTGCCTGCTGGCCCCTGTGTCTCCTGCTGCCCCCTCTGCCTCCTGCTGGCCCCCCTGCCTCCTGCTGGCCCCCCTGCCCCCTGCTGGCCCCTCTGCCCCCTGCTGGCCCCTCTGCCTCCTGCTGGCCCCTCTACCCCCTGCTGGCCCCTCTGCCCCCTGCTGGCCCCTCTGACTCCTCTTGGCCCTTCTGCTCCTTTCTGGCCCCTCTGCCCCCTGCTGGCCTCTCTGCCTCCTCCTGGCCCCTCTGCCTCCTGCTGGTCCCTCTGCCTCCTGCTGGCCCCCCTACCCCCTGTTGGCCCCCCTACCCCCTGTTGGCCCCTCTGCCCCCTGCTGGCCCCTCTGCCTCCTCCTGGCCCCTCTGCTTCCTGCTGGCCCCTCTGCCCCCTGCTCCCAGCATTTGGGATAGGGCTGGCACAGGGCTGGCTGTGGGCAGGAGCTTGGCCTGGGTACCCCAATGCCCTGTGCATGCCCTGGCTGGGAGGAGGGTGGCAGGGAGGGGCCCAGCCCCTTGTCACGCTTTCACTCTCCCTCAAGACCACCTCATGCCCTCAAAGCTTTGGCTCCTCTTTCTCCTGTGCATCTCTGAGAGAGGCTCAGCCCCTGGCAGTTCATGCCAGCCCTTCTCTGCCTTCCCCAGGATCCCCAGCCTCAGGAAGAGCTGGCAGGGGCCCATTGCCAAGGCTGCCTCCAGCCTGCCCGGCTGCACTGGCAGCGTCCCAAAGGAGGTCAGGAAAGCTGTGAGCAGGGGACTCCTGTCTTCAGCAGGGGTGGGCCAGGGGAGCCCTGAAGGCTGCTCTTGGCCAGTGCTCCTGGGTGCTGGGAGCTGCTGCCCCTCTGTCTGCTCTGTCAGGGCAGGGGGGCCGCAGCCTGGCAGGTGCAGGGGAGGAGGGTTTGCAGGAGGCATCCTGCAGAGCCAAGGCCTGTGTGGGGCTGGGGAGGGCTGGGGAGGGCAGGGTCTCCGTGTCCTTGGCTCCTGGACTTGTCACTGAACTGCTCTCCCTGTCTAGAGAGCAGAGCTGCTGCCAGGGAAGCAGCTGCCTGGGCTGCAGGAGGTGGGAGGCCCTGTAGCCCACAGCGCCTTTGGGATGGGGTTGGAGCTGCTGAGCGGAACCAGCCTGCCAGAGCTGCCTGCTGAGTGCCCAGCAGCCAGGAGAGAGGTGTCAGATGTGTGCCAGGATTATTGGGCACAGCTGCAGGGCCTGACACGCAGCAGCAAGTCCTACATCAGCAAGCTGACCGTCCTGGCCCAGCAGAAGGTGGCCTTTGCCAGCAGCATTGTCTCCCTGGTGAAGGCACAAGTGGCCAAGGGTTGGAAGTTCCACTGCCTGCCGCTCCTAGCTGTGCTGCTGGGGGGAGCAGCTGGAGCCAGCGGGCTGGGGGGGCCTGGAGGGCGAGGAGGGCCTGGGGAGATGTCCTGCTGTGAGGCAGGAGAGGGGCAGAGCAGGGCAGCAGGGGGCCGAGGGCTGCTTTCCAGCCTGCCCAGAAGCCTGGGGGTTAAAAGCTGTCTGCAAGCCTGTCCCAGGGGCTGGTTTGGCCTGCAAGAGCAAACCTCAGTGTTCCAACCCTGCTGAAGTGCTGGCTCTGAGGTGTCTGAGCCTGGCAATCCCTGGGTTTGCAATGCTTCAGAGGTGCTTTGGTTGTCTCAACTTCTCCCTCTCTTCTCATGATTCCAGGCTCCTCCAGCACACAAGCTCCCTGCTCTCTACCTGCTGGACTCCATCATCAAGAACGTGGGAGGAGCATACCTGCAGGCTTTTGCCCCAAACCTGGTGGAAACCTTTCTCTCTGTCTTTGAGAAGGTCTCTGCACCTCAGAAGAGTTCTGTAGGCCAAAGCTGTGGCTGGGCAGTGAGCCCTGTGCCCAGGGGTGGCTTTGCTTGGGTGGTGAAGCACACCAAGTGCTTGGCTTTTCTGCATCTCTGTCCTGGCTCTGCACTGAGGGCCATGGTCCCTGCTGGTGGTTTGAGGCAATCAAGTGGGCCCTGAGCCTCCAAGGAGGTTGCATCTGTGTCTCCCAGATGGGTCTGAGGGTGCAGCTGAGCTGAAGCAGAACTGGCTGAATTGGAAGTACTAGCCCTGCTCTGGCATCTGGTGGGGCAAAGTCCTGCAGGGGCTGGAGAGCTGAGCACAAGCCCCTGGGCTCATTGTTTGCCTCAGAGGCTGTTGCCTGATTCCCTTGGCATGGGAGTGTGAGCTGCACTGCTGAGAGCTGCTGCACAGCCAGGCCAGTGTGTTGAGATGCCAAGTGCTGAGAGCAACAGGACAGCCATGCAGCCTTCCTTCTGGCAGCAAAGCTGCAGGCTGTGTGTGGCAGGAGCTGAGGGAGCCCTGGGGTTGTTTTGTTGTTGCAGGTGGACACAGAGACTCGCAAGAGTTTATTCCTCTTGCGCTCGACGTGGGACAGGGTTTTCCCCCTGGAGAAGCTGCATGCCCTGGATGTCAGAGTCAAGTCCTTAGATCCTGCTTGGCCAGTGAGACCTCTGCCTGCAGCTGGGAGTGCTGCTGGCAGCCCTGTGAGCCCTCAGCCTGCAGCTCCCTCGGTCAGTGTGTGTGCCTGCTGTACGGACTGAGGGTCCCAGAGCAGCCATCCTTGTTTGTAGGCTGCTGGGTGACAGTGCAGTGCCTCAGGCGTGCAGGGCCTGGGCTGTGGAGGCAGGGCAGAGGCACTCCTGAATGCAGAGCACGGGGGGGGCTTGGTTTGCCTGTGTCAAACCTGTGCTCTTGTAAGGGGTTGGGGCAGACCCCCTCCCCACCACGGGCAGGAATAACGACTCCGCCCCCACACTGGGCGTCGGGGAACCGCGGCATGACAGCATCCGACTACACAACCCCCCCGGAAGAGGGAGGGGCTGCACCACAGCCCACTGAGAAGAAGGGAGGTGGAGCCAGGTGCCCGGCGCCATTTTCGGAACTCGTCCTAAAAAAGTCGGGGAAGAGATTAGAGCTGCACCGCCCCTCCCCCCCGAGCCACGGCCAGACCCGCGCACGGCCAGACCCGCCCCCACAGCATTAGCGCAGCATTAGCGCACGGCCAGACCCGCCCCCGCAGCATTAGCATTAGCACGGCCAGACCCGCCCCCCGCAGCATTAGCGCACGGCCAGACCCGCCCCAGCATTAGCGCACGGCCAGACCCGCCCCCCAGCATTAGCGCAGCCAGACCCGAGCGCACGGCCAGACCCGCCCCCCGCAGCCCGAGCGCACGGCCAGACCCGCCCCCCAGCCCGAGCGCACGGCCAGACCCGCCCCCGCAGAATTAGCGCATGGACGGACCCGCCCCCGCAGCATTAGCGCACGGCCAGACCCGCCCCCCGCACCCCGAGCGCACGGCCAGACCCGCCCGCCCCCGCAGAATTAGCGCACGGCCGGCCCCGCCGCCGCCGCTCGGCACACAGCAGGGCTCCGGCCACCTCTACCGCCGCGGCACAGAATCAAAATCACCTCCACCCCTCGGACACTCAAACGGCTCCTCCAGCGAAAGCCATACGCGCGTTCTCAGAGCCCTTGAGAACGGCTTCCCCGCTGGAGTCCCCGTTCGCCCTCTTGGGTTTCGGGAGCTGGCTCGCCCGCTCGCCGCGGCTGGCCCTACCCCGCAGCGAGAATGGACCTGGCTCTGATCTGCTCACCGCTGCCCCTCCACCACTTCGCTCCCCGCCGTGGAGGGAGGGCAGGTTCCGCGTTCTCAAGCGGTATCCCGGTGCCGAGGGGCTCCGCACCACCGGCCGCGCACCAGGTGCCCCCCCGCAATCCACAAGAGCTCACACCATTGCCCCGGCAACAAAACTTGAGCCCCAAACCCAAACCGACGCCCAGAACTAAATTTAAACTCTCCATCTTTTGCAATCCGATCTGCAGAGTGGGCACAGCAACTAACTCCTGCCTGGATACGCCAAAATGCAATGGGTTGGGGCAGACCCCCTCCCCACCACAGGCAGTTCTTGGCTGTGCTGGTAGCTGCCAGCCATCAGCTTGTGCTGCTGCCTGGGAAGCAGAGCTCTCTGAGGAGTGGAGCGGTGCCAGTTCATCTGGGGAGCTTGGGCAGGATTTGGTGACCTAAAAACTAAGAATTGCACTCAAAATCTAGGCAAAAAAGGGTCTTGAGTTTCCCTCCACAATGATCCCTGCCTGTGATCCTGCTCTTCCAGCCCTTCTTGTGGCTCACAGCAAGCCAGGCTTCCTCAAAGCTCTGCTCTGTGGAAGGACAAGGAGGCCTGGCTGCTGGCAATCAAGTCCATTGCCTCCTCAGGCCAGGCTGGTTGGATGCCAGCCTCTGAAGATGGCAGCTAAGCTGCAGGGCTTTGCCTTTGCCATTGGAAGTTTGCTGTGCTGGCAGCTGGAGGCAAAGCCAAGCACCTCAGAAGGGCAAAAAGAGGGAAAGTGTCTCAGGGGCTGGGCAGCTGAGTGGCCTTGAGGAGGAGGGCTGGGGAGAAGCAGGAGGCTGCAGTGAGGCCCTGTGTGAAGGGCCACAGCTTGCAGTGCTGCTCTGGAGCCCTGATTCTGCACTGGGCTTGAATTGGATCTTTTGTAAGGGAGCTCCATGGCTGCAGTGCTGGTGATGAGCAGTGCAGGGCTCCTTAGCAGGGCAGGGGCTGAGCCTCACAGCTTTCAAGACACTTCTGGTGGTGCCTTTG
Source organism: Melanerpes aurifrons (assembly GCA_011125475.1). Taxonomy (NCBI): domain Eukaryota; kingdom Metazoa; phylum Chordata; class Aves; order Piciformes; family Picidae; genus Melanerpes; species Melanerpes aurifrons. Next base: position 729,481 of record WWNC01000077.1, on the reverse strand, counting down.
GTTTCCAGAGAGGATCTGAGCAGCTCAGAGTCAGAGCTGTGCCGAGCAGCTCAGAGTCAGAGCTGTGCCAGGCAGCCCAGTGGTGGATTTGTCTGTCTTGCAGGCTGCCTCTCTTGGTGTTCAGCAAGGATCATCTCCTGCAGCTCCAGCTCCAACCTCTGCTGAGCAGCACAGGGCTGCCACAGCTCATCTGGCAGCTAAAGGCCCTGCCCAGCCTGCTGTGCAACCTGAAGAGAACAAACCCTGCCCAAGTCCTCCACACCATGGTATCAAAATAGTCCTCAGGGATCCCACACTTCATAGGAGGCTACAACATCCTTCTTGTACTCCAGAGCAAGCTCAGAGGACAGAATTGGCAGCAGACAGGAAGGGTCAGTCTGGTGCTGAGGCACAGCAAGCAGCACAGGCTGGCAAAGCAGAGTCAGCCAAGCAAGAGAGACTGCAGGTGAGGCCGAAAACACAGCCGGGAGCGCTCGGCCGGGCCCCAGGGAAACCTAAACCTGAGAGAGAGAAGTCAGCCAGGGGGAAAGATGCTGCCCCCCAGGAAAGGGAAAGCACAAAGGTGTCTGAAGTCAGCAAGCAGCAATCAAGGGTGAAAAGACATCTTGAGGATAAGTCAGAGGGCGAAGAGAAGGAGGGGAAGGAGAAGAGGAGCTGCAGGGAGAAAGAAGCCAAAGCAGAAGCCGAGACATGCAGAGGCAGAGCAGCAGGCAGCAGAGGGAAAGGGCTGAGTGGTGCTGGTCACAAAGGCTCAGAAGAAGGCTTAGAAGTTAGTTGCCTCCTTCAGCAACTCCTAAAATTAGAGAGCTGCCTCAGATAGCCCTGAGCAGGCTGAGGGGGCAGGGGGCAGGCCAGTGGCCAGAGCCGGCAGAGATTCCCCAGAGAGCAGAGTCTGGGAGGAGCTGCAGGAGCCAAGGGCAGGAACAGAGCCCAAGGAGGCTCCCTACAGCCTCAGCACTCAGAGGTGAGGAGCTCAGCATCCTGCTCTGCTTTTCAGGCCAGGCTTTGCTTGTCCCTGGCTGCTTTCTTAAGCCGGGATCTCCTGGGCCAGGAGCTGCCTTGCCATTTGCAGCTCTCGAGGTGAGGTTTCTGGGTGGCAGCAAGCCAGGGCGAGGCTCTGAGTGCCAGCAGCTCCTCCACCACTGTGCCCTCCAGCAGCCCTTCTCTGGTGGCATTGCCAGCAGCTGGGCTCTGCAGCCTCACTGCAGGGAGCTGGCTGCAGTGTATGGGGCACCTGCTGTCCTCTACTCTGGGACCTTCTGAGGGCTGAATCTCCTCAGCACTGAGTCAGGAGCTCTCTTTCTGATCCCCTGGGGTTGGTTTTCCTTCTGCTTTCTGCAGTGAAGGGAGCTAACTCCACTTGGTGTCTGGTCCCCAGTGGTGTTCCCCAAGGCTCAGTGCTGGGGCCAGTTCTCCTGAACATTCTGTCAATGCCCTGGGTGAGGGCATTGAGGCTCCCTCAGTCAGTTTGCAGACAGGCCCAAGCTGGGCAGGAGTGTTGAGCTGCTTGTTAATGTACAGGGGCACCTGGCCAGGCTGGATCAAAGGCCAAGCCAATGGCACGAGGTTGATCAAGGCCAAGTGGCAGGTCCAGTACCTGGGTCACAGCAACCCCCTGCAACACTGCAGGCTGGGGGAAGAGTGGCTGGAAAGATGCCCAGCAAAGACCTGGGGTGCTGCTCAACAGAGGCTGAAGATGAGCCAGCCTGTGGCCAGGTGGCTGAGCAGGCCAACAGCATCCTGGCCTGGGTCAGCCATGGTGTGGCTAACAGGAGCAGGGCAGTGTAGCCTGCACTGGGTACTGGATTCACAGCCTGGGTACTGCAAGGCCTTTTGCCCCCCCGCACTGCAGGGAGGACACTGAGGTGCTGGTGTGGGTCCAGGAGGGACTACAAAGCTGGTGAAGGGTGTAGAGCAAAAGTCTTGTGAGGAGCAGCTGAGGGACCTGGAGGTGTTTAGCCTGGAGGAGGCTGAGGGCAGATCTTCTGTCTCTCTTCAGCTCCCTGACAGGAGGCTGGAGCCAGGCAGGGCTTGGTCTCTGCTCCCAAGGAACAAGTGATAGGCCAGGAGGAAATTACCTCAGCTGTGTCAGGGAAGGTTTGGCCTGGGACATGAGGAACAATTTCTTGCCCTTGAGGGTTGTCAAGGCCTGGTCCAGGCTGCCCAGGGCAGTGGTGGAGTCCCCATCCCTGGGGGGTTGGTGTGGTGCTGAGGGCCATGGTTTGGGGGTGCCCTAGCAATGGGAGCATGGTTGGACTGGAGCTGAAAGATCTCTTCCAGCCAGAAAGGTTCTCTGCTTCTGCTGCCTGTGGCTGCTTTGCTCCCTGCTTGCAGAAGGCAGCTGCAGAGCAGTGGCCTGCAGCAGGGCTGTGGTGCCCAGGTCTCTGCAGCAGCCCTGCTGTGTCTCTCTCTTGCAGCCCATTCTCTGCTGAGCCCTGGCTGGGAGCTGTGGGGGCCGGGGACGCCGTGCAGGTGGCTGGGGAGCTGCTGCTGCTGCGTCGTGGGGACCACTGTGGCTCCCTGGGCCGGCACTGCCTCCCAGCTCAGTGCTGGGCACTGCCTGCCTGCACTCTGTGTCCCTGGCTGCCCACTGCAGAGGCTGAGCTTTGGTTCCCAGCCAGTGCTGGGCCTGAGGGGTGAAAGGAGGAGGGCAGGGCTCTGTCAGACGCTGTGGTGCCCAGGGCCTCTGGCACTCCTCTGTCCTCTGCTCCACTTCTCCCTTGCCTTGCCTCAGACCCTTTTGCTGCACTCTCCTCTGCCCATCTCCATCCCACACCTCACAGCTCCAGGACTCTTCAGGCTCTTGGGCTTGGGCAGGAAGTGCTCACTGCCTCCTTGGATAGTTGTCAAACTCCACCTGGAGCAGGAGAAGCCAAGAGCAGGCCCCAGGAGAAGTGTCAGCCTCAGCAGGTCCTTGAGGAGGAAGTGGGGAGCGGAGCTGTGACCTCCAAATGCTGCCCACAGCCTTGGCTCAGCAGAGCTGATGCTGAGGCAGAGCCTTGCTCACAGGTGCCCTGGGGCTATGTTGTGTCTGCCTGCAGCAGAGCTTTGCTTTGTGCCTGTGGCTGCCCTTGGCTCCTGGGCAGCCTGATGTGCTCTCTGGGTGCTGTTGTGGTGCTGCAGCCCTGCAGTGAGCACTGGAGCTGGCTGGAGCTTGTAGAAAGGATCCAAATGCTGCTCCAGCTGACAAGTGAGATGAGCAGAGGCTCCACTTGGCTCTTCTGCTGGGGTGGGACCCCCTATGCCCCCAGGGGGGATCCCCTGTGCCCCTGGGGCAGAAACTGTTCCAGAGTCCAGGTCCCTGTGAGCTGAACGAGGAACTCCAGGATGTTTAACTGGACAGTTAGTTTATGTTGCTCCTTGATTCCTCCAAGCCCCTTGGCTGACCTCCTCACACCTCCAGGATGTTTGACACTGAGGGTGGTGAGACCCTGGCCCCAATTGCTCAGGGAGGGTAGGTGCCCCACTGCTGGAACCACTTCAGGTCAGGGTGTGTGGGGCTCAGAGCCACCTGCTGTGACTGCAGCTGTTCTGCTGAGTGGCAGATGCTTGGGCTGGCTGACCTTGGAAGGTCCCTTCCCACCTCAAGCCCTCAAGGACTCAGTCCAATGGAGCCCTCTCCCCAAGCTGTGAGGCCAGGCTACTTCTGCACATCCAAGGCCTTGGCTCTGCTTCAGGCTTGATCAGCTGGAGGCCAAGGTCCTCCTTGCTGGGGTGCTCAGGGTGAGGCTGTTGGCCATCAGACTCTGCTGGGACTCTTTTTGCAGTCTTGCCTCATCCTGGGCATGTTCACAGTGTCCCCTGCCTTTGGCTCCATCTTTGCTGGGGAGCAGCAGCTAGTGACAGTGGATTGCACTGCGAGGCTGCCAGGGCCATGCCAGGAGCACCTGGTCATCAACATCAGCCACAGAGACCCCAGGGACAACCTTCTTGGCATCCCCTGCACCCTGCTGGCAGAGTCCTGCCTTCCAGGTACGTGCTGCCCACGGATTCCTGTGGCCAGACTGCTGCTGCTCAGCACCCAAACTCAGTCCTGGGAGAGAGCAGACAGCCTGAGCCTGAGCTCACATCTCAGCATCTTCAGAGGTTCTTGTCAGGCCCACCAGTGGGAGAGGCTGGGAGGGATGCATGGAAGGATCAGAAGAAAGCCTTTCAGCCTGAGGGTGCCTGAGCTCCATCCTTGTTGTAGTGGGAAGCAGACAAATCAATATGATTGGTAATCAGGCTTCAACTTTATTGTTCAAAAACACAGCTTATATAGTATTTTCAGCAGCTAAATATGCATACGTGTCATTATTCTATTAGCTATTAGTCCAGGGTTACATCATATTGTCCATCCTACTTGCGGTTAGGCCTACGTGCAACTCCACAACCTCCTTTCTCAGTAGGTCTTTGTTCCGCATATATACTTTGTTTCACATCCTACTATCTTATAAATAACTATCTCACATGGTGCTAACCTCTAAAAATTACAAGCACAGTCACAGGGCTGTGGTGACCTTGCTACATCAGCACACCAGCTAAGCTGTGAGCAGTAAACAACAAGATGGAGTCTGGCCTATACCCTCTGATCAAACAGCTGTTCCATAGAACCATGTCCCTGCAATTCAGGCCATTCCCCAACAATTCCCCCTTTTTTCTTTTGTGCAAGAAAAACTCGAGATGTTACCTCATTTACACTTCGCATAACACATCCATATACAATACATAACAGGAACAAGACCAATAAAACAATAACAATCAATCTTAAACCTTCTTTAAATAAAGCTAACAACCAAGGAGACAAATCTCCAAACCAAGATTGAAACCATTGATCAAAAAGATTAACATCTTTAACAATTGATTAAATATGATTTTCTAACCAAACAATTTTTATAAATCGATTGACTGTGATCAAACAAATTAAAACAACACATGCCTTCAAAATCTTCACAACCATGACCATGAGCTAAAAGCAAAAAATCAACAACAGCTCTATTCTATAAAAGTGTATGTCTTAAACTATTTTGATCTACAAACAATTGATCTAAAATTTCAATAATAACATTAACTTGTTTAACTGACCAACATGCCAATTTCTCAATTTGCCTTAAAGCCTGCTTAACAGCAAAATAAAAAAAAGCAAAAGTGTTCGCTGTATCTGACCATAAAGCTACATCATCATCACAGCTATCATCCAGATAGTGTAAGGATCGTTTTTGTCGGTGTTGCATTAGTGCAGCAATGTTTAACCAATCTCGATATCGAGGGGCAAATAGAGTAATTTTGCCCAAACACGGACCTCCATAGGCATTTTTTGATATATCCTGCCATACTCTGTCACCACAAATCAAAAAGATTCCAGGGGGCAGAGCCTTGGCTGTAACATTATTCCATAAAAGAGACACATCTCCCCTTCTTTTCTTTTACAGAATTTGACCAAACTCTAACGCTCCATAAGCACCAAACACTGTACCATTGTTCATGTTCACATTGCTCCCATTTGTCACGTTCATAAAACAACATAAAACCCTTCTGGTCACCCTTCTGCTCTCGATACCCATCCCCAAACACAATACACGTATGAGTCCACTTATGAGATGTGCTGCCAATTCGTGCAGAGCCCAACAGTTGCAGTTCTTACAGGTCCCAAGGTAAAGTAACATTCAGTCCTTTAATAAGTCCTATGGCACAATCCGAGGTGCGAGTTTCCTTTGAACAATCACCATAAACACTACAATTCTGAAACACTTGATAGTCAAAATCAAAAATACCCACCAAACATGTCTTAAAGGGTTCTGCAACAAATTGCAGACTTAAACAGAAATCCAAATGACCCGTCTGATTAGCTCATGAAAACCACATATCAGTCCTTGGGTTGATTTTTGTTAACAGAAACAACTCAGTCTAACACAATTAAAACAATCATATAAAACATGAACCCTTTTGCTAGTTATGGCCTTGATTTCAACATGCGTCACAGCATCATGGCTGAACCATAGAGGGTTACGGCGCATGCGCAGGTTTGGAGTTGCGCGTTCTCACACCCAAATCACGTCGCCTTCTGAGGTGGAAGAGATGGCCACCGCCAGAGAGGACGAGACCATCCCGGATCCATTTCCAGAGCTTTCTGAGATGCCAGCCAGTCCACCAATGGTAACGTTTCTCTACAGTATTTTAATAAAAACCCAGACAATATTTCCTAACTTGGCTATAACACTAACATATTTTCTCACTATTAGGCTGGTAGGCCACTGTCACCCACCAGAGGGGAGAGGTCCAGAATAGCAATCGTTAGCCCTCCACAACAACCCAAAAGGTTAGTTCTGTTAAGGTTCTGGTTGATTTAAACAAAATCAAGGTTATTCCCTTTTTGATGATTAATCTATTCTTTTCTCAGGAGGAGAGCTGGCGCTGCCCATCGCACCAGGCTGCATCCAGATGTGGTAGTGGTTGGTCGAAGGCGACTTAGAGTGTTAGTTCATTCACTGTTCGGTGTCTCAATCTGTGCCGTTCTCCTTGTTTTGGTTACTGCCATTATGTGTTATCTCAATAATTGTTGTAAGTAAGTTGTTTCCACAGTTCCTGTTCAGTACAAGTTATTGTTAATTGTTGACACATGGTATCCTAATGTAAAGGACAGCATATCGAGCAGTTCTTTGTTGTACGGTCTGCTTCAGTTATAAAAGCATTTGCATTAATCACTGATTTTTCAAGTCCCTTATTTCTGCTTCCTCAATGCAATTGGCTACTCCTGCCACATCCAGAGAATCAGTCGCTATATTGGTAGAGTCATGAAGCCAATGAGTCAAAACCCAAACAATAACAAAAAGTTCCAGAGTTTACAATGAATCTGTAGGTTCTGCTTCTAATAGTTGATAATGCCAGTTCTCTCTTTTCTTCCACGTGGCAGCTGCTCTCTGAGATTGTTTTCCTGCATCAATAAATACTGTCACTGCATCTGTCAAGGGTTGATCCAATCGCTTGGGAACAGTAATCCAATGCTGATTCTGCATCCAAGCCAGAGTAACATTCTTTAATGATTCCACCTGTGTCCATTCCAGAACATTTGGTTGTCCATTCCATTTGGTTGTCCACTCCAGAACAGTCGTTGTATCTTCCAAGGCAAATTGTCCATATGACGATGTACTGTAGATGTAAGCAACCATTGTCGTGATGCAGCTCCATCTTCTGTTTTGATGTGATGTGCACAGGCATGGATGGGTCGGTGCCTTTTAACAGTGGTCGCAAAAAGTTCAAGAGATCATTGGGAATTCCCACAACAGATCTCAGCCATTGCAGGTCTCCCATCAGGCATTGTGTGTCATGTTAGGTTTCAATATTAAGATCCACAGTAAGTTTCTGAGGTTGAACAGCTTGCTTCATAATTCTCCATCCCAGATAGTTCCAGAGACTCTTTTCTTAAATTTTTTCAGGGGCAACAACAAGTCCACATGATTATAATTGATGCACAATTTGGTCCTTTTGTGCTTCTGAAAACAAAGTTGATTGTGAAAATAAAATGTCATCCATATAGTGATAAATAATCACCTCTGGCCATTGCTTTCTGAGTGGCTGCAAAGCTGCATCAACATACAACTGACACAAATCAGGTGAATTCTTCATGCCTTGTGGCAACACAGTCCATTCGAAGCATTGTTCTGGTGCTTCACGATTAAAAGATGGCAAAGTAAACGCAAAACATTGCATATCTTCCTCATGTAGTCTGATGGTGAAAAAACAGTCCTTTAGGTCAATGATTAGAATTGACCAATTCTCAGATATCAGCCTGGATTTGAAAGTCCAGGCTGTAAAGCACCCATAGCATGCATTTGCTCATTCACTGCTCGCAAATCATGCAACAAGCGATGTTTGCCAGACTTCTTCTTGATGGCAAATTGGAGTATTCCATGGAGTAGTTGATAGTCTTAAATGTCCTTGTTTAAACTGTTCTTATATGATAGCACCATCTCTATTTGGGCTAAAATGTCACGTCCAATCAATGCTTGTACTCCATCCGGTAAAGGTAAAATAGAAACTATACAGGTAGTCCTTTTGTCTTCTATGTTGATCTGTAGAACTGGAGATTTCAAGGCATAAGTCAGTACTCCAACTCCAGCAATGGAGGCGGCAGATGAATACGAAGGCCAATGTTCTGGCCACAAATGCTGTGAAACAATGCTTACATCAGCTCCAGTGTCCAAAAGAGCTATCAATGTGATCTTTTTATTTTGGTAAGATACAGTCACTGGTCTTTTTGGTCGTTGTCCCAGTTCCACAGTTAACAGTGTCATGAGTCCTGTAGAGCTAAAACCTTTTTTCCCTTGTATTTGCTGCGATCCAGGAGCAATTGCTGCTGCAAGGTTTGGCAACGGAACAAGTCGAGTGATTTTAGCTCCTTTTGGAATTACTATTGGAGACAACAATGTCTGTATCATTATTTGTATAATTCCATGATAGTCTGCATCAATCAGTCCTGTGAGAATCTGTAATCCTGACATGCTGGCAGATGAACGTCCAATCAGAAGTGCTCCAACCGGTTGTCCATTAATCTTAATGGGACTTTTTACATCAGTTAAAATCTTCTATGGTTTGTTGTCCAACAAGGTACAAAGCTTGAGTTAAACTATTAACAATGTTTTAACAAAGCTGGCATAATACATGGTCAAAGATAACAGACATTGTAAAAAAAAGAATTTAGACCTTAATAGTTCTGATCTTTACATTTCACTCCTCTTATTAACAAAAAATACTTGATTATGCCTAAACACATTACAAAGATTAAAACATAAATGCTACCCTTAACACTGTTTTACAATCTGCTTTAGGGGTATGTTGCATTTTTATTTTCTCTAGGATGGTTAAAAATCATAAATTGTTTAATAATAGCAAGATTTCTTTAATCTGTAAAGGTAGATCTGGCCAGGCTCTAGCTTCACAGACAAAAAGCTTGCAGGCAATCAGCAAGAGCAAAAGAGCTTCATTGCTTTGCCCAATAGCATTTTTGCTCATCCTAGTAATACTAATCTCCTATTGGTACCATTAAAACTTCTCTTTTTTTTTTTTTTTTTTTTTTTTTTTGTTGTAATATATATATAAAATCCTTAAAGCTATTACAAATACAAAGTAAGACCAAAAAACTCATTCCATAATATACCTATAACAAACCCTTAACTTATGCTAATACCAAAAATCCTTAAAACCTTAAAAAACTATGTTAAAATTAATCCATCAAATTAGTGTCTAAAAAAATAAAGTTGTTACATTAACTAAAAAACACTTTCCAAAATTAAAACCTGTTTATACATTCCTTAACTATATTACATGGAGCTCCTTTGAAATGCCTATAGGCACACAATTAAAAAAGGTTCGAACCAAAAAAAATCAAACAATGTAAACTCATTACAAAGTACTTACAGCTTACTGCAATTACTATGTACCAAATACTTATAAGTACCAAATGCTTACTTATTCATTATGCTTATTAGAAACACTTAACAAAACTCTAAATAACGAATCTCTGAAAGACATTACAATCAGAAATGACAAGATGAGTACTGTTGCTTTAAATCAGAGCAAAACAGTGCAGCTAAAGCCGCTGCAGGGGAAAGGGGTGGGGGCTGCTGCCGCGGCAGCTGCTCCGCTGCTGCCGTGGCCACTGCTGGGCCGCTGCTACTGTCGGTGCTGTCGGTGTCGGTGGTGCGTCAGCTGGTACCGCCTTGGTCGGAGCCGTCGGTATCCGCGGGGGCCGGCAGGGCTCGCGGGAGGGATGCGGTCATAAAAACGCCATAACTGCGAGCCTCCAAGCGCTCCATTTTTTCTAAGAGGGGCCATAAAACAAAGTCGGCGCTGTTTGAATTCCTCGCTGCTGGTGTTGTCTTCCGAGTCCGAGCCCTCACTGGCGATGTCTGAGGGAGGTGTTGATAAAAGGGGTCGAATACACCGAGCTGCCTTTTTTCGGCCTTTTTCCTGCTGGGTGCAAACGGCAGTGGTGGGGGCTGGTAAACGCGGTGTGGTCGCCGCAACATGCATCGGGGGCGGCCCCGGTCGATCGGCCGACAGTTCTCAAACACATCTTTCAACTGCAAGTCAGACACACCTGGCGCTGCATCTCGTCCTGACAAAGTTGCTCTAGCTGCAGCAGCCATTCGCTGTTCCAGTTCATAGGTTTCAACACAGTTCATGCATTCTCGCCACGGCTTTCGCAGCACGACGGTAACCCAGTCCCACAGTCTGTCAAAAAGCTTATTTCCTAACTTACGCCATTCTCCTTCTTCAAAGACACTATTAGGGTCCTGAAAACACCCTTTAGCAGTACCATAAGTAAACAATCCTGATAATTCCTTACTAAAGTCTACATCATTAACACGTTGCTTTTCTAAAAAGCACTTAAATAAATCATACGCCGCTTGCCTCTCCATATTTACCGTCAGTGCGCACTGTTTTGCAGCTTTTCCAGAGGTATCGGCAGCGTATCTTGGCTGGATCACTTCTGTAAGTGCATCCAAGGTGCGGAGCCTTTCCTGCTTGCCGGCTGCCCTTTTGACCCACCGGCGCAGTATTCCTCTTTTTTCCTGCTTGCTGGCTGCCCTTTTGACCCACAGGCGCAGTATTCCTCTTTTTTCCTGCTTGCCAGCTGCCCTTTGACCCACTGGCGCAGTTTTCCTTTGGCTCTTTCACCTCCTGTGCTGCTGCAGGGCCGAAACCGTTACACCCAACCGTGGCCAGGATCGAATCCCTTTAGGAGCAGGGGGGGGTCCCTTTTATCTCCAGGCGAAGAGGGTCCCTGTTCCAGGCGCCATTTGTTGTGGCGGGAAGCAGACAAATCAATATGATTGGTAATCAGGCTTCAACTTTATTGTTCAAAACCACAGCTTATATAGTATATTCAGCAGCTAAATATACATACGTGTCATTATTCTATTAGCTATTAGTCCAGGGTTACATCATATTGTCCATCCTACTTGCGGTTAGGCCTACGTGCAACTCCACAACCTCCTTTCTCAGTAGGTCTTTGTTCCGCATATATACTTTGTTTCACATCCTACTATCTTATAAATAACTATCTCACATGGTGCTAACCTCTAAAAATTACAAGCACAGTCACAGGGCTGTGGTGACCTTGCTACATCAGCACACCAGCTAAGCTGTGAGCAGTAAACAACAAGATGGAGTCTGGCCTATACCCTCTGATCAAACAGCTGTTCCATAGAACCATGTCCCTGCAATTCAGGCCATTCCCCAACACATCCTCACAGGCAGCTCCCCCAGCTTTGCAGCTCCCTGGGCAGAAAGGGCTTCTCAGAGGCCAGCAGGGGCAGGTCAGGTCAGCAGGGAGGCTTCTCCATCCTCAGCCCTCCCTCTGCTTTGCTCACAGCATTCCTGGCTGATGACCTTGAGGCCATCTTTGAGGGGCATCAGATCTGCAGCAGCAGCAACCTCTGCCAGCTCCTCCAGACAGTGCAGGAGGAGCAGGGAGTGTTCCTCACAGATGAGGACAAGTTCCTCTTCCCCAGCATCCTAGTTGGGCACCAGGCCACAGCACGCTTCAGGAGCTGCAACGTGAGCAGAGTCCCCTGGGGTGTGCTCCTCTCATCAAACCCAGCCCCAGGAAGGGAAGGACAGGAGGCCTTGGTGAGTCTCTGAAGGCTGTGTGAAATCTGCCTTGCTCTTCAGCTTTGTTGCTTCCTTTTGCCCAGCCTAGTGCAGCTCAGGGCAGGTGACAGCTGGGCTTCATTCAGTGTGTCCCAGGCAAGGGTTTAGCTCCAGGCCCCTGGGGCTTTGGAGGGAGACCGGAGCCCTGCTGAACATCTCTTGGAAGCACAGGCAGAGGAGGAGCTTTTACTCTGAGCCAGGGCTCCAATCAGACCCTTTTGGGGTAGGGTTGGTCTCCTCTCCCAAAGAATAAGTGCTGGGACAAGAGGACACAGCCTCAGGTTGTGCCAGGGGAGGGTTAGGTTGGATTCCTGGGCTTGACAGCAGCGCCCTGGGGCAGCACTGCTTTGGGTTCACCCACAGGGTGAACAGGGCAAGGGGAAGCAGGCAGGGGGCCTGGCTACCTGGGGCTGTTCCTCATGATCCATGCACTACCTACAATTCCCCCCTCCCTATGCATAACCAAATTAGCTAAAATATAACAATCCTGAAAAATTCTATTCTTTGTAACAATCTTAAAAGTATACATCATAAACTTTTTTTGACCTGAAGGACCCGCACAGCGTCTCTGCGCTCGGCAGGAATCGGCTTTCACCGATTCTCCACGTGTTCGGGATCGTTCGGGTCCCTGCGTGCCGCGGCAGCTTCCATTTCAGCGGTGAGCTCCATCGGGGGCACACATCGACCAGGGGCCTCGGAAAAGCATGGACTGCTGCTGTTTTTGACCTGAAGGACCCGCACACAGCCTCTGCGGTCGGCAGGAATCAGCTTTCACCGATTCTCCACGTGTTCGGGATCGTTTGGGTCCCTGCGTGCCGCGGCAGTTTCAAAGCCCGCGGCAGCTCGTGGCAGCTTCCATTTCAGCCCGTCCTCTCACTCGGACGCGCGCGCCGCCACACTTTTTTAAAAAAACATTCTCCAGTAGGTTCCGTGGGGCAGGGCTGGCCATGGTGGTAACTCGCCACAATAACTCCTTTAAAAAGTCAGTCTCGACCCAGACTGAGGGGGAATATAAGCAGATAGGTAGGTGTCATAAGCAAGAGGTAGGTGTCCAGGCATCTAGCTGCAGACAGTGCTGGAACCTGGCACTTGAGATGCAGGGTAAGGGGACGGCTCCTGCTTTAGGTGTGAGCAGATCGACTGTCTGCTTAGCCTCGTGGCTTGACTGAAGGATAAGGTTGCTAGATTTAGAGATGTATGCAATTGCAGAAGGGTGACGAACCTGAGTAACCAGGCTCTGCAGGCCCCCCCAGCAGAGGCCAGTCATCCAAAAAGAAGAGGGCAATGGATGCAGGTTCCTATCAAAAGATGCAAGGTTAAACCTCCTTGCTCCCCCTCACCCCCCCCACTGCCCTTGGAAAACAAGTACGGGGCATTGGAGGTTGAGGGTGAGGTGATTCTGATATCGGAGGGCACGCCATCTGGGGTTTTCCCTGTGGCAAAACAGCCTAAGGTGAAACGACCTAAGGTGAAACAGCCTAAGCTTAAACAGCCTTCCCCCGGCATCAGGACTTGCTCCCTTAAAAAAAAGAGGAGGGTAATTGTTATTGGCGATTCCCTCCTGAGGGGAACAGAGGGCCCCATATGTCGGCCAGACCCTACTCACAGGGATGTTTGTTCCCTTCCAGGAACCATGGTTCGAGATGTTACCAGAAGACTGCCTGGTCTGGTGCAGCCCTCTGACTATTATCCCTTGATAGTTATGCAGTTAGGGAATGATGATGTTGCAACCAGAACTCCCAGGGCTATCAAAGATGACTTCAGGGCCCTGGGAGATCTGGTTGAGGGATCAGGGGCACAAATAATTTTTTCGTCTATACCCTTAGTTGCAGGTGGGAATACCATAAGGAACAGGTCAGCAGCTGAAGTCAACAAGTGGCTTAGAGGCTGGTGCAGGGAAAAGAATTTTGGGTTTTTTGATCTTGAAAAACTTTCTGCTGCACCAGGCCAGCTGGCAACAGATGGAGCACATCTGTCCCAGAGGAGGGGTAAGATCAGAGTGTACGAGAATGGCCTATCCCTCAAAGGGAAAAAGATTCTGGGGAGGGAATTGGCAGGTCTCATAGATAGGGCTTTAAACTAGTTTCGAAGGGGGAAGAGGTTGAAACCAGTCCCCCCAAGCTGGGGTCTGGGGGTGATAAGCCAGAGCAAGAGGTGAAACCAGCAGCCCGGCTGAAGTGCATGTACACTAATGCACGAAGCATGGGCAACAAACAAGAGGAGCTGGAAGCCTTGCTGTGGCAGGAAAGTTATGATGTAGTTGCCATCACAGAGACGTGGTGGGATGACTCACATGACTGGAGCGCTGCAATTGATGGCTACAGGCTCTTCAGGAGAGACAGGCAAGGAAGAAGGGATGGAGGGGTGGCCCTGTACATCAGGGAGGCACTAGATGCCATTGAGACGGAGATTAGGGACGATCGGGTTGAGTGCCTGTGGGTAAGAATTAGAGGGAAGGCCAACAGGGCTGACATCCTGGTTGGAGTCTGTTATAGACCACCCAACCAGGAGGAGGATGTTGATGAGTCATTCTATAGGCAGCTTAAGGCTGTCTCAAGATCGTCTGACCTTGTTCTCATGGGCGACTTCAACTTGCCTGATATCTGCTGGGATCTTAACATAGCAGAGAAGTGGCAATCTAGGAGGTTCTTAGAATGCATGGAGGACAGCTTCTTATCCCAGGTGCTGCGAGAGCCTACCAGGGGCAAGGCTATGCTTGACCTCCTCTTCACCAATAGGGAAGGGTTGGTGGGTGATATGGTGGTCGGAGGGTGCTTAGGGGCCAGTGACCACGAGATAATTGAATTCTCATTATTTGGTCAAGCTAAGAGGGGTAGTAAGAAGACCTCCACTCTGGATTTCCGGAGGGCGGACTTCAGGCTACTCAAGGAACTAATTCAGAGGGTTCCTTGGGATAAAGCCCTTAAAAACAAAGGGGTCCAGGAGAGCTGGACCTACTTCAAGGAAGAACTGTTGAAGGCTCAGGGACAGGCTGTGCCAATGTGCCGGAAGATGAGCTGCCGGGGCAGACGGCCAGCCTGGATGGTTAAAGAACTTTTAATGGAACTAAGGGAAAAAAAGAGGGTGTATCACCTTTGGAAGAGAGGGGAGGCAACCCGTGAAAAATTTAAGGATGTTACTAGGTCTTGCAGGAAGAAAATTAGGGAGGCAAAAGCGCATTTGGAGCTTAGTCTGGCCTCTGCTGTGAAGGACAACAAAAAGTCCTTCTATAAATACATTAATAGCAAGAGGAAGGGCAGAGACAACCTCCACTCCTTGGTGGACACGGAGGGGAACGTTGTGATAAGGGATGAGGAAAAGGCAGAGATACTTAACACCTTCTTTGCCTCAATTTTTACTAGCAGGACAGAATGTCTTCCAGACAGCTGGCCTCCAGAGTTGGCAGAAGGAGCCAGGGAGCAGCATAGTTTTCCACTGTTCCAAAATGGGGTAGTTGGTGATCTGCTCAGCCGCCTGGATCCCCACAAGTCCATGGGACCAGATGGGATCCATCCTAGGGTGCTGAGGGAGCTGTCAGAGGAGCTGGCCAAGCCGCTCTCCATCATTTTTCAGCAGTCCTGACTCACTGGCGAGGTCCCAGAGGACTGGAAGCTGGCCAACGTGGTGCCCATCCATAAGAAGGGCCGGTTGGATGAGCCAGGGAATTACAGGCCTGTCAGCCTGACCTCAGTGCCAGGCAAGATCATGGAACAGGTCATCCTGAGTGCATTAACACAGCACTTAGAGGATGGCCAAGGGATCAGGCTCAGCCAACATGGATTTAGGAAGGGCAGGTCCTGCCTGACCAACCTGATCTCCTTCTATGATCAGGTGACCCGCCTGGTGGATGTGGGGAGGCCTGTGGATGTAGTTTACCTGGACCTCAGCAAGGCCTTTGACACTGTCCCCCATAGCAAACTCCTGGCCAAGCTGTCAGCCCATGGCTTGGACAGCAGCACTTTGAGCTGGGTTAGGAATTGGCTGGATGGCCGAACCCAGAGAGTGGTGGTGAATGGTGTCACATCCGGCTGATGGCCAGTCAGTAGTGGAGTCCCCCAGGGATCAGTGCTGGGCCCCATCCTCTTTAACATCTTTGTTGATGATCTGGATGAGGGCATTGAGTCTATCATCAGTAAATTTGCTGATGACACCAAGCTGGGGGCAGGAGTTGATCTGCTAGAGGGCAGAGAGGCTTTGCAGAGAGACCTCGACAGGCTGGACAGATGGGCAGAGTCCAACGGCATGAAATTTAATGCATCCAAGTGCCGGGTTCTGCACATTGGCCACAACAACCCCAGGCAGTGCTACAGGCTGGGGTCAGAGTGGCTGGAGAGCAGCCAGGCAGAGAGGGACCTGGGGGTGCTGGTTGATGGTAGGATGAACATGAGCCTGCAGTGTGCCCAGGCAGCCAAGAGGGCCAATGGCATCCTGGCCTGCATTAAGAACAGTGTGGCCAGCAGGAGCAGGGAGGTCATTCTTCCCCTGTACACTGCACTGGTTAGGCCACACCTCGAGTACTGTGTCCAGTTCTGGGCCCTTCAGTTTAGGAAGGAGGTTGACTTGCTGGAACGAGTCCAGAGAAGGGCAACGAAGTTAGTGAGGGGCTTGGAACACAAGCCCTATGAGGAGAGACTGAGGGAGCTGGGGCTGCTTAGCCTGGAGGGGAGGAGACTCAGGGGTGACCTCATTACTCTCTACAACTACCTGAAGGGGGGTTGTAAACAGGCAGAGGTTGGTCTCTTCTCCCAGGCAGCCAGCACCAGAACAAGAGGACACAGTCTCAGGCTGCGCCAGGGGAAGTTCAGGCTGGAGGTCAGGAGGAAGTTTTACACGGAGAGAGTGATTGCCCATTGGAATGGACTGCCTGGGGAGGTGGTGGAGTTGCCGTCACTGGAGGTGTTCAGTAGGAGACTTGACAGGGTGCTTGGTTACATGGGTTAGTTGATTGGGTGGTGTTGGGTGATAGGTTGGACGTGATGATCTTGAAGGTCTCTTCCAACCTGGTTTATTCTATTCTATTCTATTCTATTCAAACTTGAATAAAAAACCTAAGGCACAGTGAACAGGTGGAAATTAGGGGGATAACAGGTAACAATGGGGTGTAACTTGAGGTAACTAGGGGTAACACTGAGTAAATACATTCTTAAAGCAGTTGCTGGTGTTCTACCAACATAATGTAAACCTTCTCTAGCCGGCTCTTGACAAGCAACACGAGCCTATTTAGTATATAAGGTCCAAAGGTCAGTAAATTTGCTGACGACACCAAGCTGGGGGCAAGAGTTGATCTGCTAGAGGGCAGAGAGGCTTTGCAGAGGGACCTCGACAGGGTGGACAGATGGGCAGAATCCAACGGCATGAGATTTAACACATCCAAGTGCCAGGTTCTGCACATTGGCCACAACAACCCCAGGCAGTGCTACAGGCTGGGGTCAGAGTGGCTGGAGAGCAGCCAGGCAGAGAGGGACCTGGGGGTACTGGTCGATGGTAGGATGAACATGAGCCTGCAGTGTGCCCAGGCAGCCAAGAGGACCAATGGCATCCTGGCCTGCATCAGGAACAGTGTGGCCAGCAGGAGCAGGGAGGTCATTCTGCCCCTGGACACTGCACTGGTTAGGCCACACCTCGAGTACTGTGTCCAGTTCTGGGCCCCTCGGTTTAGGAAGGATGTTGACTTGCTGGAACGAGTCCAGAGAAGAGCAACAAAGTTAGTGAGGGGTTTGGAACACAGCCCTATGAGGAGAGGCTGAGGGAGCTGGGGTTGCTCAGCCTGGAGAAGAGGAGACTCAGGGGTGACCTTATCACTCTCTACAACTACCTGAAGGGAGGTTGTAGACAGGCGGATGATGGTCTCTTCTCCCAGGCACCCAGTACCAGAACAAGAGGACACAGTCTCAGGCTGCGCCAGGGGAGGTTCAGGTTGGATGTTAGGAAGAAGTTCTATACAGAAAGAGTGATTGCGCTATGGAATGGGTTGCCCGGGGAGGTGGTGGAGTCGCCGTCATTGAAGGTGTTCAGAAGGAGACTTGATGGGGTGCTTGGTGCCATGGGTTAGCTGTTTGGGTGGGTTGGATTGGTTGATGGGTTGGACATGATGATCTTAAAGGTCTCTTCCAACCTGGTTTGGTTTATTCTAATAAAGATTTTTATTCTAAGATCAGTGCCATCATGATCATTGCAATGGGCCCTATCAAGGAAGATACCACACAAAGGCATCGCAGCCCCCCTCTGCAGAGGCTATTTTGCCGTTGTCTAGATTCTGCCAGTGCGGAACTCCCAGGCTTGGACAGGGCACTTGCCAACTTCTCATCTTCTCTTGCCACTGGGGAATATGGGTCATGGGGGTGTCTGATGATCCGGTCCTGTGAACAGAAACTCACAGCTTTCATTAGTTTTATTTTGAGGGTGGTTGGACAATTTCCACGTCAGTTTAATTGGTGGATGTGGGTGTGTGGCAGTGGCCCTTAGAATAAATTTGTCACCCTGGCTTTTAATGAATAGAATAGAATAGAATAGAATAAACCAGGTTGGAAGAGACCTTCAAGATCATCACGTCCAACCTATCACCCAACACCACCTAATCAACTAACCCATGTGACCAAGCACCCTGTCAAGTCTCCTCCTGAACACCTCCAGTGACGGCGACTCCACCACCTCCCCAGGCAGTCCATTCCAATGGACAATCACTCTCTCTGTGTAAAACTTCCTCCTGACCTCCAGCCTGAACTTCCCCTGGCGTAGCCTGAGACTGTGTCCTCTTGTTCTGGTGCTGGCTGCCTGGGAGAAGAGACCAACCTCTGCCTGTTTACAACCCCCCTTCAGGTAGTTGTAGAGAGTAATGAGGTCACCCCTGAGTCTCCTCCCCTCCAGGCTAAGCAGCCCCAGCTCCCCCAGCCTCTCCTCACAGGGCTGTGTTCCAAGCCCCTCACTAACTTCGTTGCCCTTCTCTGGACTCGTTCCAGCAAGTCAACCTCCTTCCTAAACTGAAGGGCCCAGAACTGGACACAGTACTTGAGGTGTGACCTAACCAGTGCAGTGTCCAGGGGCAGAATGACCTCCCTGCTCCTGCTGGCCACACTGTTCTTAATGCAGGCCAGGATGCCATTGGCCCTCTTGGCTGCCTGGGCACACTGCAGGCTCATGTTCATCCTACCATCAACCAGCACCCCCAGGTCCCTCTCTGCCTGGCTGCTCTCCAGCCACTCTGACCCCAGCCTGTAGCACTGCCTGGGGTTGTTGTGGCCAATGTGCAGAACCTGGCACTTGGATGCGTTAAATTTCATGCCATTGGACTCTGCCCATCTGTCCAGCCTGTCGAGGTCTCTCTGCAAAGCCTCTCTGCCCTCTAGCAGATCAACTCCTGTCCCCAGCTTGGTGTCATCAGCAAATTTACTGATGATAGACTCAATCCCTCATCCAGATCATCAACAGAGTCCCTTCCCAACAGGAGTGGGACTCCTGACATGACATATGGAAAAAGGGTGATGGTTTTTTCTGGTCCCGTTTCAGTGTGAATTGTAATTGCTAACAATTGAGCACTCTTCCGAGCTAGGGTCAATCCCCCAACTCCACCCACCATGGGGACGTCTTCCAATTTCCAGTGTGGAGGCCAATTTGTCTCAGGAATAACTGTAACATCTACTCCAGTGTCAATCAAGAAGGGGACATTAATGGTGGTGCCATTGGGGGCATTATAGAGAGAACAGATCCCCCACACCACTGGCAGGTTGTCACACTTTACTGCCAGGGCCACCCTGAGGTCTTGCCCCCAAGGGGTGGTCCCTGCTGTCCTTGAGATAGAGGCAAATTCAGCTGGACTGTCAGTTGGGCCATAAAGTTGGTCGCTTCTCGAGGGGGCAGCAAGTTCGGGAGCGCTTCGCCCCATCCGGGGTTGGCATAGTTGGGCCGCCTCATGTCCCGAGTGGGAGAGGGCTGTGCGTGGCCCGGGTGCCCTCTCCCCACCCCGTTTCCCTGGGTTTTAGACCTGCACTCCTCAGCGAAATGTCCTTTCTTTCCATAGGCCCAGCACGGTCCTCTGGGTTGATTTTGGTGCGGGGGGAGCGGTGTTGGCGGGTCCCCCAACCGAGGGCAGTTTGCCACCATGTGGCCTGCCTGGCCACATTTAAAACATGTCATCACAATAGCTATTGCCGTGTGAACAGCCACCTGAACTGGGGCCAGATGCTCTTCATTCACAACATGCTTAACCATGTCCGCGAGACTTGACCCCGCTGGCAGTGATCGTAGGATGTCTTTGGTTTTTGAATTACACTGCTGACGTAAGCAGTCTGCAAGGACCGGGCCTTTGGCTGCTGCAGGCAGGGTCGAGGAGTCGACCACTGCCTGGAGGCCATCCACAAATTGCGTAAAGCTCTCACTTTCATTTTGCTTTACTGTGGACCATGGCGATGGCTGGGTGATAACTCCAGAGGCTGTGCGAATGGCCTCTCCAGCTGCACGAGTAGTTGTCATAACTTCATGGGCCCGCAGGCCTTGGACCTGTGCCTGGGTGGTAATCATTGTTGGGTCTGTACCCATTAGCCACTGCAGGCTGGAGCCGTGGAGCGGGTGATCTGCCCCAGTTACTTGAGCTAGTTGCCTTGCACAGTTGTCCTCCCATTCTTGTTTAAACACAATCATCCCTGCCCCATCAAAAATCAATCTACAGGTTTGCTTTATATCGAACGGGAGCATGTCATCTCCCCCGAAAACCCCATCTATGAGGGTGGAGACCATGGCAGAATTAAGCCCTTTGTCTGCAATTGCTTTAACAATCGCTTGCACATCCTTAGGATTTATTGGCGAGTGGACCCTTTGTCCCCTGTCCGTCACCCGGACAGGCAACGCTAGCGTGGCTGATGGGGCCCAATCAGCACATGCAATCTTTATTTTCCTCCAAGCCGTGAGAGGAATTTTTCCCCCTCGTGGTCCCTCTTTATAGTGGATGGGGATACTTTGACTTTTGACTCTGTCTACCCCCACCTCCTCCTCCTCTGAGTTTGAATCAGTTGCGAGCCACTCGGCCTGGCTAGTGTCTGACCCAGAGTCAGAACTTGTTGACTTGCTGGAACGAGTCCAGAGAAGAGCAACAAAGTTGGTGAGGGGTATGGAACACAAGCCCTATGAGGAGAGGCTGAGGGAGCTGGGGTTGCTCAGCCTGGAGAAGAGGAGACTCAGGGGTGACCTTATCACTCTCTACAACTACCTGAAGGGAGGTTGTAGACAGGTGGATGATGGTCTCTTCTCCCAGGCACCCAGTACCAGAACAAGAGGACACAGTCTCAGGCTGCACCAGGGGAGGTTCAGGTTGGATGTTAGGAAGAAGTTCTATACAGAAAGAGTGATTGCGCTATGGAATGGGCTGCCCGGGGAGGTGGTGGAGTCGCCGTCATTGAAGGTGTTCAGAAGGAGACTTGATGGGGTGCTTGGTGCCATGGGTTAGCTGTTCGGGTGGGTTGAATTGGTTGATGGGTTGGACATGATGATCTTGAAGGTCTCTTCCAACCTGGTTTGGTTTATTCTAATGAGATTTATTCTAATGAGATTTAACTCAACTGAGTGGCTACTTTTGTATTCCAGTACATTTTTGTTGGGCCCTGGCCCCACCCATTTCCCTTGCGGGCGGGCCGTTCCCTCCCTCTTGGCTCGCTCCGCTTTCTGCTCGGCCGGGGTGTTTGCCCTGTGAGGGTGTTTTTCCAGATGGTCGCTCTGATTGGCTTTCCACCCCTCACTCACACTCTGGCCCCGCCCACTTCCCTCGCAGGCGGGCCGCTCCTCCCTTCTTGGCTCACCCCCACCACCTTTCTCCTTCTCGTTCTCCTCCCCTTCCCGTTTGTGTGCTCTTTTTGGTTGTAGCGCCTCCTCCCTGTTCCCGCCGGGAGCATGCTCGCCCCGCCCTTCCCCTTTTTGTTTGGTGCCAGCTTGGGGCACATATGGTGGTGGTCTGGCCCAGACGCCCTCAGACTCTGATTTCCCCATGGCACCCCTGGCCTCCTCGGCTAACCCACCCCAGAAGGATTTGGCTTGATTCTGTCCCTCCGTGAGCGGGTCGGGGTTCGGGGATTCGGGGGGCGTATCGCCCTCCCACAATTCCTCAGGCTCGGCAGAATTGCCATCGTCTGGGGGGCGCGAAGTCTGCGTGGCTGCCCTGACTCCCCACCTCGGGGTGACCAACAAACAGTCCCTTGCTGCCCTCCAGGTCTCCTGCTCTTGTATGGCCTTCTGCAGAGCCTGTACAACTCTCCCCCATGACTTAAGATTTTTCCCACAGCCTGAGAACATCGTCTCCAGAGCTAGTGCTTCAGTGCATTTGTCCCACACTTCTGGGTGGAGAATGTCCACCGGCTGGTCAATGACCCCCATCTGTAACAGCCTCGCAACTGCGAGAGTAAAATCTTTGGGTTTCAATCAATACCCCACTGCTTCTGTAACTGCGACACGACCTTCACAAGGGCTTCCATCCTCCTTGTTGGTCCAGGAGTGTCCTCCCCGCTGGGCTGGTCCAGCTGCTCCGGCCGCCGTTCACCCGATTCCAGGCGAATTCCCGGGTTTCGGCACCACTTGTTGCCTGTCGTAGGCGCGGCGACCTGGTTCAGGAACGGCATGGCGGCCAACCCCAGGCCGCTCGGTCCATCGGCTCGCAGACACCAATGTGGTGGACAGCAAATGGCGTTTATTAGTGAGTGATGCAGCACTATGTGACTGAGGTTTACGTCACTTCCGTCTGCTTGCACCGTAAACTAAACGCTATTGGCTATCAGGAGAGGGGCCCTATCTTCCCGTACAGTACGAGATCTTCCGGCCGCTGGAAGATCTACCTACCTACCTACAGTTTGAAGTGGATCCAGTGCGTGCCCAGCTGCTCCCAGGCCTTTGCCACTGGCACCTTGTGACCGTTTGGGGCAGTGCCTTTAAGAAAGGGACACTGTGGCTGAGTGTTGTATAAACAAAAGACAGGTCTAAACTAATTTCATTGGTGGATCGGTAGAGTGCAAGTTTAAGGTTTGAATGTGACTGAGACTTTGCTCAGTTTGCACTTTTCCCTCCTCCTTTTCGCAGCTTGTGGCTTCTAGGCTCTCTGCCAGACTGACCTTGGACTGATAAGCATGAGGCCTGCAAAACCTACTAACATTTTGCTCTAACTTATAACTGCCTTTAATTAAAAACTGCTCCTTTTCTCTCTTTCTAACCCTCTCTGGGGAAAAAGGGGAGGGAAGGGGGTACAGGGGGGGAACCCTCTTCCAATAGGGGGAGGGGAATTTAATTCCTGTGTTACTTTGCTGTATATTTCTGTGTATATATTGTAAATACTGTAAATTGTGTATATATACCCTGCATTTCCTAAACTGCATTTCCTAAACTGCTTGTGGATACAGCACATTCCTTTGCTCATCCGGCTGTGGTTAGCTGTGGGTTTTTTTTCCCTCACGTTTTGGGGGGGGAGAAGGCTGAGGCCTTCCCCTCAAGCCACGACACACCTTCACTCCACAGAAGGTGAAGAGCTACCACTGCACTTCTGAGGCCTCCCCTGATGTCCAGAGAAGAAAATGATGCCGAATTTTGCCCCAAAAGGCGAGAATAACTGCCTAAGAGACTAAGTTTAAGTCAGATAGACAGGAGGTATTTTTATTGGCAACGCGTTGGAGAAATCACTAAATGGATTTCTGCCTTTCCCGTAACAAAAACATGCCTTTTATACAGTTTTGGATGTAGTATTACATCAGATCATATACATAATCATATCTTTGCATGCGTATTCATATGGGGCGTGGTGTAGGCTGAGCGTGGGCGGGGACATCTCTTTTGACGATCTTCTTGGTGGTCATTCCAGTGGCCTTCATCGTGGGCAGGGGTTTCCTGATGAGTCTTCCTCCTTAAACTTTTGAACTCCTTTCCTAATTTGGTCAATTCCCGGTGTGCCTGGCTTGGTTCCGCTGACTCGACAAGGCTCTGAATGTTAGTTTGGCCTTGTTGGCTCTGAATGTCAGTTTGGCCTTGTTGGCTCTGAATCATGCTTGCCCCAACAGTTCTTATCAGTCTTTATTCCTTATCTCCTTTCTCTGTCACAGTGACCCATGCCTTAGCCGATTTATTGCTCTATCTGGTTTATGCTTTCTTCAAATGCTTCATATTCAATGCTTTAACCCATTATTTCTGAAAGCTATCTGTTTTGGGGCTTCATTTCCCCCCTTTTCTTATTACTGACGAATTCTTTCATCAAATTCTAATCCTATAGGGCGCTGATATGCTCGTACCATAGCCCAAACCAATTGGGTCCTTTTTATTATGATTCTTAGTCTCCACCACAAACAAATATTTGTGAGAGTTAATAGTAACAGAACTACAATTATTATTAGCATTGGGTGTACCAGATAGTTGAAGACCTGCGTAGCTGTTGGGGAGTATCCTGTAAAGATGTCCCACCTGTTCTACCTCGGTCAGGACATCTTTTATTTTTTTTCTGAATCATGTTCTACCTGCCATACCATTCGTTTAGTCGTTTGATTCACCTTTTGCGCCAATTCCTTCACTTTAGGATGTGCTAGCATTGCTTTAAGAATTTTGACATCCATCCCTATTCACTCCCCTCTCTGGGTGGATACACTGGTGTGCATGAGACCATGGGTCTATTGGGGCAGAGCCTTGGGGAAGAGCTATACTTATCGAGAGTCCAATGATCAGAGTTGTAATGATTTGAGGTGGAGTCAGGATCATGACGTCTGCTCCTCTTGTTTGTTCTCCGGAGCTTTCTTGACTCGTGAATAATGGATCCACGTAGGTCGCTCCTTGATCCGAACCGCGGTGAAGGTAGTCAGCAGCACTTGGAAAGGTCCTTCCCACTTCTCTTGTAGGGGTTTTGCTAAAAGATTCTTAACATACACCCAATCACCGTGATTAAACAGATGCAATTTGCAATCAGGTTGTTTAGGTTGGTGCTCTATTACCACAGTAGCATTCCTGTCGAATTGTTTCCCCACTGTAATTACATAATCATAAATGTACTGATCACCGATTTGGCCCATAGCGTCCCCATTTACGACTTGCATAGCATAAGGTCTACCATACAAAATTTCAAATGGGCTTAACTTTTCTTTTGATCTTGGTTTGACTCTCAGCCTCAGTAGAGCAATAGGCAGAGCTTGATACCACTGCAAATTAGTCTCCTGACATATTTTGGCAATTTGCTGTTTGATAAGATGATTCATCCTTTCCACTTGCCCACTGGCCTGTGGACGGTAAGGCGTGTGTAATTGCCATTTGATTTGTAATGCTTTGCTTATTGCTCTCACCGCTTTTGCACAGAAATGTGTACCCCTATCCGAAGAAATGCTCTTCGGTACCTGTGGTGGTTTAGGCTGGGTGCTGGCCCGGCTGCCACTGCACAGAACACACCTGGGAGGTCCCTACGGGTGGGCCCAGCCCAGGGGGTGGTCACAGGCAGGTGTTCAATCCCATAATGCCCTGCTCCCCTATAAAATGTCCATGCGGGGTCTCCACTTGCTCTTTTGTCCCCAGCTGCAGCCTAGGTAAAATGGTGTGAGCCACCTCCCTTGGGCCTGCCCAGGCCCAAGGCTGGGTTGGGGGGGGGAGGAAAGAGCCCTGGGGGGAGGGTTTGGGTGTACCCCCAGGTGGGGATGGGATGTTCTTGGGTATGTTCTGGGATCTCTCTCTTTGTCACGGTGCTTGTGGTTCTCTGTAAAGCTTTCATTGGTGTTTGTTTTTTTAAAAATTGTTTTCCTATTTAAACTTTCCATCACTTTTGCAATCCCTTTGTCTGAGTCGTTGTTTCTGCCCGTGGTGGGGAGGGGGTTTGCCCCAACCCATTACAGTACCCCAAACCGTGGAATAATTTCATTCAACATTACTTTAGTTACTTCTCTTTCCTTATTTGTCCTGCAAGGGAATGCTTCAGGCCACCCAGAAAATGTATCAGTTAATACCAACAAATACCGAAACCCCCCTTTTTTTGGGAGTTCAGAAAAATCAATTTGCCATAATTCACCTGGGAATTTACCTCGATTTATGGCTCCTTGGTGTACCTTGGTTCCTGTATTCGGGTTGTTTTTCAGACACCGCTCGCACTGGGATGTGACGTGTTTTATAGTAGTAAATAATTTTGGTCCTGCTATCCTGGTTTGTAAATATTGGTAAAGTGGATCTAGACCCCAATGGGCCTTCTCATGTTCTGCTTTTACAAACTGCCACATCACGTTTCCTGGTATTACTAACTGTCCTGTTTCCAATTGACCCCAACCA
This sequence comes from Melanerpes aurifrons, assembly GCA_011125475.1. Classification (NCBI taxonomy): domain Eukaryota; kingdom Metazoa; phylum Chordata; class Aves; order Piciformes; family Picidae; genus Melanerpes; species Melanerpes aurifrons. The sequence goes on along the minus strand of WWNC01000077.1, from coordinate 703,594 downwards.
TTTTCTAATATTTTGCCCTTATTTCTTTGAATCCATCTATGATCTGATTCCTGGTAATCTGGCTGGATGTTGATATCCAGCTCTCCTGGTATTAGGGCCATTATTTCCACTTCCCTAGTCCTCGTGGCAGCCAACTTAGCTTCTGTATCTGCCTTCCTGTTTCCTATTTCTGGAATAGTGTTACCTTTCAAATGTCCCTTACAATGCATTATGGCCACTTGTGCTGGGAGTTGGACCGCCTCTAGCAATCGCAGAACCTCCTCTGCATGTTTGACCGTTTTTCCTTGGGTAGTCAACAGTCCTCTTTCTTTCCAAATGGCTCCATGAGCATGTACAACGGAAAAGGCATATTTAGAGTCTGTCCATATATTAATTTGCATGTTCTCCGCCAATTCCAGGGCTCGAGTCAGAGCTATCAGCTCTGCCTTTTGAGCTGAGGTCCCTGCAGGCAAGGGGTTCGACTCAATTACCCTTTCTGTAGTAGTGACTGCATAGCCAGCCATTCTTACTCCTCGCTTCACAAAGCTGCTGCCGTCTGAGAACCAGTTATCCGCATCTTCGAACGGCTCTTCTTTGAGATCTGGGCGACTGGAGTAGACTGCTTCAATTGTTTCCAGGCAGTCGTGTTCGATGGGTTCTGCTGGGTCTCTTCCTTCTAGAAATGAAGCTGGGTTCACAATGTTAGTTACCTGAATGGTTATGTCATCTGATTCAGCCAGGATGGCCTGGTATTTTAGGAATCTGGAAGGCGACAGCCAATGGTTGCCTTTCTGTTCCAGCACAGCTGACACAGTGTGAGATACTAACACAGTCATCTTTTGACCCAACGTGAGCTTCCTGGCCTCTTCTATGTTAATTATTACTGTGGCCACTGCCCTCAGACAGCCTGGCCATCCTTTACTTACTTCATCCAATCGCTTGGAGAAGTATGCCACAGCTCTCTTGTGTGGTCCCAATTGCTGTGCTAGGACTCCTAGGGCCATCCCTTGTCGCTCATGGGAGAACAGCCAGAATGGTTTTGATACATCTGGGAGACCCAAGGCCGGTGCTCTCATTAGCTCCAGCTTCAACTTCTTAAAGGCCCCTTCTGCCTCGGGAGTCCAAACTAGGACGTTCTTCGTTTCCTTCAACAAATCATACAGTGGTTTAGCAAGTATCCCGTACTGGTAGATCCATAGCCGACACCAACCTGTCATCCCCAGAAAGGTGCGCAGATCTCTCACCGTCTGTGGTTTGGGTATCTGGCAGATGGCCTCTTTCCTAGCTGCTCCCAGGGATCGCTGTCCTCTGGAGACTTCGTATCCCAGGTACACCACTTCTTTTTGCACCAGCTGTGCTTTCTGTTGAGAAACTCGATATCCACTTAAACCCAGGAAATTTAACAAGGAAATAGTCCATTCAATGCATTCTTCCTCTGTCACTGTTGCTATTAGGAGGTCGTCTACGTATTGCAGAAGGGTACCATCTCCCAGCGGTCTTTCCCACTGTTCTAATTCTTTGGCTAACTGATTCCCAAAAATCGTGGGGGAATTGCACCATCCTTGGGGCAATGCCGTCCAGGTAAGTTGAGTTTTTCTTCCTCTAGCTACAGATTCCCACTCAAAGGCAAAAATCTTTTGACTCTCGGGAGCTAAGGGGTCAGAATAATGCATCTTTTAAATCTAATACGGTGAACCAGGCCAAATTATCCTTCAGTTTAGTTAAAAGTGTGTATGGATTAGCAACTACCGGATGTAATGTCTTGGTTATTTCGTTTACTGCTCTCAGATCCTGAACTAGTCTATAGGCTCCATTAGGTTTCTTTACTGGCAGGATTGGTGTATTAAAATCTGATTCGCATTCTACCAATAATCCCAAAAATCTTTTGATTATGGGCTCAATTCCCTTCCTGTCTTCTATCCTCAGAGGGTATTGTTTTCTTATCACCGGTTTTGCCCCAACTTTAAGTTCAACAACAATTGGTACTGCTTGTTTTGATTTTCCAGGTATATCAGTAGCCCACACTAATGGGTATGTCTTGTTCAGAATTCGCTCGAAATTGTGATTTTCAGGTTTAGGTTCCACAAAACAGATCGTTAGGCTTAGAGCTGTAATCAGTTGTTCCTCATTCACTTGTAATTCCAATTTGTCTTTGTTGAACTTTATTATGGCTCCCAAGTTCTCCAATAAGTCTCTTCCCAATAAGGGCTTAGGCGAATTTGGTAAATACAGGAACTGATGAATTCCCATTTGTTTCCCAATTTTGCATTTAATGGGTTTTAAAAAGTAAGCCTTTTCTGGTTGGCCTGTTGCTCCCACAACTTGTACAGATTCATCACTTTTAGGTACCAATTCCTGATTTAAAACCGAAAAAGTTGCTCCTGTATCAATCAAAAAGTTCAATTCCTTTTTTACCTTCCCCTAGCTGTATTTTAGCCAGTGGGTCTGCTAGGGTACAGCCCACCGGTCTTCCTCATTCACTATCCTGATGTGTGGTAGTAGTAGTGGCCATTAGCCTTTCCCTTCGTTGGGGGCATTCTCGCTTCCAGTGTCCCATCTTTAGGCAGTGCGCACATTGATTTGGCCCTACTCTAGCTGGGTGGGGCTGGAGCCTCCCTCCCCTTCCTGCTGGGTAGCCTCTACCTCTTCCCCTGGTTCCAGGTTCCGAGTAACCTGTCTTCTGAGCTGCCACTGCTACAGCGACCACTCGCGCTATTCTCCTGTCCTCCTTTTTCTTCTCCTCAATCTCTCTATTATTGTATACTTTCCATGCCTCATTCAGCAGTGTCTCTAGGTTTTTATTTGCTGGATGCTCAAGTTTTTGTAATTTCTTTCTAATGTCTGGGTTACTCTGTCCCATCATCAACCCTAACAAGTGCTGTTTCCCTTCTTCTGTTGCTGGGTCCAGGGGTGTGTATTGTCTCATCGCTGCCCTAAGTCTATCCAAAAACTCTGATGGGGTCTCATCCTTTCCCTGCCTGATGTCATATAGCATTGACCAATTTATAGCCTTAGGGATCGCATTACGCAAGCCCATCGCTATCAGTTTTCTATACTGCACTAGCTGTTGATAGTGCTCTGGATTGCCCGGGTCCCATTCTGGTTTACTGCTGGGAAAATTATCTTCTAGTCTTCCTGATAATACCTGAGCATGTCGTTTTCCTGTTTCCAGTACGAGTTCCCTTTCTGTATCTGTCAACTCTGACAGCATCACTTCTATATCCTCCCAATCAATATCTAAATTCTTTGCCATTAATTCAAACCTCTTTGCTACTCCCTCAGGGTTTCTCCTGAAATTCCTTGCCTCATCCCTCCAATTGTTCAAATCATTTGTCGAGAACGGCACCTTTACTCTAGTCCTTTCCCCTAACATTGGTACAACTTGTCAGAGAGGGGCTATCGTATGATTCCCTTCCTCTCTTTGCTTTGCTTCCCCCTGTGTCACAGATCTGGTATAATACGAGTGACCGATCTCTTCCCCTGGATCTCCTTCCTGTGCCCCAATGTCTCCCCTATTCTTTCTCTTCTCTTTCCTCTTCCCCCCTTCCTGTTCTTCATCTTCCCCTTTTATCTCTATTACACAATCCATCGTTTCTCGTCCTGCGTCTGTCACCCTTTTTGTATCTGCCGGCTCCTATCCTGTCCCGGGCTGCTGTCCTTCTCATCCTCTGCTCCCCTCTCATTTCTCTTATCCTTTATCTGAATTACTATATTAAGTTGTTCTCTGCTCCCCTTTCTGCATGTCTCGTTATCATCCTTCTCACTATATCTCAATTCAGAGACGTCGCCTCTCAGTTTAGAGACGCCGCTTCCCAGTGAGTTACTTTTGTCCCCAGTCCTTGGTGTGCTGATTTCTATTCTACAAACGTCTCCACTTCTGGATGTGTTGTTATCCCCATATGGACTGAACTTGGGCAGGCTACGTGTCTCCCTTCGGCTCTCTACTCCTGACGGACTGCCTTCCTCCCTTTCGACTTCTAGTCTGGGTGGGCTGTAACCCTGCACGGACCTATCCCAAGCCCAGTGCTGACCACTTCAAGCCGCGGCCCGAGGCTCTACAGATGCTTATCACAGTACACCACCTTCCCACTAGGCATTCGCGTACCAAAACGTGACAGCATCCAACAACTTAACCTCCCCTGGCGGAGGGAGGGGCTGCACCACAACCTAGTGAGAAGAAGGGGGGTGGAGCCAGGTGCTCGGTGCCATTTTCGGAACTCGTCCGAAAAAGTTGGGGAAGAGACTAGGGCCGGCCCCGCCGCAGCCCGAGCGCACGGCCGTGCTCACCGCCGCCGCTGCTCTGAGCGCACAGCAGGGCTCTGCCCACCTCTGCCGCCGCGGTACAGAATCAAAATCACCTCCACCCCTCGGGCATTCAAACGTCTCCTCCAGCAAAAGCCATACACGCGTTCTCAGAGCCCTTGAAAACGGCTTTCCAGCTGGAGTCCCCGTCGGCCCCCCGGGGCTTCGGGAGCTGGCTCGCCCGCTCGCAGCGGCTGGCTCTATCCCCGCAGCGAGAACGGACCTGACTCTGATCTGCTCGCCGCTGCCCCTCCCCCACTTCGCTTCCCGCTGCGGAGGAGGGGCAGGTTCCGCGTTCTCAAGCGGTACCCCGATGCCGATGGTCGAGAACCACCCCTGCAGGACAGGGTCCGCGCCACCAGCAGTGCACCAGTTATCCCCCCACAAGAACTCACACGGTCGCCCCGGCAACATCACTTGAGCCCCCAACTGCCAAACCCAAACCGACGCCCAGAACTAAATTTAAACTCTCCATCCTTTGCAATCGATCTGCAGAGTAGCCACAATAACCAACTCCTTCTCCTGGCTGGCTCGCCAAGAACAGGAAATGCGGATCAGGACTCCCTCTCGCTACACACCCACACATTCATCCAAACTGTCCTACCTTTCCGGTCTATCAGAGTACACTGCTTTAGCACGAGATGTCACTGGCCAACCGTATAGTACCGTTACCGGTCAGCTTCGGGCTGTCACACACCCAAGGTACAGTTTGCAGATGATATCACAATGAATTCTTACACACAAAAGAGATTACAGTTAACACAAAATACCGAGTCCTTATCCCAAAATTCAAACTTGCGTCTTACTAAATTACGAGATTCTTGCAGACAACATAACAATGTTAGACAAACGTATGACTCAAACAAAGCAACAACATTAAGATGAAAGAGAATCATACACCCGATTAACAAACACCCCGATTTCCAGTGGGGACTCGAACCCCGATATATGGGACTTTGCCAGGGCGTCCCTGGGCTTTCCCGTCAGGTGACCACGTCTGGTCCCCGTTTCCCAGTCAAAGCGCTTTATCCCAAAATCAATAAACAATTAAAATACCTCTTGATTGGAGCAGGAGATGCAGGTAACCCTTCGTCCACCAACGAGCACTGGTCCGGGGGGGGTCTCTTCTGACAAAAAGTTGTCAGGGGCGCCCAGAGGGTCCCGGCCCCGGCCCGGCTCGGGAGGACCCCTTAAGGCCTGGATCTCCTGTCTGGTCCCATCTGGGGTCGCCAGAAAATTATGCCGAATTTTGCCCCAAAAGGCGAGAATAACTGCCTAAGAGACTAAGTTTAAGTCAGATAGACAGGAGGTATTTTTATTGGCAACGCGTTGGAGAAATCACTAAATGGATTTCTACCTTTCCCATAACAAAAACATGCCTTTTATATAGCTTTGGATGTAGTATTACATCAGATCATATACATAATCATATCTTTGCATGCGTATTCATATGGGGCATGGTGTAGGCTGAGCGTGGGTGGGGACATCTCTTTTGACGATCTTCTTGGTGGTCATTCTGGTGGCCTTCATCATGGGCAGGGGTTTCCTGATGAGTCTTCCTCCTTAAACTTTTGAACTCCTTTCCTAATTTGGTCAATTCCCGGTGTGCCTGGCTTGGTTCCGCTGACTCGACAAGGCTCTGAATGTTAGTTTGGCCTTGTTGGCTCTGAATGTCAGTTTGGCCTTGTTGGCTCTGAATCATGCTTGCCCCAACAGTTCTTATCAGTCTTTATTCCTTATCTCCTTTCTCTGTCACAGTGACCCATGCCTTAGCCAATTTATTGCTCTATCTGGTTTATGCTTTCTTCAAATGCTTCATATTCAATGCTTTAACCCATTATTTCTGAAAGCTATCTGTTTTGGGGCTTCAGTAACTCACCTCAGGAGAGCTTGGGAGGGAACCTTCCTGATGGCTTCTAGCTCTTTGAGTAGCCTTGGGTAGAGTGCTTAGCATCCCAGCATGGAGGGGTTTGGAAGGGACCTCTGGGGATCACCCAGCCCCAGCCCTGCCTGAGCAGGGCACCCACAGTAGCTTGCCCAGGATCCCAGAGTGCAGGGGGGGTTGGAATCTCTGCAGAGAAGACCCCACATGCTCTCTGGGCAGCCTGCTCTAAGCCTCCAGCACCCTCACCTCCAAGATGCCCTCTGGGGCTGCTCTTCTGCAGGCTCAGCAGCCCCAGGGCTCTCAGCCTCGCCTTCTCACAGAGATTCTCCAGGGAAATCAGAAGCTGTGGCTCTGACATCCAGCAAAGCAGGGAAGTCAGTGTCCTGCTGTAGCCTGCAGCAGTGGCTTTGAGGGCAGGGGGACATTGCCACTGGCCCAGGTTGCCCAGAGAGGTGGGGAATGCCCCATGCTTGGAACCATACCAGGTCAGGTTGGCTGGGGCTCTGAGCAAACTGCTGGAGTTGCCAAGGGCCCTGCTGACTGCAGGGGGCTTGGACTGGATGAGCTTTCAAGGTCCCTTCCAAGCGAAAGCATTCCAGGATTCTCTGATCCCAAGGAGCCAACAGGGAGTGGATGAATCAGGAAGCAATGGAGCTGTGCAGCTTCAGCTGAGCTGGAGAATGCCAAGGACAGAGGATTGTTTCCATGCCCTGAGCCAGCTGCCCTTGTTGCCTCCTTGTTCCTGTGCTCAGGAGGTGATCTGATGGATCTCCTGGGGTGCATGGAGATCTTTGATGCTAAAGGAGCCATTGGATCCCCTCTAAAAGACCCCAGCTCCTCTGCCCTGGGTCCTGTGGTTGTCCTGGGCCTGCCCTGCCCTTGCCCAGCCCTTTAGTGGCCAAGCTGGGGCCAGATCCAGCAGCTTGCTGCCCCAAGGAGCAATTCCTTGGAGATCACCTTCCCTGCTGGGGTCACTGATTTGTCCTTCTGGCTTGGACACTTCTTCCCGCTCTGCTCATGCTCCTTGCTTCTGGCTCAGCTCAGCACAGCCAAGGAGCCTGCCCCGTGCCATCTGTCCCCTCCTCCTGTCTCTGCTGCCCTGCAGGGCTCCATGAGTGCAGTGGTTTGAGCTGGTGCTCTTGGAGGCTCTGGCTCTGCAGAGCAGATTCCTCTTGGGAATGTGCCTGATGGGACTGGGAGGAGAGGGGCAAGGGGGAGCTGTGTCCTGCGGGCCAGAAGCCCCAGGCAGGGCAAGTGCAGCAGGCGGCCCTGGCTTCACTGCTTGCCAAGTGAGCAGTGGCTCTGCTGCCCCTCTCCTGCAGCCCTGCAGCAGTGAGAGCACAGAGCCTGAGCTTTGAGATCAGCGGCGAGGGAAAGGTGCCGGAGGTGAGCGTCCTGCACCCGGCACTGCAGGGCAGGAGAGGGAAGCCCCGGCTGCTCCTCAGGAGGCTGCCCCTGGGGGCCTGGGAGAAGCTGCCCCTGGTCCTGCAGAACTCTGATGCTGTCCCTGCAAAGGTGAGGAGCAGCTGAGGGAGCTCTGCTCTGGGAACAAGGCTGCTGCTGGGCAGGAGAGGGCCCAGCGCAGCCGGTGAGGGTGGGCAGGGGCCCCACTGCTCTGCAGGTGCCCTTGGAGCCCAAAGGAAAACCTTTGCTTGTGCTCAGAGCCCCTCTGTGGCAGGAGGACGACCTCCTGACCTGCTGCTGTGGCAAAGCAGTGGGCAGAGGCTCCTTTCTCAACAGCCCTTCACTTTTACCTCCACCTCCTTTGCAACCTCTGCTGCTGTCCTTGCCAGCCTTGACCCGCCCCTGGGGTTTGTGTTTTCCCTGCTTCAGGGAACACCCTGGGAAGGGGCCTCAGAAAGTCTATTGGAAGCCCCTGGCTGACTTCTGCTTACCAGGAAGGGAGTTCCTCTGGGAAAGGGGATTTTGGGATCTTCTCAGGGAAACACAACTCAGAGAGTCAGGGTGGAGCCTTCCCCAGTCTCTCTTCTCAGCTTTTGGCTGGGCTGGATGTCATCCTGGTGTCTTGGTGGCACTGGCTTGTGTCTGTTCCTGTTTTACCAGGCTCTAATGAGCCTCAGCTGTAGCTTAGTACCCTTTTGCTCATCACTTTGGGCCCTCCTGTCCTGCCTGGTTCTGTTTCCATCACCTCCCAGTGTCTCTGGACCCCTGGGTTTGGTCTGGTTTTGCTCCAGCCTTGTGCTCAGAGCTGTAATGGAAGGGGGACAGCACACTGGGCTCCCCGTGGTGGAACAGCAGCAGTGTGGGCTCAGGCCCTGGGCCATGCTGTGCCCACCCCAGTCTGGTCCTGCTCTTTTCCCAGGTGCTGCTGGATCTGCTGGATGAAGAGGGAGTTTTCTTCTTGAAAGCCAGGCCCAGCACCAAATGCCTCTACCAAGCTGTGGGCATGAAGGACTCTACTGGAGAAGGTGAATTCATCACCCACGAGATGTGCTCACCCCCCCAGCGAGAATTCCTGTCCTGCTGTTGGCTTGGCCAAGCAGCAACCAGCTGCTGGCCCTACTTTGTGTCCTGGGGCTCTCTGTACCCGTGCACAGGGACTCTTTGCAGGGTTTGCTTCCTCCTTGCAAGCTCTAGGAAGCTTTCCCATTCTTACGGACATGGTGGGCTGAGTCCTGGGGGGGTTATCACCACTTCAGTGGAGCATCTGAGGTCTTTGCTGCATGTGGGGAGTCCCCAGCCTGAAGGAAGGCTGCCCCTGAGCCCACAGCCAGCCAGGAAAAGCCCAAAGCACTCTGATTCAGCTCTGCTTGAGGCAGGAGCTGGCTGGCTCAAGCTTGAGCCAGAGCTGAGCGCTGAGCTGAGCTTAAGGGATGGTCCTGGTGGTGTCACAGCCTTGTGAACATGGAGGAGGGTCTGGAAGTACTGCTGAGCCAAGCTGTGCTTAGAGGCAGCTGGATTTCAAGTGCCTGTTCCTTTTGTGGAGCATGGAAATGTTTGCTGTGCCTCACCTGTCCCTGGTGTCCATCTCTGTGCAGAGAGGAGGCCCCACACTGCTTCCCTGCTCCTGCAGCGTGGGGAGACAGCAGAGTTGGAGGTGGTTTTCAGACACACCCTGGCCCAAGGCCTGGAAGGGAAGCTCCACCTGGCAGTGCTGGACAACCCTCTGAGACCACCATCAGGCTGCTGGGGGAAGGCTCTGAGGATGACTTCACCCTGGACAACATCCAGAGACTGGTGGCAGACAGGGAGGAGCAGAACCTCCCCGAGAGCAGCCTGGAGGAGGACAGCATTGAGGGTAGGAGGAGAGGCTGCCAGGGTGGAGCAGGGAACAGGAATCTTCATGGCTGGGCTCAGGTTGTGCCAGCACAGGGCTGGCCCAGATTTAGCAGCCAGCTGCTGTCCCCTGTTGTAGCCTGCAGAGCAGCCTTGCTTGGGAGCACCAGGGAAGGAATCCTGCCAAGGGAGGAACTTGCAGGGCTGGAGGAGGGCTGGAGCACCTCTCCTATGAGGACAGACTGAAGGAGTTGGGGCTGTTCAGTCTGGAGAAGAGAAGGCTCCCAGGTGACCTCATTGTGGCCTTCCAGGATCTGCAGGGGGCTCCAGGAAGGCTGGAGAGGGACTGCTCAGGATCTCAGGCAGTGATAGGACTAGGGGGAATGGAATGAAGCTGGAGGTGGGGAGATTCAGGCTGGAGGTGAGGAGGAGGTTCTTCACCATGAGAGTGGTGAAGCCCTGGACTGGGTTGTCCGGGGAGGTGGTTGGGGCCCTGTCCCTGGAGGTGCTTAAGCCCAGGCTGGATGAGGCTCTGGCCAGGCTGATCTAGTGTGGGGTGTCCCTGCCCATGGCAGGGGGGTTGGAACTAGATGATCCTTGTGGTCCCTTCCAACCCTGACTGATACTATGATAGTATGATTGCAGGCCAGCAGCTTTGGACTGAGGACCTCTGAAAGGAGGTCTGCCAGCTCATGGTGTGCTATGGAGAGCACATCTGATCCTCTGTGTCCTCTGTGGGTGGACTGCTTGATGGATAAGATATTGATTGGATGGTGGCAGCCAGAGGGTAGTGATCAACAGCTCAATGTCCAGATGGAGACTGGTGACAAGTGGTGTCCCTCAAGGATCCACGCTGGGACCAGAGCAGCCCTGCAGAGAAGGACTTGGGGGTGCTGGGAGGTGCAGAGCTGGAGGTGAGCTGGCACTGTGATCTCAGCCCAGGCCCAGACATGTCCTGGTGGTGCCAAGGGAAGGAAGGCTTGGAGAAGGCAGAGCTGGAGCCCTGTGTGTCTGTGGGGGGCAGAGGGATCTCCCTGCATGCTGAGACCTCTCTCTCTCATTGCCAACAGCTGCCCCAGGGCACCACATCCAGGTTGGGTTCTGTGCCGTGGACACCCCCTGCGCTGTGACCTTCACCATCGCCAACCGCAGCAGGGGGCAGGCCCTGCGCTTCCAGCGGCTGCCTGAGGCCCCCTTCCACTTCTGCCCCGAGGTGAGCTTGGCTGTCTCTGCCTTCCCTGCTGCTCACACCCTGCCTGGGAGCCACCAGGGAGCAGTGAGAGCTCTGTTCCTCTCTATCAAAGCCCAGATGAATCCGCAGTAAGATGCAGATTGACACAATCCCAGCATGCTGGAGTTGGAAGGGACCTCTGGGGATCATCTAGTGCAACCCCCCTGCCAAAGCAGGGCACTCACAGCAGCTTGCCTAGGGTCACAAGGGCCAGTGGAGGGGTGGAATCTCTGCAGAGAAGGAGACCCCACAGCCTCCCTGGGCAGCCTACTCCAGGCCTCCAGCAGCCTCACAGCAAAGAAGTTTCTCCTGGTCAGGTAGAACCTCCTGGGTTCCAGTTTGTGCCCCTTGCCCTGTCCCTGGGGGATGTACCACATCCTTATGTCCATTCTAAGCCATTCAAGCAGATTTTAGCCAATTACCTCAAATGAACAGATGGAAATATCTCCTAGTCCTGGTGGATCATTTGACACATTGGGTGGAAGCTGTGCTGGTCTCCAACAGTATCACAGTATCACAGTATCGCTTAAGTTGGAAAGGACCTCGAGGATCATCGAGTCCAACCTATCAACACAGACCCCGTGACTAGACCATGGCACCAAGTGCCACGTCCAATCTCCCCTTGAACGCCTCCAGGGTCGATGACTCAAACACCTCCCCAGGCAACCCGTTCCAATGATGAATGACTCGCTCGGTGAAGAACTTCCTCCTCACCTTAAGTCTAAACCTCCTAAAGCTGGCACAGCTTGAGACTGTGTCCTCTTGTTCTGGTGCTGGTTGCCTGGGAGAAGAGGCCAACCCCTTCCTGGCTACAACCACCTTTCAGGTAGTTGTAGAGGGCAATCAGGTCACCCCTGAGCCTCCTCTTCTCCAGGCTAAACAATCCCAGCTCCCTCAGCCTCTCCTCATAGGGCTTGTGTTCAAGGCCTCTCCCCAGCCTTGTTGCCCTTCTCTGGACACATTCAAGTGTTTCGATGTCTTTCTTAAACTGAGGGGCCCAGAACTGGACACAGTACTCAAGGTGTGGCCTAACCAAAGCAGAGTACAGGGGCAGAATGACCTCCCTGCTCCTGCTGGCCACACTATTCCTAATGCAGACCAGGATGCTATTGGCCCTCCTGGCCACCTGGGCACACTGTTGGCTCATATTCAGGTGGCTGTCGATCAGCACACCCAGGTCCCTCTCTGTTTGGCAGCTCTCCAGCCACTCCGACCCCAGCCTGTAGCTCTGCATGGGATTGCCGTAGCCAAAGTGCAGCACTCGGCACTTGGACTTGTTGAATGCCATCCCATTGGACTCTGCCCATCTGACCAGTCAGTCGAGGTCCCTCTGCAGAGCCCTTCTGTCCTCTAACTGACTAACATCTGCCCCTAACTTTGTGTCATCTGCAAACTTGCTGATGACTGACTCTACCCCTTCATCCAGATCATCAATGAATATGTTGAAGAGGACAGGGCCCAGGCCCACAACCTCCAATGTAGTAACTAAAATGCTATTGGAAGATATAATTCCCAGATATGGGTTGGTGACCTGGATAGAGTCTGATCGAGGCACTCATTCCACATCAAAGGTGGTCCAACAATTTTGCTCGTGATAGAATTGTTAGCCAGGCTATGGAACTGTTTCCCATCCACATTTGAAACAGGTGAAATGGTGGAATTTGGCGGGGGGGGGGGGGAGGCGACTAAAAGGGATCCCCTTGGGAAGATTTCTGAGGTTATTATGGCTCAAGTCAAAAACAGTAGAAAGAAGGGGAGGGACTGTGAGAAATTGTTGTATTTGGCTTTTGCGAGGGGAAGGTGGGTGCCAGTCGGTCCCGGTGGGTGCCAGTGGGTGCCGGGGAGTGCCGGGGGGTGCCGGTCGGTGCCGGGGTTTGATTCTTAAGCTGATTGTAGGCTGTGTTGTGTAAGATGTATATTAAGAGAGAAATGTAGTGGGGGGGGGAGTGAGGCGTCAGGCGTGAGAGCCTGGCTGGATCCCAGCCCTAACGACCGCAGCCAGGAACAGGCGGGACTGGGACTGGGAGGGTGGGAGAGTGCTTGGGAAATGTAAAAAGACCTGTGGAGATCTATGAATATGTGTAAGTCTGACGTCTCTATAAGCTCAACTCAGGCCGTTAGGAGGCTCTTGGTGAATCTGCTCTGTGCCAGCGCTGTTTGCCTTTGTTTTATAATTAGCTGTTTGTATTTAAAATTCAGCAGTGAGCTCCTGAGCAGCTTGGCACAAACCTTAACAGAAACTTAATGAGAAAACATTTGGCTTACTGACAAACTAAGAGTTTTGGTCTTTGTAATCCAGAAATTATGCCACGGATGTGCCGGAATAAGGAAACCAAAACACCACCAACCGTGTGGAGCGCCGAGCTGCCTGGCTGCTGCTTTTGCCAGAGTGAAAGTCCCTGGTGCCTTCCAGAGGAAACGTTTGGAGGCATTTGTATTAGTCCGTGGAGTGCGTTGCCTAAGAAAGATCTTCCTGCGCGGGGCAAAGCCTTGCTGCCAGGGGTTTGCAAGGCATAGCAAAATTGCTCCGCAGTGAGGGGGAGGGGCAACTGCCTCAGCAGCTTGTGGGGTTCGGCCAGGACAGCTGCCGGCTGGACGGAGCGATGTCATCACTGCGGGGCTGGAGCTGTGCTGGATGAGCGGTGCACAAGGGGCTGGAGCTGTGCTGGATGAGCGGTGCACAAGGGGCTGGAGCTGTGCTGGAGGAGCGGTGCACACGGGGCTGGAGCTGTGCTGGATGAGCGGTGCACAAGGGGCTGGAGCTGCACTGGATGAGCGGTGCACACGGGGCTGGAGCTGTGCTGCATGAGCGGTGCACAAGAGGCTGGATCTGTACTGGATGAGCAGTGCACACGGGGCTGGAGCTGTGCTGCATGAGCGGTGCACAAGGGGCTGGAGCTGTGCTGGATGAACTGTGCACACGGGGCTGGAGCTGTGCTGGATGAGCGGTGCACACGGGGCTGGAGCTGTGCTGCATGAGCGGTGCACAAGGGGCTGGAGCTGTGCTGGATGAACTGTGCACAAGGGGCTGGAGCTGTGCTGGATGAGCGGTGCACATGGGGCTGGAGCTGTGCTGCATGAGCGGTGCACAAGGGGCTGGAGCTGTGCTGGATGAGCGGTGCACAAGGGGCTGGAGCTGTGCTGGATGAGCGGTGCACAAGGGGCTGGAGCTGTGCTGGAGGAGCGGTGCACAAGGGGCTGGAGCTGTGCTGGAGGAGCGGTGCACACAGGGCTGGAGCTGTGCTGGATGAGCGGTGCACAAGGGGCTGGAGCTGTGCTGGATGAGCTGTGAACAAGGGGCTGGAGCTGTGCTGGATGAGCGGTGCACAAGGGGCTGGAGCTGTGCTGGATGAGCGGTGCACACGGGGCTGGAGCTGTGCTGGATGAGCGGTGCACCCGGGGCTGGAGCTGTGCTGCATGAACTGTGCACACGGGGCTGCCGCGGTTCCCTTGTTTGGCGGTGCCTCAGGCAGAGGCTGGCTCTGTTCGCAGGATGTTCGATATGGTCCACGAAGCCAAGGGTTGGTGGAAGAGGATGCTTGAAAGCGTTGCTCTTCCCTTCTCTGGCCATGCGGTATCGCTTTACGGCTGGCAGTATATACCTTTTGCCGGTGTCCCTCCTTGCTGGGCCTGTGGTCCCTTCTGGAACTCTCCCTTTCGGAGGTCTTTTCCTGGAACTTAGCTTTCAGGATGCTGTGGGGTTCAGCCTTGTTGGCTTCTACAGCAGCTTGGCTCTTCCGCAGTTTGCGGTGATGCTGTGAGCTAGACTCACATCCAGAATCTGAGTCTGATGTGGTGCTCTGTGTGTCTCTGGGATCGTAGTAAGCTCTCTTGCTGGGATGCTGTGCAAGCTGTTGTCGAGTCAGCTTGGCTACCTTACTGCAGGAGCTTCTATTTCCCTGGTTACCTCTTGGTCTGCCATGCTGTGGGAAACTCGGTCCGCTGCTGGCTTCGGAGTCATCTAGCGATGCTAAGTTGAATCTCACCTTCTTCTTGGGGATTCGTTGCTGGCTGAAGCTGGTGGCTTCACTGTCATCATCCGGTGATGTGGAGCCTGGCTTGGCTTGCTGCACCGGTGCTATAGCTGCTGACCTGTCTGGTGTGGGTGAGCTAACATTGCTCATGTGCTGATGCTGAGCAGCTACTGAATTAAAATCAGCTAGCTTCTGCCTGTCAGTTGGAACAGACAGAATAGGAGAGCCTGGCTCTCGTGGGTCATGTGCCCTGGCTACTTCATAGGTAGCATGTGATTGCCATTGAGACTTGAAAACAGACATGATCTCTTTTATGTGCAGCTCAAATAAATCATGAAGTCTCTGGCTTTGTGCCTCTGACTTCGCCAGTTCCCTTTCCAATTGGGAAACCTTTTGGTCAAAGAATTTAATTTCCTCCTGCATCTGTATAATACAAGATGCCATCAGGACAGCGTGTTCACTGCTGGGTTCGCTTAGCTTTGCGAAAATGCCATCTATATTTTTACAATTTAATTTTGCCCATTCCAAGTCTGGGGCTGTAATTTTGTATCCCAAGTTATGGAAATATTTCACAGCTGTGCACCCAGCTCCTGCGCCATATTGTGGTGAAGAGGTTATTAAATTTATGAATATGAAATATTAATTATGAAAATATATGTTTTATTAATTATCAAACTATTAATAACCGATGAATCACCAACTTATATACATGTTCTAGTGCACGTTCGTGAAATACATTCCACAACTGGCTTATTGTTATGATTATAAAGTAATTGAACTATCTATAAACCCTTTTTGTATTTATATAACGAAGGGTGCAGTTCCGCCGCTTGGCCACTAGATGGAGATTCGGTGGGACGCGGGCGGCTTCTGGCGATACACAGCAATATTACAATCTTTCTATGCGTCAGCGCTTACTCTGCTAGACGCGGATACTTTGAACTGAGTGCTAGTGGGTGGAAAGCACGTGGACGATATTCAATTCCCTTCAGACAACAGGGATCGGTCCTGGACAGGGTCGGTCCGTGGGGTCGGCCCTCTAAAGTCGGCTCGCACGGCAGGGCGGGACGACGGTGGCCGGTAGGCGGGCTCGAACGATGGAAGCAGGCAAAGCTACGGGCGTCAGCCCAACCACGATGGTTCTCGGGGCTGATGCAAACAGCCTCAGGGAGAGAATGCGGCTGCGTTAGGCGGCGTATTCTCTTTAATGAGGTTAAAGGAGCAACAGGACTCTCGCAGTGGTCCCGGGTCCGGTGCAATACAAGCATGAACAATGCTCTGGTTTTCCCTGGAATTCACAGGGCTCAGAGCGGCACTCGGCGGCTCCTCAGAGCGGCACTCGGTGGCTCCTCTCCCGCTACGGCGGGGTTAAGCATACGTGGACTCGGTATTAATCAAGTCCCTTCTCCCCGGCAACTGGGCAGATCTTACCCGCGGGGGTTGGTCCAGTCCTCCGGTGGCACGATGGGCTCTTCCGATCGGCACGACTGGTTGTAGCAATGCTGAGCTCCTCAGGCTCAGCGAAGGTCCTCACTCTGGGCTTCTTCAACAATGCAGAGGCTTCCAGTATGCATGCATGTATAACAGAAGCTAATAACAATAAGCTCAACGGCAAAGGCTGCAGCTCGAGAGTTACTCTCTCGAGCAAGCACAGAGACAAAGTAAATGAGGGGGCAACGTGTTCACCAACTGGGGTGACACTTATAGATTCCTCGAGGCTGGGCTTGACCAATGGGCACTCTCATAAGCAACTGGCTTCAGCCTATAGAAAGCGTGAAGCTAGAATTATGCCCATACTTGGTGTCAGCACGAGCACTGCATGCGCTGGGTGCGTGCAAGCCTGGCTAATGCCTTGGCTTTTGTCTTCCTCCTGGAGGCAGGGGGAACTTGCCCACATGCTGGGACGAGATTCAGTATTGGGGCATAATGTGCCTTCACCACAGAGTTCTTGGCTCGCCCCATCTCCTGGAGCTCCCTTGAGGAGATGGAGAGGAGACTTGAGGGCTTCAGGGCCAGCACCAGGATGTGTCTCTGGGACATGGACAGAGGAGAAAAAACTGAGTTCAACCACAGCATGGAGGAGGTGAGATGCCACCAAAACCCTTGGAGAGGTGCCTAGGGGAGGTCCTGCACTCCAGGAAGGACATTGAGATGGTGGAGGGTGTCCAAAGAAGGGTGAGGAGGAGGAGGCAGAGGAGGAAATGGTGATTCTAGAGAACTTCTGAGGAGCAGCTCAGGGACCTGGGCTTGTCTGGGCTGGAGAAAAGGTGGCTGAGGGGAGACCTTCTGGCTTTCCACCTCTCCTAGAAAGGAGGCTGGAGCTGGGTGGGGGGTCAAAGCCTTCTCCCAAGTGATGGGACAAGAGGAAATGTCCTCAGGTTGCCTCAGGAGATACCGCGATTGAGAGATGGAGACAAAGCTTGATGCAAGCAAAGTGTCTACTTTATTGTACAAAGTCTGTTCTTTACATAGGCTAACATAATCAAAAGTAACTCGTGATTGGCAATCAAATGTGTCCATCCGACAGTTACAGATTCGTGATTGGCTGCGGAGAAAATACCAGGGAACACACATCGCTGGGCAAGGCCCAGGCAGGTGTTAGACAAAAGGCAAATGATGAAGCATCTCTTATCTAAGTTCAGAGAGAAAACAAAAGACTCTCTTGCAATGTTTACCAGCTCTAATTCTCAGGTAGTTGTGGGGCTTCCTGAGTCACAATGGCCGTCAGTAATTAGCTAAAGGCTTTTTTCTCTCTACATAGTTGCAGTTTTTCCCAAGGTCTGTGGCCTACAAGGGCTAAAACATTTCCTTCTATCAGCTAAGCATTGCTCCCTAAATTCAGTGCATCAAGGAGAGGTTTCAGTTACACATGAGAAGAAATGTTCTTACCCAAAAGGCTGTGCAGGCTGCCCAAGGCAGTGGTGGAAACCTCTCCTGGAGGGGTTTCAAAGCTGTAGAGATGTGGTGCTGAGGGACATGGTTTCATAGATTCACAGAATGGGCTGGGTTGGAAGGGACCTTGAAGATCATCCAGTTCCAACTCTCAGGGACACCGCCTGCAGGACCAGGTTGTTACCAGCTGACCCCTCCAAGTTCTCCTCCAGACTGCTCTCAATTGACTGGCTGTCATAGGGTTGGAAGGGTAAGGCCAAAAAGCCTCCTCCCTCCCCCTTGTAAAGTAAAGGGAAAGAAAATTGAAGGGAAAGGAAAGAAAACTCACAGCTGAATTAGCAAAGCAATGGGTGCTGTATGTTTACAAAAGCAATACAGGATATGCAGAGGAATTTACAGAATTTACAATATTTACAATATATACAAAAATATACAATAAAGTAACACAGAAATGAGAGTTCCCCCTCTGCTGAGGGGGTTGCCCACCTCTGCTCCCCCTTCTCTCCCCCTTTCCCCAGAGAGGGGTTTGAAAGAGAAAGAAGAGAAAAAAAAGTTAGAAGCAGTTATGTGTTAATCAGAAAGCAGTTAATACAGGCCTTGCAGCTTATCAGTTTTGAAGGTCAAGCCTTGGCCGAAAGCCCAGAAACAGCAAGCTGCTGCTGCCGAAGGAGCGGAAGAAAGACTGACTGCAAAAGTGCAGGAATTCCCAGGAAACTCTGCTGCACTCCCAGTTCAGAAGGTGCTTCCTCCCAATCTACCAATGAAATTAGTTTAGATCTTTCTTTTCATTTACAAACATCCAACCACCATATTCTCTTTCTTAAGGGGACAGCCTCAAATGGTCACAGTCCACCCCTTCTAAACAATTTCATTGGCTGTTCATACTGTCCATCCAGTCCAAAACGACATTTACAGTTTGTGAGTAAAGTTCATAGTCCATTCCAGCTATGCTCAGATGTGGATGATTCAAAAGTCCAAGAAAATCAGAAAATGAGAAAAAATGGAAAACAGTTCATTTCTTTGCCGACGAAGTGAAGAAAAGGGAAACAGGGATCCTCAGGGTCTCTCCGGTGACTCAGGGCTCTCAGGGCTCTCAGGGTTTGTGCACCGTAGACTCCTCGTTGACTCTTCCTTTGGACGCAATGTAGCTGTACAGCAGTTTGAAATTAAACTCTTTCAGCTAAAGTTAAATTTCTTTGTGGTATACACTGAATTTCACCATTCTCTTGCATTACCCAATAAGTGTGACCTGGACCTTCAGCTGAAACCACCCCTCGGACAGGTTTAGCCTCTCCTGAGGGTGAAAATACCCAAACAGCTTTACCTAACAGATTCTTTTCTCTAACAACAGGAACTCTATCACCTTCTACTTTCCATAGCAAATCTGAATGTGCAGGTCCAGCTCGGTTCACTGAACCTCTACTATTTACCAGCCAGGTTGCTTGTGCTAAATGCTTTTCCCAGTTTTTCAAAGATCCACCCCCCATGGCTTTAAGAGTGGTCTTCAACAAACCGTTGTAGTGTTCAATCTTCCCTGAAGCTGGTGCATAGTAGGGAATGTGGAATATCCACTCAATACCGTGCTCTTTTGTCCAGTTCTTTACAAGGTTGTTCTTGAAATGAGTTCTGTTGTCTGACTCAATCCTCTCTGGAGTTCCGTGTCTCCACAGGATCTGTCTCTCCAGACCGAGAATGGTGTTGCGTGCAGTTGCATGTGGAACTGGATAAGTTTCCAACCATCCAGTGTTTGCCTCTACCATAGTAAGTACGTATTGCTTACCAGAACGAGAACGTGGTAGAGTGATGTAGTCAATCTGCCAACCTTCACCATACTTGTACTTGGACCATCTGTCACCATACCACAAGGGCTTAATTCGTTTTGCCTGCTTAATAGCAGCACAAATGTCACAGTCATGGATGACTTGTGTGATAGCATCCATGGAAATGTCTATGGATCTGTCACGAGCCCATTGGGATGTTGCATCTCTGCCTTGATGTCCTGACGAATCATGAGCCCACCGAGCTAAGAATATCTCCCCTCGGTGTTTCCAGTCGAGATCAAGATTAGAGTCCATGTCTACTTGAGAAACTCTTGCAGCTAGATCTGCCTGATGGTTGTGTTGCTGTTCCTCAGTAGCTTTGCTCTTAGGAATGTGAGCATCGATGTGTCTCACCTTCACTGGAATTCTCTCGATTCGATCAGCAATGTCCTGCCACAGGTCTGCTGCCCAAATGGGTTTTCCTTTTCTCTGCCAACCACTCTTCTTCCAGTTCTTTAGCCAACCCCATAGAGCATTGGCTACCATCCATGAGTCGGTGTAGAGATAAAGCTTTGGCCATCTCTCACGTTCAGCTACGTCGAGAGCTAGCTGGACAGCTTTTACCTCTGCGAACTGACTGGATTCTCCTTCTCCATCCATCGCCTCTGCAACTCGGTGTGTTGGACTCCACACTGCAGACTTCCACCTTCGCTTGTTTCCAACAAGACGACAGGAACCGTCTGTGAACAAAGCATATTTCTTCTCATCATCAGAAAGGTCATTGTAAGGAGGAGCTTCCTCAGCACGAGTTACTTTCTCCTCTGGAGGTTTAGCACAGTTGATGCCTTCAGGCCAACTTGAGATCACCTCCACTAGACCAGGTCTTTCAAGATTTCCCATTCGAGCTCTCTGTGTTATCAGAGCCATCCACTTAGGCCATGTTGAGTCTGTGGCATGATGTGGTGTGGAGCCTTTGCCTTTGAACATCCAATTCAAAACTGGTAATCTGGGAGCTAGAAGAAGTTGTGACTCAGTTCCAGTCACTTCAGAAGATGCTCTTATTCCTTCATAGGCAGCTAAAATTTCTTTCTCTGTTGGAGTATAATTAGCCTCTGAACCTCTGTAACCTCGACTCCAGAAACCAAGAGGTCGTCCACGTGTCTCACCTGGAGCTTTTTGCCACAAGCACCAGATTGGACCATTGTCACTTGCAGCCGTATACAAAATGTTCTTAATGTCTGGACCATCTTGGACAGGTCCCAGACCCATTGCTTGAACTACCTCTTGTTTTATTTGGTCAAAGGCCGCTTGTTGTTCAGGTCCCCAGTGGAAATGGTTTCTCTTTCGAGTCACACCATACAGAGGTTTCACAATCTGACTGTATCCAGGAATGTGCAGTCTCCAAAATCCCACCATCTCCAAGAAACGTAGGGTCTCTTGCTTGTTTGTGGGACTTGCCATGGTGGAGACTCTACTTACCACATCCACTGGAATGTGTCGGCGTCCATCCTGCCACCGCACTCCCAGAAACTGAATCTCTGTGGTAGGTCCTTTCACCTTGTCTCGTTTGATGGCAAAACCTGCATTCAGAAGAATGTCAATGATTTTGTTACCTTTCTAAAAGACTTCCTCAGCAGTTTTACCCCAGATGATGATATCATCAATGAACTGGATGTGTTCTGGAGCACCACCTTTCTCCAGAGCATCGTGGATCACTGCATGACAGATGCTTGAGCTGTGGATCCAGCCCATTGGCAGCCTGTTGAAAGTGTGCTGGATTCCTCTCCAGGTGAAAGCAAACTGAGGCCTGCATTCCTCTGCTATGGGAATAGAGAAAAATGCATTAGCAATGTCTATGGTAGCATACCATTTGGCCTCTTTGGATTCCAGCTCATACTGCAGCTCCATCATGTCTGGTACTGCTGCACTCATAGGTGGTGTCACTTCATTCAGGGCTCGGTAGTCTACCGTCAGACGCCAGTCTCCATTCTGCTTCCGCACAGGCCACACTGGACTGTTGAAAGGGGAATGAGTTTTGCTGACGACTTTCTGACTCTCCAACTGACGAATCAGATTCTGAATGGGCAACAAAGAGTCACGGTTGGTTCTGTATTGTCTGTGATGCACAGTCTGAGAAGCAACCGGCAGTTTAATGTCCTGTATCTTATGTTGTCCCACAACTGCAGATTCATTAGAAAGCTCAGGTCTGGCAGACAGCTTCAGTTTTTGTCCATCAATTTCTATTGAAGCTACTCCAAAAGCCCATTTGTAACCTCTAGGGTCCTTGAAACGCCCTTCTCTCAGAAAATCAATTCCCAAAATACAAGGTGCATCAGGTCCAGTCACAACTGTATGCTTCCTCCATTGTTTACCAGTTAAACTTATATTAACCTCCACTTTACTTAACTCTTGAGATCCACCAGTGACTTCCAGAATAGTTATGGACTCAGATCCCTGATAATGCTCAGTGCATTATTGTGCACTGAGCTCCTGTGTCAACCAAGTCCCTGTACTTCCGAAATTGTGAAGTGCCAGGCCACTGGATGTACACATCCCAATAGATTCTATTGTCTCTGTAATCCCTCACCTCCCCCTGGCGGGAGGCAGGGCACCCCTAGTTATGGGGAACATGCGCACATGTGCATTGCGCACAGTGTGCAGTGTTATAGCTTTGCATGTTACAACTGGAGCCACTGTTGGAGCTACTAGAGTTGCTCTGGGGAACTGTGGAAGTAACAGCTACCCTTCTGGTATTGCTATCTCGGGTTCTGCCACTTTGCAGTTCTCTCAGTCTCCTGAAAAGATTAGAAGTTGGTTGGCCATCCCAGCGGTTCATGTTCTCACCAAACTGATCACGCAGAGTTATCCAAATAGTTCTACGTGATTGCCTTGGCGGTCTGTTTTGGAATGCCCTGTTTTGGAATGACCTCCTTGGAGGACGCGTATTCCTCACAGATGAAACTTGTATCCACCTGGAGGAAGAATTGAAATTATCCCTTTGTGCCAATTGGGATATGGAATTTCTAAATTCATCCTTTAACTCTCTCATGCAATTCTCAGTTTTTCCAGACAGTGTTTCAATAGCTGAAACCAAAGAACCACGTGTCATGCTATCCTCCAATTGTCTCATTTGATCACTGAATTGGCCAACCGTAGGGGAAGCTCCACCATAATTTCTTGACACAATTCTGCTTGCCAGAATGTTTGCATAATTAGAAGGAGCAAGTTTGATGATCTTTTTAGCAAGACCAATACCCACAGGAATGTTATCAGGATTCAAAGTTTCATGTTCACCATAGAGTAGCTCTCTAACAGCAAATTCTCTCAAGCGCTTAATTCCCTCATCTATGGTAGTCCAGGGTTTAGGATTCCATGGAAGATCATCTCGGGAAGGGTATCTCAGGGCAACCGCCATTAAAAGGCGTATCCACAGATTAACCTTACCGAGAGCCCTGCCTAGATGTCTATCTATTCCATTATTCCTTGAGAGAGTTCCTAACTGAGCTGCTGACTTGTCTCCAACTGTTAGAGCTGGAGCACCTGTATCATAACACCTACTAAGCCAAGCTAGAACTGGCTCCTTATCTGCCCTGGTGAAATCTTTACGGACATTGCGCAATTCCTCACGCGGTGAGGAACATTCTAAAATATCATCTTCCTCTTCCTCTCCCTGAACTTTTTGTCCTAATAATCCTGCTGTCATTTTCTCAAGGATCTCTTTAAGCTGAGAACCACCTTTTCCAGCTCCTTTCCTAGCTTCATCTCTATCCTGCTTTGATCTCACTAGGTTAGCTAGATCTTTAAAACAAATCTTCTCTTCCTCCTGAGCAGGATTTCTTAGAGTAGAGGGCCCCTCACCAGGATCTGTCTCCAGCTCCTCTTCTTCTCCATCTTTGGCCTTTCCACTTCTAGTCTTTAAAGGAGCCACCTTAACTGGAGCTGTGTTTGAATTTACAGCCACCTTAATAGAAGCTGACAGGTCCTGAGATAAATCAGCTGCTGGGGCAGTGACTTCTGGTCCCACTGAGAGAGTGGGCGGAAATGCCGTTGCTCCGTTAGTGGCCGACGGAGAAGGAGGAGGAGAAGGAGTAGGCGCCATGTTGATACCAGCCGCCGCGCTTGGCAGCTTGCCAGAATCAGCAGCAAATTAATTTAGAGCAGCCTTTCCAATTAACTTCTTAGCTCTCTTTTTAACTGACGGAGATTCCCCACATTCCTCATCACTAGATGACTCTGGGACTGATCCAGAGCCACGGCATTTTCTTTTTGATCTAGTTTTAACAACAAAACAAACTCTGGACACCTTTCTCTCTTGCCGCAAAGAAATCAGGAGATACATGATAATTATCACCAGCAGCAGAATTACAGACACCAAATAAATCACCTTTGGATCCCAGCCATCACCTAAAGTTACTCTCTCCTCCGGCGGAATCTTAAAACCCTTTATCTCAATTGGGAGAGTGGTGGAGGTAACATTCCTGTATCTTGCTGGCCATAATAAATCAATACATTTTCCATACCATAATCTAACTCTATACATAACCCACAGATAAATTGTCCGCACCAAATATTTACCCAGGTAATCCAAAATCAAACTGAAACAATATCTGTAAACCAGAGCCCCCAAAATTGAAAAGAATAATAGCTCTACGAACCACAACACCTTCATGTTTGCTAATTCAGCTAGGAAACACTAAATCAATCACATAATAAATTAAGCTAATTATCTGCCCCATGTTGGGTGCCAAGAAAAAAAAAATGTAGGGTTGGAAGGGTAAGGCCAAAAAGCCTCCTCCCTCCCCCCTGTAAAGTAAAGGGAAAGAAAATTGAAGGGAAAGAAAAAAAACTCACAGCTGAATTAGCAAAGCAGTGGGTGCTGTATATTTACAAAAGCAATACAGGATATGCAGAGGAATTTACAGAATTTACAATATTTACAATATATACAAAAATATACAATAAAGTAGCACAGAAATGAGAGTTCCCCCCTCTGCTGAGGGGATTCCCCACCTCTGCTCCCCCTTCTCTCCCCCTTTCGCCAGAGAGGGGTTAGAAAGAGAAAGAAGAGAAAAAAAGTTAGAAGCAGTTATGTGTTAATCAGAAAGCAGTTAATACAGGCCTTGCAGCTTATCAGTTTTGAAGGTCAAGCCTTGGCCAAAAGCCCAGAAACAGCGAGCTGCTGCTGCCGAAGGAGCGGAAGAAAGACTGACTGCAAAAGTGCAGGAATTCCCAGGAAACTCTGCTGCACTCCCAGTTCAGAAGGTGCTTCCTCCCAATCTACCGATGAAATTAGTTTAGATCCTTCTTTTCGTTTACAAACATCCGACCAGCATATTCCCTTTCTTAAGGGAACAGCCTCAAACGGTCACACTGGCCTAGAGTTGCTGGGGTCTTGGTGGTCACCTGGTAGTGCTGGGTCAACTCTTGGCCTCAATGACCTCAAAGACCTTCTCCCACCAAAAGCATTCCATGGTTTTGGGGATGACTTGGACATTGAAGAGATGAAGCCATGTAGGACCTTGCTGGATGGCCGCAAGGCGCCAAGACTCAACAGCTTCTCCCACCAGGCTGGCTGGATGAGTCCAAACTCAGCTGTTGGTTTGGAGGTTGATCTTGGTGGTCAAGCTCAAGCCAACAAGCTCCTTCTTGGCCAACCTGGTGAAATGTCCTCTCCTCCTCCTCCTTCTCCTCTAGGTGAAGAACAGTATCAGGAACTTCCTACAAGGGTTCATCAGGTGTCCCAAGTGGAAGGAGCAAGAACTTCTCAAGCTCCTCTTTGCCTTCCACATCTCCATTGGCTTTGAGATTAGCCTCTCACCAGCCTCCATCACTGAGGCTGAAGATGACCTCCAGGCCCTCAGCTTTACTGAGGACATATATAAGGAGCTGAGAGAAAAAAGGTAACTTAGAGCTGGTGTGGAATGGATTGTGCTGGAGAAGTCCTCCGAAGCCGTCCAGTCCAACCACTGACCCAGCACTCCCTGGTCAAACTATGGCCCTCAGCACCATATCACCATGGTTTTGAAAGCTCTCTGGGGATGGGGACTCCATCACTGCCCTGGGCAGCCTGGGCCTGGCCTTGCCAACCCTTTGGGTGAGGACATTTCTCCTGATGTCCAACCTAAACCTCTCCTGAGGCTACTTGAGGCCATTTCCTGTTGTCCCATCATATGGGAGACGACTTTGACTCCCCAGCTCCAGCCTCCTTTCTAGAAGAGGTAGAAAGCCAGAAGGTCTCCCCCCAGCCACCTTTTCTCCAACCCAAACAACCCCAGATCTCTCAGCTTCTCCTCAGAAGTTCTCTAGAACTTTCATAGATTCACAGAATGGTTTGGGTTGGAAAGGACCTTAAAGACCATCCAGTGCCAAGCCTCTGCCATGGCCATGGCCACCTCCCACCAGATCAGGTTGCTGAAGGCCTCATCCAACCAGGCCCAAAACTGAACCCAGTACTTAAGGTGTGGCCTCACCAATGCCCAGTACAGGTGGACAGTTCTGGCCCTCTGACCACACTGTGGCTGGTGCAAGCCAAGATGTTGGTGGCCACCTTGGCCACCAGGTCCTTCATGCCAGATACTTTCCAGCCAGTCTGCCCCATGCATGGAGAGCTGGTGTGACCCAAGTGCAAGACCCAGCACTTGATCTTGGTGACCCTCATCCCACTGGCCTCCACCTTCTCTCCTGGAGCAACAGCACCATTAGAGGTCCAGGCCTCAGCTTGGTTGTCCCCACACAGCACTTTGGGTGCTATGTGCTGTCCCAAGGGTCCTCCAAGCTTCCTAACTCCAAGGTGGTGGTTTCCAACCTGGTGACTCCATCTTGAGTTTTCTGGGCACCTCCAAGAACATCCAACACCTCTGATACTGGCTGGCCCATGGAGGAGTCTATCCAAGCTCTTTCCAGGCAGGATGAACCCTGCTGTGAACTCTTGGAGAAGACTCCATCCCATCTTGGGACATGTGTCCCACCAGCATCCCAGAGGTTGGTTGGACTTCTCTGCACCTTTCTTTTTTCAGCAAGTACTTTCCAGCTCTGAGGAAGATGTGTCACAGCACCACTCAGGGCACCTTGTGGATCTGGTTGGTCCCACTGCTCTATGCCATGAAGGAGGAGACAAGAGAGGACCCCCTTCCCCTAAGAGACCTTCCACAACAAGTCTTCATCTACCTCAGGCAAGACAAAGAGAAGCAAAGGTGGGTCTGAAAGCCTGGAGTAGGATCAGGGTCATCAACTCTTCATTCTTCTTCTTGGTGGCTTCCCAAGCCCCCTCTCCTTAGCATGTCCCCTGCCCTAGGGGTTGGACAAGATGGTCTTTGAAAGCCACTTTCAAACCAATCTAACAACCCAGCCCAATCCAATGCAGCCAACCCCAACCCAACTCAACTCAATTCAACCCAACTCAACTCCAGCCAAGCCAAACCCAGCACAACCCAACCCCAACCCCAAATCAACTCAACTGAAGCCAACTCAACCCAAACCCAACCCAACTCAACCCAACTCAGCCCAACCCAATCCAATCCATTCTGTGATCTTACACTAGGTCATATCAAAGCCCTGTCCAGCCTGCCCACCACAAACAATGGGGAAGGTGTCCCTGTCCATGGCAGGGGTCTGGACGAGATGATCTTTGAAGGTTTCTCCCAAGTAAACTCAACCTAACTCAACCTATACCAACCTAATTCTCCTCAACCCAACCCATTCTGTGATCTTCTGCTACATCATATTCCTCAAAGCCTTGTCCAACCTGACCTCCTCCTTCCAGCCCTCAGCCACCCTGTCTGTAGGTCACCACTGTGTCTGTCACTTGTGCTGCTATCTCAAACACCACTAACATATCCCTCTTTGTCCTCCAAAGTCTACCTGATGTTCTTGACCTGTTCTCCTAGAAAAATCCAGAAGATGATAGTTGCTCACAAGATCTTGATTGAAAGATGCCCTTCATTGGCTGAGAAGGTGCTGCTGATGGTCAAGATGAAGAATCTTTCCAAGGGTGCTTTGCCAGGCACTCTCCTTCCACTCAAACTCCTCCTGGAGACCTTGCACACACATATCATAGACAGCAAAGCAAGCTCCTTGCAAGTGCCTGTAAGAACAGCTGGTTGGTGGAAGGTCTTCTGCTCTGCGAGGTGTGGTGGGGCTATTTAACCATGCATCAAGACAAGGATTTGGTTCCTTCAGAGATGTCCAGCAGGGCTGAAGGATGTCATGGTAGAAACCTGGGTTCAGAGCTGAATGCTGGGACCAAACAAGTGCCAGAAGATTACAAGCATGGAAGCTCCTCTGCTGAAGGAGCAGAAGGCTCTCACCATCTTTCTCTCCTCTTTTGCAGGAAGAGCATTTGAACCTGGCTTTGGAGAACATTGTCTCCAGGATGGACACCTGGCTGAAGAGCTTGTGAGTTGGAGCTTCTTGAGAGGAGACAGCTCCATGAAGGGTCTGGGAAGGGGTGGGTGGAGCAGGAAAAAGGTGGCTGCCCTGGTTTGCCTCGTGGGATGTCTTTAACCCCACCATGGCTGGAGAGCATGGAGAGCCACAAGGTCCTGCAGACTTGCCCACATCTCCCAGCTGCAGACAGCAGCTGTGGTCAGGTGGCAACTGTAAAAGGAACCACAAGAAGTTGATGAATCCTTCTTCGTGTCCACAGGTGCCCATCAAGGTCTCCAAAGCCACCACTGAGTCCCACGATGGAGAATGAGATCTTGCACTGTCTGAACTTAATCCATGTCTTGCTGATACGATTCTTGAAGGACCAGAGGTCCTTCAACACCATCAAGACCATGCTGAAGATGCTTGAGCTATTTAATGGCCAAGAGGACATCCTGCCAGCCAGTAAGGTGAGAATGAGCTTGGTGGCTTCTGTCATCTCCTGCTTGTAGCTGAGGAGAGCCAAGAGCTTCTGGGTCACTCTTGTCTGCCTTGGTCCCATAAGGTCCTACTGGGAAAGCTTAGGAAGGGTGGTCAGAGGAGTGGACATGAGGTAGCCTGAGAAGTGGCTGAAGGACAGAGCTGAGAGGGTTGTGACCAGTGGGACAGGATCTAGCTGGAGGCCTGGAGCTTGTGATGATTCTTAGGGGTCAGGACTGGGGCCAGACCTGGTCGACATCTTCAGCAACAACCCTGAGGAAGGGACAGGGTGGGGCCTTGGCCAGTTTGCTGCTGATCCAAAACTGGGAGGAGTGGTTGGTCCACCAGAAGGTCCTACTGCTCTTCAGCAAGACCTGGAGACTTTCCTCCTCTATGACCTCATCTCAGAGACCTTGGGCAGGCTGGAGGGTTGGGTGGAGAGGAACCTCAAGAGGTTCAAGCAGGATAAGTGGAGGGTCCTGCATATGGAGAGGAACCACCCCATGGACTGGTAGAGGTTTGGAGTTGACCTGCAGGGAAGCAGCTCCATGGAGAAGCAGCTGGTGGACACCAAGCGGACCGTGAGCCAGCAAGGTGTCCTCATGGCCCAGAAGGCAAATGGTCTCCTGGGGGGCATGAAGAAGAGTGTGGCCAACAGGTCAGGGCCAAGGAGGTTCTCCTGCCCCTCTGCTCTGCCCTGGTGAGAACACAGCTGGAGACCTGGGACCAGTTCTGGGCTCCTCAGTTCAAGAGGGACAAGGAGCTGCTGGGGAGGGTCCCTGAAGGCGATGAGGGGATTTGAGCATCCCTGGTGGGGCTGAGGCTAGAGAAGTGCAGCCTGAGAAGGACCTTCTCAATGCTCAGCAATACCTGAAGGTCCAAGAGGATGTAGCCAGTGATGGCCAGGGCCGGGAGAAGGAGCAATGGGCAGAAAATGGAACCCAGGAGGTTCCACTTCTAGAGTTTGAGGAGCCCAGAGAGGTTCTGGGGTCTCCTTCTGTGGACAGCTTCCAAACCCACCTGAGACCCTGAGGTCTGGGTGACTCTGCTGGAGCAGGTAGAGCTGGAGCAGATGGTCTCCAGAGGTCCCTTCCAACCCTACCAGTGGGTGATCACCACCAGCCCTGGTCACAGTGTTGAGGTCACCACCAGGCCTCTCCTGCCTTTGAGGTTCTCCTGAGGGTTCAGGTTGTCTGCAGAGAGTTCCATCAGGAGAAACTGAACTTTGAGGGGCCCACAAAGTTTGTGGGATCTCCTTCTCTGGAGAGCTTCCAAACTCACCAGGACATTGTGATCCTGGACAACCTGCTCTGGGTGACCCTGCTGGAGCAGGTGGGTTGGACTGGATGATCTCCAGAGGTCCCTTCCAACCCCACCAGTTGGGGACTGGGTGTTTCTGGTGTTTCTCCAGAAGTTCCAGGAGCAGAACAGAGGAGAAAGCTTCTCCCAGCTGTCCTGCGTCACCAAGCCATGGCTTGAGAAGTCCTTCCAGAAGATGCCCACGGAGAAGAAAGCCTTCCTGAACAACATTGATGTGAGTGAGGAGACCCAGAGTCCAACTCTAGCCACCAATCCTTGGTGTGCCTTAAGGTCAGCTCAGGGTTGGACTATTCATCCACAGCAATGGCAGCAGCTGCTTGTGCTCAAGATTCTCTCCACGGAGTGGACCAGGGATTGGAAGGTCTTTATCCTGAAGATGTTTGAGAGATGGCTGCAGAAGGTGAGTCCTGTAGACCCTGCAGGTGGTGGGAGATGATGCTCCTGGTCTTTGCCGTGCTGGCTTTTGCCCCAGTCACCATTTTGGTAGTGGTGGTGGAACTCAAGGAAGTTGGTGAGGACCCAGAAAGCAGCTGCCGTTTGCTGTAGGTCCCTGAGAGGCACCTGGTAGAGTTCTACCAAGCTTTCCTGAAGGAGGAGGACCATCATGACACAGAGCTGGAGCAGTGCTTCACCAGCCACATCATCCAGTGGATCAGAGACCTTGACAAATCTGAGGTAGGAAACCCACCACCAACCCTTGGGCTGCTGGAGGCTTCGAGATCTCACTTAACCAACCTGTCCCAATAGGGGATGAGTTAGGAGAAGTGGGAAAGGTCTTCTTGTAGGAGCCAGGAGCCAACAAAGCCCCCAGAGGGGCCTCACTTCTCCTCTTTCCAGGAAGCCCTGCTCAAAACCTTCATCTCCACCTTCTCCAAGACCCAGAAACCAAAGGCAGTCTCAGTACTCTCTGTCCTGGTGGAGAAGATGTGCTGGGAGGTGAAGAAGCTGAGGAGTGTGGACAGCTTTGATGACACCACCGGCCCTGTCCTTGCAAATCTGCTCAGCATCAGGGTCTGTGACCTCATCTCTGCTGTCCGTGAGTGTCCTCTGGGTGCTCTTCTTGGAGAAGCTCTTGGTCTGGGCACAGGGACCTTCTGGTTTTTTGGGCACATGAGTTGAGGGGGGAAAACAATTATCTTCTTGGTCCAAAATGGTAGGAAAAGGAAGTTTCATTGCAGGGATGGAGAACATCTTGGTTTGGATGGAGAACATCTTGGTTTCATTGCAAGGGTGGCGACCATCTTGGTTTCACCTCATGGTCTCCATGCTTTCTTTGGTGGTCTCGATGCCTTCTTAGGTGGTGTCCATGGTGTTCCAGCTGCTCTTCATGGCTTCCTAGTTGGTCTCCATATTTTCCTAGGTGGTCTCCAAAATCTCCTGGCTGGTCCCTGTGCTTTCCTAGATGGTCCCCATGGTTTCTTACGTGGTCTTGGTGTCCTAGGTCATTTCCCTGCTTTCCCAGGTGGTCTCCATGGTTTGTTTCAGGCAGGAGGAGATACCTGAGTTTCCCAAAGGAAATTTGGATGCTCTCCAAGATGCTACTTGGGATGGTTGAGCTAGAAAGCCACCACTCATCTGACACTCCTGGCTCTTCTTCCCCAACCTTGGTCTGTTTTCCAGAAGAGTGGGAGGTGATGTGCAGAGTTCGGATCGGTGATGCTGCCAAGCTCCTCCTGTCGCAGGTGTTCACACTCTCCAGCTTCGTGGGACACTCTCTGCTCCTGGGGGACCTTCCCTGCAGCATCCTCAGAGAGATCTTAAAGCAGAAGGAGTCCTTTAGGGACCTGGTGTGCACCTGTGGTAAGGACAGACCTTCCATCTCTGGTGGGTTTTCAGAGCTGAGTGGCTTTGTAGGGCAGGAGGGGCTCCAAATTCTGCTGTGAGGATGAACTTGAAGGACATAGTGGGTGGTTTTGATGGTAGGTTCTCCAGGTTCTCCTCCAAGAAGCAACTGAAGGGTGCAACCACCTGAAGCAGGAAGCAACCACCTGAAGGGTGGTTGTAGCCAGGAGGGGATTGGCCTCTTCTCCCAGGCAACCAGCACCAGAACGAGGGGACACAGTCTCAAGCTGCGCCAGGGGAGGTTCAGACTCGAGGTGAGGAGGAAGTTCTTCACCGAGCAAGTCATTCGGCATTGGAACCGGTTGCCCAGGGAGGTGGTTGAGTCGTCGACCCTGGAGGCGTTCAAGGGGAGGTTGGACGTGGCACTTGGTGCCATGGTCTAGTCATGGGGTCTGTGTTGATAGGTTGGACTCGATGATCCCCGAGGTCCTTTCCAACCTAAGTGATACTGTGATACTGTGATACTGTAACTTCAACAATATTTTTAGTGGGTTTGGGTGGATCTTCTCCAAATTCTCCTCCAAGCATGAACTTTATGGATATTTTTGGGTGGGTTTGAGGGCAAGTCCTTCAAACTCTGCTCCAAGAAGAAACCTCATGGATCTTTTTAGTGGTTTTTAGGGCAACTCATACAATCCTGGAATGGTTTGGGTTGGAAGGGACCTCCAGAGGGCATCTAGTCCAAGCCACTGCAGTAAGCAGGGATATCACAAGTGATGAGGAAAAGGCTGAGGTACTTAATAACTTCTTTACCTCAGTCTTCACTGCAAGGGCCTCTAGCCACACTCCTGATGTTATGGAAGTCAAAGCCAGTGACGGGGAGGAAGAACTGCCCATTGTAAGTGCAGATCAGGTTCGTGATCATCTGAAGAACCTGAAAGTGTTCAAGTCCATGGGACCCGACGGGATACACCCACGGGTACTGAGAGAACTGGCAGATGAGGTTGCTAAACCCCTCTCTATTATATTTCAAAAGTCATGGCAATCTGGTGAAGTCCCCACGGACTGG
The DNA here is from genome assembly GCA_011125475.1 of Melanerpes aurifrons. Classification (NCBI taxonomy): domain Eukaryota; kingdom Metazoa; phylum Chordata; class Aves; order Piciformes; family Picidae; genus Melanerpes; species Melanerpes aurifrons. The sequence goes on along the minus strand of WWNC01000077.1, from coordinate 671,319 downwards.
AAAAGGGGAAACATTGCCCCCATCTTCAAAAAGGGCAAGAAGGAGGAACCAGGGAACTACAGGCCAGTCAGTCTCACCTCTGTGCCTGGAAAGATCATGGAGCAGATCCTCCTGGAGTCACTACTCGCTCAAAAGAATAGTGAAGAGGTGATTGGGAACAGTCAGCATGGCTTTGCCAAGGGCAAATCCTACCTGACCAACCTGGTTGCCTTCTATGAGCAGGTGACAAAATTAATAGATGAGGGGCGAGCAACTGATGTCATTTACCTGGACCTGAGCAAAGCCTTCGACACTGTCCTGCACCACATCCTGGTCTCCAAACTGGTGACACATGGGTTTGATGGGTGGACCACTAGATGGATAAGGAACTGGCTTGATGGCCGCACCCAAAGAGTGGCTGTCAATGGCTCCATGTCCCAGTGGAGGCCAGTGACAAGTGGAGTCCCTCAGGGATCAGTCCTGGGACCTGTCTTGTTCAACATCTTTGTGGGTGACCTGGACAGTGGCATTGAGTGCACCCTCAGCAAGTTTGCTGATGACACCAAGCTGTGTGGTGCAGCAGGCACGCTGGAGGGAAGGGAGGCCATCCAGAGGGACCTTGACAGGCTGGAGAGGTAGGCACAAGCCAACCTCATGAAGTTCAATAAGAGCAAGTGCAGGGTCCTGCATCTGGGTCGAGGCAATCCCAGGCACAAATACAGGCTGGGCAGTAACTGGCTGGAAAGCAGCCCTGAGGAGTTAGACTTGGGGGTGCTGGTGGACAAAAAGCTCAACATGAGCTCTCAGTGTGCACTTGCAGCCTGCAAAGCCAATCAGATCCTGGGCTGCATCAGGAGAAGTGTGGCTAGCAGGTCGAGAGAGGTGATCCTCTCCCTCTACTGAGCCCTGGTGAGACCCCACCTGGAGTACTGTGTCCAGTTCTGGAGCCCCTATTACAAGAGGGATGTGGAGGTGCTGGAGCATGTCCAGAGAAGGGCCACAAGGATGATCAGAGGGCTGGAGCACCTCTCCTATGAGGACAGACTGAAGGAGTTGGGGCTGTTCAGTCTGCAGAAGAGAAGGCTCCCAGGTGACCTAATTGTGGCCTTCCAGGATCTGAAGGGGGCCCTACAGGAAGGCTGGGGAAGGACTTCTCAGGATCTCAGGTAGTGATAGGACTAGGGGGAATGGAATGAAGCTGGAGGTGGGGAGATTCAGGCTGGATGTGAGGAGGAGGTTCTTCACCATGAGCGTGGTGAAACCCTGGATAGGGTTGTCCAGGGAGGTGGTCGAGGCCCCGTCCCTGGGGGTGATTAAGAGCAGGCTGGATGAGGCTCTGGCCAGGCTGATGTAGTGTGGGGTGTCCCTGCCCATGGCAGGGGGCTTGGAACTAGATGATCCTTGTGGTCCCTTCCAACCCTGAATGATACTATGATACTATGATACTATTGTCACTGTCTGAAGACCAGAGCACAGTGCAGGTGATCGTCACAGTTTGAAGGCTGGAGCATAGTGCAGCAGCTTGTCACAGTCTTAGTACAGGAGCACAGTGCAGGCGTTTGTCACAGTCTGAAGACAGGAGCACAGTGCAGGTGCTTGTCGCAGTGTGAAAACAGGAGCACAGTGCAGGTGCTTGTTGCAGTCCCCATGCCATTAAGGAGCAGGCTGTGAGCTTTCAAATCATCCTCCATAAAATGCCTTTTGGGAAAGGGTACAGCCCAAGGGCAGATCCCCTCTGCACATCCAGCCAAGCAGCTCAGAATGCTCTGCGGCAGGCACAGTGCACACTGCTTCACAAACAGGAACTGCACGCATTAGAGGCGATGTGAAACATGAGGCACAGGGCTCAGCTTGTGCTCCCCAGGCAGCCTGAGCAGTCCCTGCCTGTTGGCTCCTCCAGGGCAGCCAGGACCCTGCCTGGGGAGGGAGGAGAGAGGACAGTGGCCAAAGAGGTTTAGCTGGTTTGTTAATGCCTCTTCTAGGACGGAAAGCTAAGTGGAGGATGTGGAAACTCCTTAGGTGCCTTCAGCTTTTGCTGAGTGCCTCCAGCACCTGGCTTGGCACCCAAGCCCCTCTCTCACTTCACCTTCTCGTGTTCACCTGCAGTGTGGGCGTCCCACAGAAATGAAGCGATGCAAGTGTGGAGCTACTGTTGGGGGAATCAGGCACAATCCTACAGATGGCTTTGAGGAGAAGAAGATGTAAGTCAACTGTCCCAGAATTCCAACCCATCCACCCAACCCTCCAGTGGAGGACCTGAGGCTGGCCCAAGCAAAGGTCTCTACATCCCGTGGGGCCTAGCCAAAGAGGCAGTAGGTGATGGATCCTTCTGTCTGCAGCACTGGAGATCAAACAGAGAAGGGCTACATCCTGGCAAGCCCCACCATGAGGAGAAATGAGCTGGAGAGGTCTCTGTCACCTGCCTGTGTCGGTCTCACACGAGCTCTGCTCCACTCCACCCTTCTGTTGGGAACCTCCACTGACAGACAGGTGAGCAACTAACACTGGGCCATGAGGAGACTTCAGCCTTGGAGGGAGGCATTCTGGAGAGCTTCATGGTGGAGCCTGTCACATCTTCCAGGCAGTTCTAGACCTGATGAAGGAGAAACCAGAGAATGTGGAAGCCTTCTTCTGGGGCCACCTTCAGAAGGACATGGAGTGCCTGGCAGAAGCTCTCAGCAGGAACACAGAGGATGCTGTGTTGATTGTCCACCTCTTTCTGCAGCAGCTCAGCAAGCATAAGCCAGCAGGTAGGGAGATGTTCTGGGAGTAACCAGCAGGTTCATGGTGGTTGGCTTTTAACCAAGACCAGTGTCATGGCTTCCTCATTCCTCGGACAGTCTCCATCCTGGGAAACTGGTGAGAAGACAACCCAGCAGGTAGAGAATAATGACCCAACAGGTAGGGAGATGCTGGGAAGTTCTAGGAGGTTACCAGCAGGACCATGAGGACCCTGAGCACTTAAGGCCAGACCAGCTTGAGGGCACAAGCAATTTGGGAGACAGTTGGCTCAATCTGTGGCATCCCTTCTGCTCTTGGGTCCTCTTTCTACATCCTCTTACTCCTCCCTGTCAAGAAGTCAAAGGAAGCTCTGGTCAGAACATGAGCTCTACAGAGTCCTCCTTTGTGTCTTCTGCAGAGAGCAGTGTAGCCCTGAACATCCTGCCTGAAAAAGGGACCAAGAAGAATGGGAGATGTCCTTCAAAGCCCTGGCTCAGCTCTTCTTCCAGGTACACCAACCTTTGCTGGTGGTTATGTCCACGTCCAGACACATCTACTGAGCTCTGGGTGTTCCCACCTGGAAGAGAAGAGATTTGTGCCCTCAGTTTTGAGCTGGGGCTTCATCCTGGTGTGGTCTCCTGCAGAGAATTGGCTTCTTGGAGGCTTTAGAAGCCAATTCAGATCCCCCTTGGAGAACACCACCTGTGGGTTTCTCCTTGGGTGGTTCTGTCCTTGTCTCTTTATTGGCAAGTTCTCCTCATGCCCCCAACTTCTCCAGAGCCTTGGTTGCTTTTCTTTACCCCAAGACCTCGTGAATGGCCCTTGGGCTGCTTGGGTGACATGGGGTGGCCTCTAATGACCACTGGGTTCTTGCAGGAACTGGAGCAGATCCTGAATTCAGTCAAGGAGCAGAGGATGAGTGAAGGTTCCCATGGCTCCAGCCTTCTCCTGAAAATAGCTTATGGCCAGACACCACCTTTCCAAGACCTCCCAACTGAGGGGTTGATCAACCAGGCCTGCATGTGGAGGTTTGAACAGAAGATGACCATCCAGACCCTGATGCATTTCCTGCTGCAGGAAGATGGAGGCACTGGAAATCCTTACCCCATCCTGCTGGAGCTCCTCTCTGAGGTTGGCTGTGGGAACATCTCCTCCCCTCCAAAATGTGGTAGAGTCAGTCTGGGCGGTGCCCATGTGGCACTGGGACAACTATTATCCACCCCACTCCATGTTTCTTTGGAGCATCCAAGCAAGATGAGGTCCTCCTCCAGGTAGGATCCTTGTCTCTTGAATCACTCTGGATATTGTCTTCCAGCTTGAGAACATCCAACATGTCCAACATCTGCCTGACGTCTTGCACCTGCAGAATGCCCTGATCCACTTCTTCCAGAACAGCCACATAGGAGAAGACTACACAGTCCAGCAGTTTCTGCAACAGCCTGAACTTTCAGGTGCGTTATGGGATGCCACCATGGCTGGGATGTGGGTGTTGGACAGCACCCAGGTGCTCCACTGAGAAGCTGCTGCAGTAGTTTGTGTGGTGGAGCCAGCCCAGGAGCAGCCCATTGAGACTCATGGTGTCTGCTGATGTCACACATGGTCCTGAAGCCCAATGTGATACCTGCAGTGCTGTGTCTGTCAGAAGTCATCCTTAGACATGAGATGGCTCCTTAGTGGGTCTCCTTTCTCCTCTTTCTGTGTCCACAGAGGACCAACGCTGGGCATTCAGCAGAGCCATAGAGACCATCCGGAAAGTCTGGAGCAACATCAAGATGAACCCACCCAGCTCAGGTACGTGGTCACCCTCAGGGTATCATGGCCCTCTTTGCTGGCCCTTTCTTCTGCAGATGAGGGACCAGGCCATGTTCAGCCTGGAGAAAAAGAGGCTAAAGGGAGACCTTCTGGCTCTCTACAACTCCCTGAAAGGAGGCTGGAGACAGGTGGGGTCGAAGTCTTCTCCCAAGTGATGGAACAAGAGGAGATGGCCTCAAGTTCCGCCAGGGGAGGTTTAGGTTGGACATGAGGAGAATTGTCCTCAACCAAAGGGTTGTCAAGGCTTGGCCCATGATTCCTAGGGCAGTGGTGGAGTTCCCATCCCAAGAGGGGTTTCACAGCCATGGAGATGTGGTGCTGAGGAACATGGTTTTGTGGTGGCCTGGCAGTGGCTGGGCTCCATGATCTCCAAGGTCTTTTCCAACCTGAACCATTCCATGATTCCATGATTCTTCTGGAGATGTTACAGTATCACAGTATGACAGTATCACTAAGGTTGGAAGAGACCTCAAAGATCATTGAGTCCAACCTGTCCCCACAGACCCCATGACTAGACCATGGCACCAAGTGCCACATCCAATTTCCTCTTGAACACCTCCAGGGATGGGGACTCCACCACCTCCCTGGGCAGCACATTCCAATGGTCAATGACTCTCTCCATGAAGAACTTTCTCCTCACCTCCAGCCTAAACTTCCCCGGTGCAGCTTGAGACTGTGTCCTCTTGTTCTGGTGCTGGGTGCCTGGGAGAAGAGACCAACCCCTTCCTGGCCACAACCACCTTTCAAGGAGTTGTAGAGAACAATGAGGTCTGCCCTGAGCTTCCTCTTCTCCAGGCTAATAAACCCCAGCTTCCTCAGCCTCTCCTCACAGGGCTGTGCTCAAGGCCTCTCCCCAGCCTTGTTGCCCTTCTCTGGACACGTTCAAGTGTCTCAATGTCCTTCCTAAACTGAGGGGCCCAGAACTGGACACAGGACTCAAGGTGTGGCCTAACCACTGCAGAGTCCAGGGGCACAATGACTTCCCTGCTCCTGCTGGCCACACTATTCCTAATGCAGGCCAGGATGCCATTGGCCCTCTTGGCCACCTGGGCACACTGCTGGCTCATGTTTAGGCAGCTGTCAATCAGCACCCCCAGGTCCCTCTCTGTTTGGGAGCTCTCCAGCCACTCTGACCCCAGCCTGTAGCTCTGCGTGGGGTTGCTGTGGCCAAAGTGCAGCACCCAGCACTTGGATTGGTTGAATGCCATCCCATTGGACTCTGCTCATCTGTCCAGTCGGTCGAGGTCCCTCTGCAGAGTCCTTCTGCCCTCTAACTGACCAACATCTGCTCCCATGTTCTGAAGCTGAGCCTCTTTCTGCCACCACCCTTCCAAGCAAAGCTGCTGACCTTGCTTGTTCTACCTTCTAAAAACCCTCCCAGGGGACAAAAGCCTCCTGGAAAGGCCAAGACCTCAGTGATAGGGTGTGGTAGTTTTAGGCTATCAACCACCACATAGGAGAACTTCCTCATGGATCCATAGTGAGCAGAAGGTCTTTCCCACCCTCTTTCAGGCATCACTGTCAAGCCAGACCTCTCACCAAATGAGATCAACACCAGCACCACCACCATCCTGAACCTCCTCCCCACCCAATTCTCCATCAGCCACTTGGTGACCACATTGCTCATTCAGCTGCAGAACAGCTGTGTGGACACGGCCGCGCGGTCACCAGGGAGAGGCAACGGTAGGTCCTCATCTGCTCAGCTGGTGTCTTGTCCACCTCTTCCACTCACCATGAGAGGTTTCCAGGGCTGGTGTTCAACCTGCAGGGGACTTGTGGTGGCCAGATGGTGACGTTGGAAGGTCTTGGTGGCTTGGTGTTCAGTAGAGCAGGTCCTTGATGGCAGAGAAGGATCAGGTGAGAGGCGCTGCAACCACACAGAGCAACCTTCTCCCTCCCAGGTCCATCTCAGCAGAAGAAGTGAAGCCCTCCTCCGTGTTGGCCATCACCAAGAGTGACCTGCTGACCATGGCCCTGGCCAACCTGCAGTATGAGATAGAAGAGGATGGCACCAAGACGACCTACTTTGACTTCCAGTTGCTGCAGCGCCAAGTGGTTCAACGCTTCATCAGTGGGAAGCCCATCATCAAGAGCCAGGTGAGCTCAGCAGTGGCCGAGTTGGGTTGTCCCAGGCCAGAAGTGGCCTTGGGGTCTATTTCCAGCTCCTTCTAGAGCCACCAGACTCAACCAAAATCATTGGCAGAAGCCTGCTCTGCATCTGTCTCTGCTCCTTGGGTTTTGAAGGACTCCCATAGTCAGAAAACCACTTCTCTGGTCATGAAATGGTGACCAGAGAGGGGAGGTGAGGACCTCCGTCCCTGTCTTCTGGAAAGGAGCTGTCTGCCTGGTTTGAGGAGCTGGCAGTTATTCCAAGAACTTCAAGAGGGTCCAAAGTGCGACTCTGAACTGCCTTAGTGGAGCACATCTCTGGTTGGGCTGTTGGTCTCCATTCTTTGAAACTTATGCCTGGACATGATGGGAAAGGGGGACCTGAGGACACCAGAACCAGGCTGTTCTGCACCAGCAGGTGTCCATGTTCTCCTAAATGTGGAGATCAGCCCATGCTGGACCCTTTTGGTCATTCAAAATGGTTTCTAAAAGGACTTTCTCCATCCCCTTGCTGGAGGGGGAGGTGAGGATGCATCTCCTCCATGGAGATCCCTATCCCATCCATCAGAGTCCTCCCCTGACCTCCACAGCTCCACAGGAGACTCAGGATGCCATCAACCACTTCCTGCAGAACCTTTGGGGCCATTCCATGGACCCACACCTGCCCAGCTGAGCTTCTCTGCTGGCCCCAGTTAAGTGACCCGAGGCAGGTTCATGACCACCTGTCTCAAACCCTTTCCAGACAGCTCCATCCATTGCCCTCAACAATGTGAGGACCCTCCAGGACACCAAGATGAAAGTCAAGGACCAGCTGCTCCAGGTAAGAAGCAAGCCACTGGTCTTCTCCATCCGACCCTGAGGTCTCCCCTCACATCCCATGACACAATGGGGCCTTGGAGACCAGGCTGCCATGCAGGAAGACCCAAAGCCCAACTCAAGTAGAGGGTTGGAGACCTGGTAGGACCCAGTTCTCCTGCTCCAGGGGGATAAGGACTCTGGCAGGACATCATGTTGTGGTGCTCCCAGCCCTCGTTGGGTCCCAGCGTTGACGTTCTCATGCAGGAGCTGCTCAGCATCAACCAGCAGAAGCGCATCATGGAAGAAGCTCATTCGGTCAATGCCCTCTCCAAGGCCTTGGCCACCTTGAAGACGGCTGCTGAGTTCCTGGCTGTGACAGGTGGTGACCCAGAGCAGCCACTGCCCCACTACGTCCGTCGGGAGCTGAGGATGGACACCGATGCCAAGCAGTTCCAGGACCTGCCGGTGGGCAAGGCGCAGGGGGTGGGGTGGGAAGCAGGACCTTCATGCCTTCATCACCCTATTGCCTCTCTGGGCAAAGCTTTTCACCTCCCACGGCTTCCACCACCTTCTCATGCTCCAAGGTCCCCAAGTCCACGGAGGGTTAGAATAAACTTTATTAGAATAAACCAAACCAGGTTGGAAGAGACCTTCAAGATCATCATATCCAACCCATCAACCAATCCAACGCACCCAAACAGCTAACCCATGGCACCAAGCACCCCATCAAGTCTCCTTCTGAACACCTTCAATGACGGCGACTCCACCACCTCCCTGGGCAGCCCATTCCATAGCGCAATCACTCTTTCTGTATAGATCTTCTTCCTAACATCCAACCTGAACCTCCCCTGGTGCAGCCTGAGACTGTGTCCTCTTGTTCTGGTACTGGGTGCCTGGGAGAAGAGACCATCATCCGCCTGTCTACAACCTCCCTTCAGGTAGTTGTAGAGAGTGATAAGGTCACCCCTGAGCCTCCTCTTCTCCAGGCTGAGCAACCCCAGCTCCCTCAGCCTCTCCTCATAGGGCTGTGTTCCAAACCCCTCACCAACTTTGTTGCTCTTCTCTGGACTCGTTCCAGCAAGTCAACCTCCTTCCTAAACTGAGGGGCCCAGAACTGGACACAGTACTCGAGGTGTGGCCTAACCAGTGCAGTGTACAGGGGCAGAATGACCTCCCTGCTCCTGCTGGCCACAATGTTCTTGATGCAGGCCAGGATGCCATTGGCCCTCTTGGCTGCCTGGGCACACTGCAGGCTCATGTTCAGCCTACCATCAACCAGCACCCCCAGGTCCCTCTCTGCCTGGCTGCTCTCCAGCCACTCTGACCCCAGCCTGTAGCACTGCATGGGGTTGTTGTGGCCAATGTGCAGAACCCGGCACTTGGATGTGTTAAATCTCATGCCGTTGGACTCTGCCCATCTGTCCAGCCTGTCAAGGTCCCTCTGCAGAGCCTCTCTACCCTCCAGCAGATCAACTCTTGCCCCCAGCTTGGTGTTGTCAGCAAATTTACTGATGATGGACTCAATGCCCTCATCCAGATCATCAATAAAGAGGTTGGGGGTCTCCTGCTCAGAGCAAACGATCCTGGACACCTGAGAGGGTTTAAAAGCTTGGCTTGATGTTGGCAGGTCTTCATGCTATATCCACCTCTGGGGACACCTTGGGCACTGAAGATGGCCTGGGACACCTCCATGGGGGACATTGGTGATGGTTTGTAGATGTGCTAACCTGGATGTTTGAACTGAACAGTCAAGGTGCAGCCATCAGGAGATGCTGGTGGCCCAACATGTCCTCCTCCAGGAGTTAAGGTCCTTCTCTGCCCCTCTTCCTCAGGTGGTGCCCAACACCCAGCTGAAGCACATCTTTTCTCTGTGGAAGGTCCTGGCAGCTCGCAGGTCCATGCTGTTGGTGCAGATGAACCAGGTGAGGCAGATGAAGGAGAGGGGGAGGAGATAGGAGATTTGCCACCCCAGAGGAGAAAGGAAATAGGACATCACAACCAGGTGGCATTGCAACATCCTCCTCTCATCCCTTCCCTGGGTCAAATGAGAATTCACTTCTCTGGGTACTTTCAAGCCTGGCTTCTGCCTTTGAAGCTCTGTGGTGGCCCAGATAAGAGGCTCAAGGACCCAAGAGGGGCTGTGGTTCTCCCTCCACCAGATGTGACCTCTGGAGCCATCTGGGTGGGGTGTGCTGGGGTGTCCTTGATGATGAAGTTGCTTGGTCTTTGCAGGATCCCTTCTACCTGGTCCCTGAGGAGTTCCAAGGTCAGCTGGATGTGGAAGAAGTGAAGGACTTGGCCTTGGCTTTGTCCAACACCAATCTTGACCTCTTCCTCATTGAGCTGCATGAGATGATCATGGTGGCACTGTCCGACCTGCAGCCTGAACATGAGTAAGTCCAGGTCATGTCCTGGGACTGTCAGAGCATCTCAGGATGGTTTGGTTAGGGAGAGACCTCTGGAGTTCTCTGCTCAGGCTTCTGCTCCAGGCAGAAGGCTTCAAGGCCTCATCTGGTTCATTGTTAGTGGATCTGTATCTTTGGAGATGCTCATCTTGGAGGGGCCTGTCCCATGGTAGCATCACCCCTGATGGGAAGAGGTTTTTCCTTTCTCCAACCATCAGTTGCCTTGTTGACTTCTGATGCCACTGGAGGTACCTCAGGGTGGCCTCTAGCACAAGATGTTGGCCATTCTTGACCAGCAACCTTGGCCACCTGGGAGAGCCACCACTGATTAGCAATGTTGGCTACTACTGACTAGTAGCCATGGCCAGCACTGAGAGCCATCACTGGCCAGTAGTGCTGGCCACTATTGAGAGCCACTACTGAGAACCACCATTGACCAGCAACATTGGCCAGCACTGAGAACCACCACTGGCTAGAAATCTTGGCCAACATTTATCAGCAACCTTGGCCACCACTGACCAGCAATGTTGGCGACCACTGACTAGCAGCCTTGACCAAGAGAGCTGAGAGCTGACACTGGCCACAGCTGATGCCTGGGCGTGATAGAACATCCATCCCATCTTGACTCACCCGCTGCTCTGTCTCACCCCCAGGTTAAAGTATGCCTTCAGGTGGTTCCTGGAGAACAATCAGGTCTCTGATGACTTTGTGGACAGCCTCACAGATGCCCTGGGCCAAGACATTTGTGTCAAGAACATCCTCTCTGTCTGGAGGACAGCTGCCAGGACCAGCCAGATCCATGTCCCTGCATATGGCCAGGAGAGACCAGCCCAAGGCAGCCATTAGTCTCCTTCTCACACTGTCCTCACTGGTGGACAGAGGAAACATCTACCCCACATCCCACCATCCATACATGATCTGCTCCTGCAGCTTGAGCCTCCAAACCTCCCAAATCCTTCTCCTCTTCTTCCTGAACTTGGGTGAGAAACTCTCACCTGGACCCACCACTGACCATTGGGAGACCTCAAGTGTCCTCATCCCTTTAACCCTGCCAAGCCACAGCAAGAAGCTGAAGAGCAAGCCCATGGCCACGTCCCCAGCACTGTTACCCCTGTCCTGAGTTGACCAACTGGAGCTGGAGCTTCTCTACCACCCCAGTGTTGGTCAAGAGGTGCTTCTGTGCGTCCCTCTGCCCATCATTGATGGTTTCTGTCCTACCTTGTCTCTCCTCACCCTTGCTGCACCATTAAACATCATTTAGTCCCATCTTGGTTTCATGTTGTTCCCAAAATCTCAGTGCAGGGGACCTGGATGGTGTCATGGGTTCCCAGAGCCTACCATGGGGCTCATGTAGTCTTCAGAAATGTGGTGGAGGAGTGGAAGGCCTGAGCTTCCCACATTGGCCTCCATGGGTGGTCAGGAACAGGAAAGGCCAAGGTCAACCTGCATCTCCTAGAAGGTGGCACCTCCCTAAATCCAGTTTCAAGTTCTCCATAGAGGTCTGACCAGATTGTTGGTGAAGACCCAGTTTTCCCAGTTGGTCAGGTTAATCCCACCAAATCCCAATGGATCTGGCTTATCAAGGACAGGTCCATGACAATGGAAGCCAAAACCCAAGTGTCCTGGGTTGGGTTGAATCTGCTGCTGCTCTTCCATGCCATCCTTATGTCCTTCTAGCTTTCAAGGGAAAGTGTTGGCTGGAGCAAAGCATCATGGGTCTTGAAGCCCAGGAATGGACTCAGCCCCCCAGATGTGACCTCACCATCACAGAAGTGAAGGACCATCAAACCCCACGATGGCCTTTGCCACAAGGGTTCAAGTTTCATGGTCAACTTGGTGTCCAGCAAGACCTTTTCTACAGAGTCATTGTGTGCTGCTGCTGGAGGCTGTCCCACCTCAGGGGCAGACTTTGCACTTGCCCTGGTAGAACCCCATGAGGTTCCTCTTAGTGCACTTCTCCAGCCTGTTGACATTTCTCTGGGTGGCAGCAGGACCCTGGGTGGTACCACAGCTGCTCCTTCCACTTTGGTGTCACCTACAACTTGCAGTTGGTTGAAGATCACCTCATGTTTCATCCGGCTCAAAAGCCAACAGCTTCTCTAGGAGGAACTTACGCAGGAGGGTGGCAAAGGTCTGTTTGTCCAGCACTGACTCCAGCACCCCAGGAGCTCCCGCAGCGCTCCGCAGCCGCTGCTGCCAGCCGCGGCCGGATGTGGCCGTTCCTCGTTTTGCCTCGGGGGGGCAGAGATGGAGGGCAAGAGGGCTCTGATTGGTTATTGCTGCGCAGTCACGGGCGGGACTTATGCTGCCGCTCGTCACACAGCATTCCCTGCAGGGGCCTCCTGCAGAGCAGCGTATGAGGGCAGAGGGCTTGGGGGGCTCCATGACCTAACAGAGCAGCATCCAGAGGGGGCCTGGCACTGCCCCTTTCAGGTGGATTTAGCAGCAAAGCAGGGCAATGAACCCCCCAAGCCCACGGACCCCTCCCCAACGCCACAGACCACCCCCGACCCCACAGATGGGTCCCTACAACTCTACAGACCCTACCATAGCCCCACAGGCACCCCCATCTGAAACCAAGGACCCTCCTGTGGTGAAGAGGTTATTAAATTTATGAATATGAAATATTAATTATGAAAATATAAATTTTTATTAATTATCAAACTATTAATAACCGATGAATCACCAACTTATATACATGTTCTAGTGCATGTTCATGAAATACATTCCACAACTGGCTTAGTGTTATGATTATAACGTAATTGAACAATCTATAAACCCTTTCTATATTTATATAACGAAGGGTGCAGTTCTGCCGCTTGGCCCCGGGTCCGGTGCAGTACAAGCACGAACAATGCCCTGGTTTTCCCTGGGATCCACAGGGCTCAGAGCGGCACTCGGCGGCGTCTCTCCCGCTACGGCGGGGCTAAGCATACGTGGCCTCGCTTATCAATCGAGTCCCTTCTCCCCGGTAACTGGGCAGATCTTACCCTCGGGGGTCAGTCCAGTCCTCCGGTGGCACGATGGGCTCTCCCGGTCGGCACGGCTGGCTGCAGCAACGCTGAACTCCTCAGGCTCAGCGAAGGTCCTCCCTCTGGGCTTCTTCAACGATGCAGAGGCTTCCAGTATGCGTGCATGTATAACAGAAGCTAACAACAATAAGCTCAACGGCAAAGGCTACAGCTTGAGAGTTACTCTCTCGAGCAAGCACAGAGACAAAGTAAATGAGGGGGGCGACGTGTTCACCAACTGGGGTGACACTTATAGATTCCTTGAGGCTGGGCTTGACCAATGGGCACTCTCATAAGCAACTGGCTTCAGCCTATAGAAAGCGTGAAGCTAGAATTATGCCCATACTTGGTGTCAGCACGAGCACTGCATACGCTGGGTGCGTGCAAGCCTGGCTAATGCCTTGGCTTTTGTCTCCCTCCTAGAGGGAGGGGGAACTTGCCCACATGCTGGGACAAGATTCAGTATTTGGGCATAATGTGCCTTCACCACATTACCACCCCCTTGCCCATGGGCATGTATAAGCCTCGAGTATAGATTACCCGTAACAAGGTTTATCCCATATAGGTTCAACTGTATCATACCTGTTTGGTAGAATACATTTTCAAACATAGTGACTTACAATACCTTAGCACTATATGAACAGTATACAAACTTTAAACTGTATTCTTAACAGAGCGTGCTGCCTTAGCAGTGTGGAACAAATGTTTGCTCCAAAACCAATATTGGTACTCTTGATTATCTCCCACCACCCCCTTGACTGAGTGATGGGGTTGATTCCCATATGACACTGAAGCTTTCAAAGTGTCTACGGAGTTTGTCAATTTCCCACCCCCTTGATAGGATGGGCTCTGTCACTATGACAGGACTTCCTCAGTATTGAGATGAGGAATAATCTCTTTCCACTGCTTCTTTTATCAATTTAGTGAGTACCGTTTTTGCTACTTTCTTTCTCATCCTTGGTTCCAAGCCAAATACAACTTCCTCAGGACATTCCATTTTGAGGAGTACCCAACACCATGGATCTAGTGAGTCAGGTGAATCTCGTGAATTAGAGCATTCCCTGTCACTCTGCATGTTTTCATTCCCTCTACTGGGGTTGCAGGAACCTCGTGAGTGTTGTCTTCCAGTGCAGTATTCATGTCTGCCTGGGTTGGTGGAAGAGGATGCTTGAAAGCGTTGCTCTTCCCTTCTCTGGCCATGCGGTATCGCTTTACGGCTGGCAGTATATAACTTTTGCTGATGTCCCTCCTTGCTGGGTCTGTGGTCCCTTCTGGAACTCTCCCTTTCGGAGGTCTTTTCCTGGAGCTTTGCTTTCAGGATGCTGCGGGGTTCAGCCTTATTGGCTTCTATAGCAGCTTGGCTCCTCTGCAGTTTGCGGTGATGTTGTGGGCTAGACTCACATCCAGAATCTGTGTCTGATGTGGTGCTCTGTGTGTCTCTGGGATCGCAGTAAGCTCTCTTGCTGGGATGCTGTGCAAGCTGTTGTCGAGCTGGCTTGGCTACCTTATTGCAGAAGCTTCTATTTCCCTGGTTACCTCTTGGTCTGCCATGCTGTGGGAAACTCGGTCTGCTGCTGGCTTCGGAGTCATCTAGCGATGCTAAGTTGAATCTCACCTTCTTCTTGGGGATTCGTTGTTGGTTGAAGCTGGTGGCTTCATTGTTATCATCTGGTGATGTGGAGCCTAGCTTGGCTTGCTGCACCGGTGCTGTAGCTGCTGACCTGTCTGGTGTGGGTGAGCTAACATTACTAATGTGCTGATGCTGGGCAGCTGCTGAATCAATATCAGCTAGCTCCTGCTTGTCAGCTGGAACAAACAGAATAGGAGAGCCTGGCTCTCGTGGGTCATGTGCCCTGGCTACTTCATAGGTAGCATGTGATTGCCATTGAGACTTGAAAACAGACATGATCTCTTTTATGTGCAGCTCAAATAAATCATGAAGTCTCTGGCTTTGTGCCTCTGACTTCGCCAGTTCCCTTTCCAATTGGGAAACCTTTTGGTCAAAGAATTTAATTTCCTCCTGCATCTGTATAATACAAGATGCCATCAGGACAGCGTGTTCACTGCTGGGTTCGCTTAGCTTTGCGAAAATGCCATCTATATTTTTACAATTTAATTTTGCCCACTCCAAGTCTGGGGCTGTAATTTTGCATCCCAAGTTATGGAAATATTTCACAGCTGTGCACCCAGCTCGCTGCGCCATATTGTGGTGAAGAGGTTATTAAATTTATGAATATGAAATATTAATTATGAAAATATATGTTTTATTAATTATCAAACTATTAATAACCGATGAATCACCAACTTATATACATGTTCTAGTGCACGTTCATGAAATAGATTCCACAACTGGCTTAGTGTTATGATTATAACGTAATTGAACTATCTATAAACCCTTTCTGTATTTATATAACGAAGGGTGCAGTTCCGCCGCTTGGCCACTAGATGGAGACTCGGCGGGACGCGGGCGGCTTCTGGCTATACACAGCAATATTACAATCTGTCTATGCGTCAGCGCTTACTCTGCTAGACGCGGATACTTTGAACTGAGTGCTAGTGGGTGGAAAGCACGTGGACGATATTCAATTCCCTTCAGACAACAGGGATCGGTCCTGGTTGGGGTTGGTCCATGGGGTTGGCCCTCAGAAATCGGCTCGCACGGCAGGGCGGGACGACGGTGGCCGGTAGGTGGGCTCGAACGACGGAAGCAGGCGAAGCTACGGGGGTCGGCCCAACCACGGCGGTTCTCGGGGCCAATGCAAACAGCCTCAGGGAGAGAACGCGGCTGCGTTAGGCAGCGGATTCTCTCCACCGAGCTCAAAGGAACAACAGGACTCTCGTAGTGGTCCCGGGTCCGGTGCAGTACAAGCACGAACAATGCCCTGGTTTTCCCTGGGATCCACAGGGCTCAGAGCGGCACTCGGCGGCGTCTCTCCCGCTACGGCGGGGCTAAGCATACGTGGCCTCACTTATCAATCGAGTCCCTTCTCCCCGGTAACTGGGCAGATCTTACCCTCGGGGGTCAGTCCAGTCCTCTGGTGGCACGATGGGCTCTCCCGGTCGGCACGGCTGGCTGCAGCAACGCTGAACTCCTCAGGCTCAGCGAAGGTCCTCCCTCTGGGCTTCTTCAACGATGCAGAGGCTTCCAGTATGCGTGCATGTATAACAGAAGCTAACAACAATAAGCTCAACGGCAAAGGCTGCAGCTCGAGAGTTACTCTCTCGAGCAAGCACAGAGACAAAGTAAATGAGGGGGGCAACGTGTTCACCAACTGGGGTGACACTTATAGATTCCTCGAGGCTGGGCTTGACCAATGGGCACTCTCATAAGCAACTGGCTTCAGCCTATAGAAAGCGTGAAGCTAGAATTATGCCCATACTTGGTGTCAGCACGAGCACTGCATACGCTGGGTGCGTGCTGGCCTGGCTAATGCCTTGGCTTTTGTCTCCCTCCTAGAGGGAGGGGGAACTTGCCCACATGCTGGGACAAGATTCAGTGTTTGGGCATAATGTGCCTTCACCACACCTCCCCAGCCCAACAGACCATCCCCAACCCCACAGCCCTGCTCCATAGCTGCGCAGAGCTCTCCCATGACAGCACAGGCAGCACCCTCCAGCCTTGCACACCTCCCTGTCTCCCACCCCACAACCCTCCCCCCCACACACACCCTGACCCCACAGGCCTGCTCCATAGCTGCACAGAGCTCTCCCATGACAGCACAGGCAGCACCCTCCAGCCCAATACACCCCCCCCCCCACAACCCTACAGCCCCTCCCACAACCATATGGACCACACCATAATTCCCCAGACCACCCCCTGACCCCACAGACCCCCCACAATTACTCACAGCCTACCCACAACTCCAGAGAGGCCCCCACAATCACACAGACCCCCTCTCATAACCCCATGACAATAACCATGGCTGATTTCACAGGCCATGAACGTGGACCAGCAGTAGGTACCCCTTCCTCTGCCTCAGTGTAAACAGAGCTTGGTGCAGCCATGTCCAGAACACATTTCCTGGCAGGACTTGCAATGGAGAAGCTGTTTGAGGAGATGCTGATACAGAAGCACTTCTGATGGATGCTTCCCCTCCGGGGGCTGCTGGGAGTGATGGAGGCAGGAGAAGCTGTCTCGATCCTGCTGTTAGTGCTTGCCTCAGACAATCCCTTTGGATGCAGCCAGCTCTTTGTAGGGTGCACAGGGGTCTGACGCCATCGACTTCCACGTGCCAGAGCCCAGAAGGGGAGAAAAAGTGAAATGTGTGTGTTGAAATAAAGACAATTTAATAGCAGAGAAAATGAAAGGGAAATGTGATGATGATGATGCTGCTGCTGATGCAAATCTAATTAGAATGTTGTCTTAGTTTAAAGAGTGGACAGAAATAATTTGACTCCCAAAGGAAGCAAAATAAAGACACTCTCATGAACTGGAGCTATACAGAAACTGTATCCAAAAACAGACAGGAAAGATACAGAATACAGGAAAATGCACAAAACCATCCCCCAAGCAAACTGAGCCACAGCCCCCAGCTGCTCCTTTCCTGCCCCACTCATTGTTTCCCTGGTCTCTACAGGCCATAGCAGGCCTCCCCCCCAGTCAGCAGGAGAGGAGGACTCCCTCTGGAGCACTGGCAGGAGGCAGAAGGAGAGCAGTTGGCCTTGCTGCCAGCTGTAAAGAGAGAGCAGAACTCTGCCATTGAATAACAAAGGCACAATTTCCACTCCATCCCCTGGACCTTTCTGCTCCTCCTGGGGGACTCAACTCGGTGCTTTTTTTAAAGAGGCACCACCTCAACCCATGCCAAACGTGCCCAAGACACACGTGGCAACTGCTCACCACCTGCTGGCCAGTGCCCACTCAGTCCCTGAGCAGCAGTCCCCAGCCAGCTGTCCCCTAGGTTATATCCTGAGCATGACACCTATGGGATGGAATATCCCTCTGGCCAGGTGGAGTCAGCTGTCCTGCCTGTATCTCCTCCCAACTTCTTGTGCCTCCCAGTCCACTTGCTGATGGAGTGAGAACCTAGAAGTCTGTAGTGGTTTGAGCCTTAACTTGGAGTTAAAAGCTCAGATGGGAGCGAGGCTGAGAATCTCTCCCCTGCTCCCCCCTCCTCCCTCCCAACAGAGAGGAAAAAAAAAGGGAAGGAGCAAATCCACCAAGCAATAATTTGGAGTTTGCTTGGAAGTAGAGAGGTAAAGAGTTTTCTTTAAACTATACATACATATATATATATATAAAAAACAGGTAAGGTTCACAAGGGCAAGGACAAGGATGGAGGGGAGGTAAAAGAAGGAAAAAAAAAGAATACAAAACTAGTCTCTCTTTGAAGAAGCACAGAGGCAGCAGGGAGAAGGATCAGGCAGAGCAGCAGGAAAGCAGCTGCAGTAGCTCTTGTCCAGGAAGGCAGGAACCAAAAAGAGATCTAATGGCTGCAATGCCCTCCCTTTTATACCCTAGCTGGGCAGGGAGTGGGGAGTGGAACAGAGTCAGTTTCCCAGGGGGAAAATGCCCTGCAGGGAGGGCAAAGCACTCGCAAGCCCTCCCCTCTTTGTTTTCAGGATGGGCGTTAACCTACCACAAAGTCCTTGACTGTCTAAGAGAAAAAGCTCTGCAGGCACCAAGCTCTGTGAGGAAGGAGGGAGAGGAAATGCTCCTGGCACCAGAGCAGAGGTTGCCCTGCAGCCCAAGGTGAAAACCTTGTGGCACAGATTATCCCCCTGCAGCCTATTGATGTCGATGGTGGAGCAGATATCCACCTGCTGCTCACGGAAGACCCCAGTGCTAGAGCAGGTGGAAGTGCCTGAAGGAGGCTGTGACCCTTTGGGAAGCCTGTACTGGAGCAGGCTCTTGTCAGGACCTGTGGAGCTGTAGACAGAGAAGCCTCCACTGGAGCAGGTTTGCCGGCAGGACTTATGATCTTGAAGGAAACCCACACCAGAGCAGTCTGTACTTGAAAGACTACACCCTGTGGAAGGGACTCACACTGGAGCAACTTGTGGAGAGCTTGTAGACTGTGGGAAAGGACTCAGGCTGGAGAAGTTCATGGAGGACTATCTGCCATGGGAGGGACTGGAGCAGGGTGTTTTGATCGGGATTAAATTAACCCTGTCCCAAAATGGTCTACAGAACTGATTAAATTCTTTACAGGTTCTGTTTGGTTGTGAATTCTACCAGGATGCTTCTGGCAACTTTAGTACAATTCAGAGAATTCAGAAAAGGGAAAAGGCTAAGCCACAAAATAGCTTCACCCCACTGATAAACAGAGGCAAGCCAGGACCCTAGGGAAAGCTGAGAGTGCAGGTTGTACTCACCAGGACAGGGCAGGAACTTGGAGATGGTCCCCAGGTCTCTCTTGGGTGGCAGGCTCCAGAACTGCAGGTTTATAATCCAATGTGTGGATAATGCGGCACAAATCCAAAGGAAAAGGGAGCTACCAGAATCAAAGTGTCCTTGGACACAGATGCCAGGAGGCAAAACTTCTGCAGCAGCACTGCCTGAGCAGTGCAAGAGCAGTACAAGAGCTGTGCCTGAGAAGTGCAAGAGCAGTGCCTGAGAAGTGCAAGAGCAGTGCCTGAGAAATGCAAGAGCAGTGTAAGAGCAGCCGCACTGCCAGCCTGTGCCTGCCAACAGCTGCAGCTCTACAGCAGGCAGGGTTGCTCCAGCAGCAGGCAGGGAGCAGGACCCCAGGGCAGGCAGGTCTGGGGAGAAGCCAGATCCCAGTGCTGCTCTCTCCAATTCTGCCACGAATCCAGAGCGAGAGCAGAGCCAGTCCAAAATGAGCACCAAACATGAGAGCCAAAATGAGAGCTCCAAATGAGAGAGCCCAGGCCACATTCTGGTCACTCTGTTTAAGCCTTTCCTAGACAATGTGTCCAGTGCCAATATATCCTGGGCATGAAGAACCCAGCCCACTACAGCTCCAAATCCCAGCGTGGGTGAATACAAGTGAGGGACTTCAGCTCCCAACAGGAGGGATGGAGCCTTTTGACCTGTCCCCCAGGGGGAGGGGAAGGCAATTTTGTGCCTTTGTCTTCCCCCATCAAACCTCCACTGATGGAGGTGGAGAAAGTGGGTTTGTAGCACCCTGTAACACCGGGGAAGTGTGAGAAGTCCTCCCACTGAGGGGGAAGCAGTGACAGGGACAATGTGCTGGATGTTCTGGAAGGTGTCCAGAGAAAGGCCATGAGGGTGAGCAGAGGGCTGGAGCTGCTCTGCTCTGGAGACAGAGAGGTTGGGGTTGTGCAGTCTGGAGAAGAGAAGGCTCCAAGGAGACCTTCTTGTGGCCTTCCAGGATCTGAAGGGGGCTACAAGAAAGCTGGGGAGGGACTTTTGAGGGTGTCAGGGAGTGATAGGACCAGGGGGAGATGGAGCAAAACTAGAAGTGGGGAAATTCAGATTGGATATTAGGAAGACGTTGTTCCCCATGAGGGTGGTGAGAGCCTGGCACAGGTTGCCCAGGGAGGTGGTGGAAGCTTCATTCCTGGAGCATTTTAAGGCCAGGCTGGATGTGGCTCTGGACAACCTGCTCTGGTGTGAGATCCCCCTGCCCATGGCAGGGGGCTTGGAACTGGATGATCCTTGAGGTCTCTTCCTACCCTGACAATTCTATGATTCTATGTGTGCTAGACTGCAACCCCCATTGCGTTGGTGCCTGTGCCACTCAGGGAGAGGAGGTAGAGGATTTGGGGCTAATGTCAAGCCTGGGAAGAAGGGAAGGATCAGGAGCAAGGTGCTTTAAGATGTTTTGTTTCTCACTGCCCTTCTCTGATTTCACTGGCAATAAATTAAACTGGTTTCCTCAAGTCCACTCTGCTTTGCCTGTGAGGGTAAGTGCTGAGGGATCTGCCAGTCCTGACCTTGACCTAGGAGCCTTTCATTCTATTGTCTCCACCTGTCCAGCTGAAAAGGGGGAAAGAAAGAACAGCTCTGGTGGGCAGCTGCTGGAGAGCAATCCTGCACTGACATTACCCAACTCCTCCAGCAACCTTGGGCAATCCTTTTCTGCTCCTCTGGAGACTTGAGAGCTCCATTTGCTTCAGTGCTCTCTGCTTGGATGCTGCTCCATTGACCATGGTCCATATCTTCCTTCACCTTCTTTCTTCACTCTCAGACCAAGGCATCAGGATCTCTCCCTGGACACTGGGCATCAGGGTGACCACCTTCAGGAAAACGCCTTCTTCTTAGATGGCCAAGTTTGCTCTCACTTCCATGCATCTGTGTTCCAGTGTCTACTCAAATGAGCCTCTAGATCATCCACACACACTGTCTTTGTTCCCTCTGGGGCATATGCATCTGAGGTGGAAAAAGGGAGGAGAATGGTGTCCCCAACATCAGACACCTCAGGGGTAAAGGCAATCACTGACCAGCTCTTACCTCCCACAGACTGACTCCCAGCCGGACTCCCCTTGCAAAGACATCTCCACACAGGTGTTTTTCTGAGCATGAGGCCAGTTGCTGTGGAACATCCCTTTGGTCCCTTGGGGTCAGCTGTTCCACTTATGTCCCCCACTTATGTCCACTTATGGGAGAGGCTGAATGAGAACAGAGGAGGCCAGGATGGAAGGGTAGGCTGACAGGAACATTCTCAGATCCAACAACGACAAAGCCAAAGTGCAGTCTCTGGGCTTGGGCAGCTCATTGCATTGACAGAGGCTACGGACTGCCTGGCCAGCTTCAGCTCTGCAGTCAGGGCTCTGGAGTGCAGACCAGCTGGACTGTATGACCAGGAGCACAGCTGTGGAGGGCATTATCCCCCTCTGCTCAGCATTTGTTAGACTACATTAAGAGTGTTCCCCAGGTTTTGACTTCCTCCAATGCAAGAGAGGCTGGAGCCAGTTCAGAGGAGGCCACCAAGACAGCCAGGGCTGGAGAGCTTGTCCTGTGAGGACAGGTTGAAGGAACTGCTCTGATTCAGCCTGGAGAAGGTCTTGTGGGAAACCTGTAGCAGTGTAACTGCCTACAGTAAGGTTTCCAAGAAGACATTTTCAGGTGGCACGAAAGACATGGACAAGAAGCAGTGGGAGATGAGAGCATCAGCCTGGATGTGGGTAGAAACTCTGCAATGTGAGGAAACTCAAGCACTAGAAGGTGTTTCCCAGACAGTGTGCAGCAGCTCCATCCCTGGATGTTTCCAAACCCCATCTGGACAGAGTACTGAATCATGTCAGGAGCCTGCTTTTGGCAGGAGGTTGGGCTCCATACTTCCTGAGGTCCCTTCCAGCCTATGGCACTCTCATCCCTTCACTGTCATGTCAGCACTACAGACAGCCCTCAGGTTCTCCATAATCACATCAAGTGCAGGGCTGCTTCACAGGTACCCCAAGACACCCTGATCACTGCCCTGTCTTCTCTCACTCTCATTCATCCTCTGCTCCCCCTCTCACCATCTTCTTTTTCAACATCCTTACACAGCCCAAGAAGATCAGCCTACCCCACCAACCCTTTCCGCATGCACTGTGCTCTTAATTTTTGCTATCCTCTTTCAACGTCTCTGAGCTGATCACTGGGGGACTTCCACCTTGGACCAGGATCCTTTTTACTGTGCACCCCGTTCCCTGGTCTGCAGTCCCCTGCAGTTCCTGAAGTTATTATCCTGATAGAGACATCACAAGTGAGGGTGAACCATCTCACTCTTGCTTTTACAACTGGAGAGCGGAGCTGCACTCTAAGGGACCTTGTAACCCCTAAGAACTTGTCCAGCAGGAAGCTCCTGAAGGTAAAGAAGGTGAAGAGGGTGCTGTCTACACAGGGGAAGGATGACCCTGTTCATTGAGTGTAGGGAGGGGAAGGGCTAAAGGGGCCAGATCTGTGAGAAGAGGTCAGGTGCTAACCCCACAGTTGGTTCTAGACACATTGTCAGTGAAGCCACTTGTTATGGGTTGAATTAGATCCCCTCCAATAACTTACTTTTCAGGAATCTGCCCCAGAGAGCAAATCTGAGCACACTCAGAACTTGGAAGTAAAGTGGAATTGTAGAAGAAACAAAAGAAACTAAATAAAACAGTATAAAAAGCAACAAACATGTGCAGAGTGTATTTACATATATATAGTGTGGCCGGTTGACGTTGTCCCCTTAAGAAAGGGAATATGGTGGACGGAAGTTGGTAAACGGAAAGAATAGTCTAAACTAATTTCATTGGGCGAGTGGGAGGAAGCACCCTCTGAACTGGGAGTGAAATGGACATTTCCAACACTTCTCTGTCAGTCTTGCTTCCGCCTCTCCGTGCTGCAGCTCTTTCTCTGCTGGGCTTTCTGCCAAGACTTCGGCCTTGAAACCGATAAGATAGAAGGCCTGTATTGACTCCTTTCCAATTAACACAAAACTGCTTTTAACTTCTTTCTTTCTTCTTTCTCCCTCTTTTCCGAACTATTCTGGGAAAGGGGGGAAGAGAGGGGAGAGTGGAGGTGGGGAACCCCCTCTGCCGAGGGGGAAACTTTCATTTCTGTGTGACTTTATTGTATATCTTTGTATATATTGTAGATATTGTAAATTTGTAAATATTCCCCTGCAAATCCTACACTGCTTTGTAAATATAAGCTCCACTGCTTTGCTAATTCAGCTGGTGAGTTTTTTTTTCCTTTCCCTTCAATTTTTTCTTTCCCTTTACTTACAGGGGGGAGGGAAGAGGCTTCTTGGCCTCACCCCTTCCAACCCACCACATTTTTTTTATTGGCGTACCCAACGTGGGGCAGATAATTAGTTTAATTTATTACTTGATTGATTTAGCGTTTTCCAGCTGAATTAGTAAACATGAAGGTGTTGTGGTTTGTGGAGCAATTATTCTTTTCAATTTTTGGGGCTCTGGTTTACAGATATTGTTTGGGTTTGATTTTGGATTACCTGGGCAAATATTTGGTGCGGACAATTTATATGTGGGTTATGTATAGAGTTAAATTATGGTATGGAAAATGTATTAATTTCCTATGGCCAGTGAGATACAGGAATGTTACCTCCACCACTCTCCCAATTGAGATAAAGGGTTTTAAGATTCCGCCTGAGGAGAGAGTAACTTTAGGTGATGCCTGGGATCCAAAGGTGATTTATTTGATGTCTATAATTCTGCTACTGGTGATAATTATCATGTATCTCCTGATTTCTTTGCAGCGAGAGAGAAAGGTGTCCAGAGCTTGTTTTGTTATTAAAACTAGATCAAAAAGAAAATGCCGTGGCTCTGGATCAGTCCCAGAGTCATCTAGTGATGAGGAAGGTGGAGACTCTCTGTCAGTTAAAAAGAAGGCTAAAAAGTTAATTGGTAAAGCAGCTCTAAATGACTTTGCTGATTCCAGCAAGCTGCCAAAGGTGGCAGCTGTTATCAACATGGCTCCTACTCCTTCTTCTTCTTCTTCTTCTCCATCGGCCATTAACGGAGCAACGTCACTTCCACCCACTCCCTCGGTGGGACCGGAAGTCACTGCCCCAGCAGCTGATTTATCTCAGGACCTGTCAGCTTCCATTAAGGTGGCTGTAAATTCAAACACAGCTCCAGTTAAGGTGGCTCCTTTAAAGACTAGAAGTGGAAAGGCCAAAGATGGAGAAGAAGAGGAGCTGGAGACAGATCCTGGTGAGGGGCCCTCTACTCTAAGAGATCCTGCTCAGGAGGAAGAGAAGGTTTGTTTTAAAGATCTAGCTAACCTAGTGAGATCAAAGCAGGATACAGATGAAGCTAGGAAAGGAGCTGGCAAAGGTGGTTCTCAGCTTAAAGAGATCCTTAGGAGAATGACGGCAGGATTATATGGACAAAGAATTCAGGGAGACGAAGATGAAGATGATATTTTGGAATGTTCTTCTCCACGGGAGGAATTGTGAAATGTCCGTAAAGATTTCACCAGGGCAGATAAGGAGCCAGTTCTAGCTTGGCTTAGTAGGTGTTATGATACAGGTGCTCCAGCTCTAACAGTTGGAGACAAGTCAGCAGCTCAGTTAGGAACTCTCTCAAGGGACAATGGAATAGATAGACATCTAGGCAGAGCTCTCGGTAAGGTTAATCTCTGGATACGCCTTTTAATGGCGGTTGCCCTGAGATACCCTTCCCGAGATGATCTTCCATGGAATCCTAAACCCTGGACTACCATAGATGAGGGAATTAAGCGCTTGAGAGAATTTGCTGTTAGAGAGCTACTCTATGGTGAACATGAAACTCTGAATCCTGATGACATTCCTGTGGGTATTGGTCTTGCTAAAAAGATCATCAAACTTGCTCCTTCCAATTATGCAAACATTCTGGCAAGCAAAATTGTGTCAAGAAGTTATGGTGGAGCTTCTCCTACGGTTGGCCAATTCAGTGATCAAATGAGACAATTGGAGGATAGCATGACACGTGGTTCTTTGGTTTCAGCCATTAAAACTATGTCTGGTGATATACAGAATTGCATAAGAGAGTTAAAACATGAATTTAGAAATTCCATATCCCAATTGGCACAAAGGGATAATTTCAATTCTTCCTCCAGGTGGGTACAAGTTTCATCTGTGAGGAATACACGTCCTCCAAGGAGGTCATTCCAAAACAGGTCATTCCAAAACAGGTCGTTCCAAAACAGGCCACCAAGGCAATCACGTAGAACTATTTGGATAACTCTGCGTGATCAGTTTGGTGAGAACATGAACCGCTGGGATGGCCAACCAACTTCTAATCTTTTCAGGAGACTGAAGGAATTGCAAAGTGGCAGAACCCGAGGTAGCAATACCGGAAGGGTAGCTGTTACTTCCACAGTTCCCCAGAACGACTCTTATAGCTCCAACAGTGGCTCCAGTTATAAGATGCAAAGTTATAACCCTGCAAACTATGTGCAATGCACATGTGCGCATGTTCCCCATAACTAGGGGTGCCCTGCCTCCTGCCAGGGGGAGGAGAGGGATTACAGAGATAATAGAATCTATTGGGATGTGTACATCCAGTGGCCTGGCACTTCACAATTTCGGAAGTACAGGGCCTTGGCTGACACAGGAGCTCAGTGCACCATAATACCATCAAATTATCAGGGATCAGAGTCTATAACTATTCTGGGAGTCACTGGTGGATCTCAAGAGTTAAGTAAGGTAGAGGTTAATATAAGTTTAACTGGTAAACAATGGAGGAAGCATACATTTGTGACCGGACCTGACGCACCTTGTATTTTGGGAATTGATTTTCTGAGAGAAGGGCGTTTCAAGGACCCTAGAGGTTACAAATGGGCTTTTGGAGTAGCTTCAATAGAAATTGATGGACAAAAATTGAAGCTCTCTGCTAGACCTGAACTTTCTGATGAATCTGCAGTTGTGGGACAACATAAGATACAGGACATTAAATTGCCGGTTGCTTCTCAGACTGTGCATCACAGACAATACAGAACCAACCGTGACTCTTTGTTGCCCATTCAGAATCTGATTCGTCAGTTGGAGAGTCAGAAAGTCATCAGCAAAACTCATTCACCTTTCAACAGTCCAGTGTGGCCTGTGCGGAAGCAGAATGGAGACTGGCGTCTGACAGTAGACTACCGAGCCCTGAATGAAGTGACACCACCTATGAGTGCAGCAGTACCAGACATGATGGAGCTACAGTATGAGCTGGAATCCAAAGAGGCCAAATGGTATGCTACCATAGACATTGCTAATGCATTTTTCTCTATTCCCATAGCAGAGGAATGCAGGCCTCAGTTTGCTTTCACCTGGAGAGGAATCCAGTACACTTTCAACAGGCTGCCAATGGGCTGGATCCACAGCTCAAGCATCTGTCATGCAGTGATCCACGATGCTCTGGAGAAAGGAGGTGCTCCAGAACACATCCAGTTCATCGATGATATCATCGTCTGGGGTAAAACTGCTGAGGAAGTCTTTTAGAAAGGTAACAAAATCATTGACATTCTTCTGAATGCAGGTTTTGCCATCAAGCGAGACAAGGTGAAAGGACCTACCACAGAAATTCAGTTTCTGGGAGTGCGGTGGCAGGATGGACGCCGACACATTCCAGTGGATGTGGTAAATAGAGTCTCTACCATGGCAAATCCCACAAACAAACAAGAGACCCTACGTTTCTTGGGGATAGTGGGATTTTGGAGACTACACATTCCTGGATACAGTCAGATTGTGAAACCTCTGTATGATGTGACTCGAAAGAGAAACCATTTCCACTGGGGACCTGAACAACAAGCAGTCTGTGACCAGATAAAGCAAGAGGTAATTCAAGCAATGGGTCTGGGACCTGTCCGAGATGGTCCAGACATTAAGAACATTTTGTACACGGCTGCAAGTGACAATGGTCCAATCTGGTGCTTGTGGCAAAAAGCTCCAGGTGAGACACGTGGACGACCTCTTGGTTTCTGGAGTCGAGGTTACAGAGATTCAGAGGCTAACTACACTCCAACAGAGAAAGAAATTCAACTGCCTATGAAGGAGTAAAGGCATCTTCTGAAGTGATTGGAACTGAATCACAACTTCTCCTAGCTCCCAGATTACCAGTTTTGAATTGGATGTTCAAAGGCAAAGGTTCCACACCGCATCATGCCACAGACTCAACATGGTCTAAGTGGATGGCTCTGATAACACAGAGAGCTCGAATGGGAAATCTTGAAAGACCTGGTCTAGTGGAGGTGATCTCAAGTTGGCCTGAAGGTATCAACTGTGCTAAACCTCCAGAGGAGAAAGTAACTCGTGCTGAGGAAGCTCCTCCTTACAATGACCTGTCTGATGATGAAAAGAAATATGCTTTGTTCACAGACAGTTCCTGTCGTCTTGTTGGAATCAAGCGAAGGTGGAAGTCTGCAGTGTGGAGTCCAACACGACGAGTTGCAGAGGCGAAAGATGGAGAAGGAGAATCCAGTCAGTTTGCAGAGGCAAAAGCTGTCCAGCTAGCTCTCGACGTGGCTGAATGTGAGAGATGGCCAAAGCTTTATCTCTACACCAACTCATGGATGGTAGCCAATGCTCTATGGGGTTGGCTAAAGAACTGGAAGAAGAATGGTTGGCAGAGAAAAGGAAAACCCATTTGGGCAGCCAACCTGTGGCAGGACATTGCTGATCGAATCGAGAGAATTCCAGTGAAAGTGAGACACATTGATGCTCACATTCCTAAGAGCAAAGCTACTGAGGAACAGCAACACAACCATCAGGCAGATCTAGCTGCAAGAGTTTCTCAAGTAGACATGGACTCTAATCTTGATCTCGACTGGAAACACCGAGGTGGGATATTCTTAGCTCGGTGGGCTCATGATTCGTCAGGACATCAAGGCAGAGATGCAACATCCCAATGGGCTCGTGACAGATCCATAGACATTTCCATGGATGCTATCACACAAGTCATCCATGACTGTGACATTTGTGCTGCTATTAAGCAGGCAAAACGACTTAAGCCCTTGTGGTATGGTGACAGATGGTCCAAGTACAAGTATGGTGAAGCTTGGCAGATTGACTACATCACTCTACCACGTTCTCGTTCTGGTAAGCAATACGTGCTTACTATGGTAGAGGCAAACACTGGATGGTTGGAAACTTATCCAGTTCCACATGCAACTGCACGCAACACCATTCTCGGTCTGGAGAGACAGATCCTGTGGAGACACGGAACTCCAGAGAGGATTGAGTCAGACAACAGAACTCATTTCAAGAACAACCTTGTAAAGAACTGGGCAAAAGAGCACGGTATTGAGTGGGTGTTCCATATTCCCTAGTATGCACCAGCTTCAGGGAAGATTGAACGCTACAACGGTTTGTTGAAGACCACTCTTAAAGCCATGGGGGGTGGATCTTTGAAAAACTGGGAGAAACATTTAGCACAAGCAACCTGGCTGGTAAATAGTAGAGGTTCAGTGAACCGAGCTGGACCTGCACATTCAGATTTGCTACGGAAAGTAGAAGGTGATAGAGTTCCTGTTGTTAGAGAAAAGAATCTGTTAGGTAAAACTGTTTGGGTATTTTCACCCTCAGGAGAGGCTAAACCTGTCTGAGGGGTGGTTGCAGCTGAAGGTCCGGGTCACACTTATTGGGTAATGCAAGAGAATGGTGAAATTCAGTGTATTCCACAAAGAAATTTAACTTTAGCTGAAAGAGGTTAATTTCAAACTGCTGTACAGCTACATCGCGCCCAAAAGAAGAATCAATGAGGAATCTATGGTGCACGAACCCTGAGATCCCTGAGAGCCCTGAGTCAACTAAGAGACCCTGAGATTTCCCTGTTTCCCTTTTCTTCGCTTCGTCGGTGAAGAAATGAACTGTTTTCCATTTTTCTCATTTTCTGATTTTCTTGGACTTTTGAATCATCTACATCTGAGCATAGACGGAATGGACTATGAACTTTACTCACGAACTGTAAATATCATTTTGGATTGGATGGACAGTGTGAACAGCCAATGAAATTGTTTAGAAGGGGTGGACTGTCACTGGTTGAGGCTGCCCCCTTAAGAAAGGGAATATGGTGGACGGAAGTTGGTAAACGGAAAGAATAGTCTAAACTAATTTCATTGGGCGAGTGGGAGGAAGCACCCTCTGAACTGGGAGTGAAATGGGCATTTCCAACACTTCTCTGTCAGTCTTGCTTCCGCATCTCCTTCGTACTGCAGCTCTTTCTCTGCTGGGCTTTCTGCCAAGACTTCGGCCTTGAAACCGATAAGATAGAAGGCCTGTATTGACTCCTTTCCAATTAACACAAAACTGCTTTTAACTTCTTTCTTTCTTCTTTCTCCCTCTTTTCCGAACTATTCTGGGAAAGGGGGGAAGAGAGGGGAGAGCGGAGGTGGGGAACCCCCTCTGCCGAGGGGGAAACTTTCATTTCTGTGTGACTTTATTGTATATCTTTGTATATATTGTAGATATTGTAAATTTGTAAATATTCCCCTGCAAATCCTACATTGCTTTGTAAATATAAGCTCCACTGCTTTGCTAATTCAGCTGGTGAGTTTTTTTTTCCTTTCCCTTCAATTTTTTCTTTCCCTTTACTTACAGGGGGGAGGGAAGAGGCTTCTTGGCCTCACCCCTTCCAACCCACCACAATATAGCTACAGCACAACAGCACAGGGCCCCCTGCACCTTTGATTCAGCTCTTTGCCCCCTCTTGGGGACAAAGGGCCCCAGAGGGCTACACAACCACATGCACTCTCTCAGCCGACCCTGTAGCTCTAGAGAAGCACAAAGAGAGAAGCCCAAGGGCAGAGGGAGGATAGCACAGCCTGAAACCAAAGAGGAGCAGCAAAGAGCCAGCAGACAAAGAGAAGAAACAAACTCTGCTGCAAGATCTTCGTTGGGCAGCCCTCTCAGGACAGCACCAAGACCAGCAACTGCCGGGGACCAGCCACTGGTCTCCTTTTCGGGCTGCGGGAATCGCCATCACTGCTGAGGTTTGCCACGAGGAAGGAGCAGCCGTCCTTTCACGTGGTCAGCGTGATCCCAGCGGCGGGAGCGGCTGAATTTAAAAGGGTCAGCTGCGGCTCGCGGGGGCTCTCTTCATCAAGCAGCTTGTATTCTCTTGTACTCTCACACGCTGCCCCACTTTTTCTAATTTTGTTGTTGTTGTTGTGCAGTAGGTGCTGTGGCCAGGGACAGGCATGTTTGTAACTCGCAGCAAAATCTCCCTAAAAAAATCAGTGTCGACCCAGACTGAGATAGAACAGAAGCAGGTAGCTCTCCAGGTATCTGGCTGCAGAGAATGCTGGAGCCTGGCTCTTGAGAAGCAGGGTTGTGGGGGCAACTCTTGTATAAGGTGTGAGCAGGTTGACTATCTGCTTAATATCGTGGCCAGACTGAAGGATGAGGTTGCTAACCTTAGAAATGTAAGGGAATGTAGGAAAGAGATGAACCAGAGGAGGAAGGAGATGGACCAAAGGAGGAAAGAGATGAACCAGAGGAGGAAAGAGTTGAGTCAGAGTAAGCAGGCTCTGCAGGCTCCCCTAGCAGAGGCTGGTTATTCAAAAAACAGAGGGGAATGGATGCAGGTTCCTCTCAAGAGATGCAAAGTTAAACCTCCTTGCCTCCCCTCACCTTCCCTGCTGCTCTTGGAAAACAGTTATGGAGCACTGGAGATCGAGGGTGAGGTGGTCCTGATGCTGGAGGACACACCATCTGGGGTTCTCCCTGAGGCTAAAGAGCCTAAGGTTAAACAGCCTAAGGTTAAACAGCCTTCCCCAGGCATCAGGACCTGTTCCCTCAAAAAAAAGAGGAGGGTAATTGTTATTGGTGAGTCCCTTCTGAGGGTAATGGAGGGCCCTATATGTCGGCCTGACCCATCTCATAGGGAACTCTGTTGTCTGCCAGGAACCCAAGTTAATGATGTTACCAGTAGGCTGCCTAGACTGGTGCAGTGCTCTGACTACTACCCTTTACTAGTTATGCAGTTAGGGAGTGATGATGTTGCAACCAGAACTCCCAGGGCTATCAAAGACAACTTCAGGGCCCTGGGAGACCTGGTTGAGGAGTCAGGTGCACAAATAATTTTTTCATCAATACCCTTAGTTGCAGGAGGGAATACAAGAAGGAACAGGTCAGCAGCTGCAGTCAACAAGTGGCTTAGAGGCTGGTGCAGGCAAAAGAATTTTGGTTTTTTTGATCTTGGGAAACTTTCTACTGCACCAGGCCAGCTGGCAACAGATAGAGTACATCTGTCCCAGAGAAGGGGAAAGGTCACAGTGCATGAGAAGGGCCTGTCCCCCACAGGGAAAAAGATCCTGGGAAGGGCATTGGCAGCTCTCATTGGCAGGGCTTTAAACTAGTTTCGAAGGGGGAAGGGGCTGAAACTAGTCCCCTCAGGCAAGAGTCTGGGGGCAACAAGCTAGAGTCGGAGGTGAAACCAGCAGCCCAGCTGCAGTGCATGTACACTAATGCACGAAGCATGGGTAACAAACAAGAGGAGCTGGAAGCCTTGCTGTGGCAGGAAAGTTATGATGTAGTTGCCATCAGAGAGACCTGGTGGGATGACTCACATGACTGAAGTGCTGCAATTGACGGCTACAAGCTCTTCAGGAGAGACAGGTGAGGAAGAAGGGGTGGAGGGGTGGCCCTGTACATCAGGAACGCACTAGATGCCATTGAGACGGAGATTAGGGACAATCGGGTTGAATGCTTGGGGGTAAGAATTAGAGGGAAGACCAGCAGGGCAGACACCCTGGTTGGAGTCTCTTATAGACCACCCAACCAGGAGGAAGATGTTGATGAAGCATTCTATAGGTAGCTTAAGGCTGTCCCAAGATCTCCGGACCTTGTTCTCATGGGCAACTTCAACCTGCCTGACGTCTGCTGGGATCTCAACACAGCAGAGAGGAGGCAGTCTAGGAGGTTCTTAGAATGCATGGAGGACAACTTCTTATCCCAGGTGCTGCGAGAGCCTACCAGGGACAAGGCTCTGCTTGACCTCCTCTTCACCAACAGGGAAGGACTGGTGGGCGATGTGGTGGTCGGAGGGTGTTTGGGGGCCAGTGACCATGAGATAATTGAATTCTCGGTTTTTGGTCAAGCTAAGAGGGGCAGCAAGAAGACCTCCACTCTGGACTTCCGAAGGGCAGACTTCAGGTTACTCAAGGAACTAATTCAGAGGGTTCCTTGGGATAAAGCCCTTAATAATAAAGGGGTCCAGGAGAGCTGGACCTACTTCAAGGAAGAATTGTTGAAGGCTCAGGGACAGGCTGTGCCAATGTGCTGGAAGATGAGCCGCCGGGGCAGACGGCCAGCCTTGATGAGTAATGAACTTTTAATAGAACTAAGGGAAAAAAAGAGGGTATATCACCTTTGGAAGAGAGGTGAGGCAACCCACGGAATGTTTAAGGATGTTGCCAAATCATGTAGGAAGAAAATTAGGGAGGCAAAAGCACATTTGGAGCTCAAACTGGCCTCTACTGTGAAGGACAACAAAAAGTCCTTCTATAAATACATTAATAGCAAGAGGAAGGGAAAGGACAACCTCCACTCCTTGGTGGACACAGAGGGAAATGTTGTATCAAGGGATGAGGAAAAGGCAGAGATACTTAACACCTTCTTTGCCTCAATTTTTACTGAAGGACAGAACGTCTTCCTGACAACTGGCCTGCAGAGCTGGCAGAAGGAGCCAGGGAGCTGCACAGTTTCCCTATGTTCCATGAGGAGGTGGTTGGAACTCTCCTCAGCCGCTTGGATCCCCACAGGTCCATGGGACCAGATGGGATTCATCCTAGGGTGCTGAGAGAGCTGGCAGATGAGCTGGCCAAGCCACTATCCATCGTTTTCCAGCAGTCCTGGCTCACTGGAGAGGTTCCAGAGGACTGGAAGCTGGCCAACATTGTGCCCATCCACAAGAAGGGCAGGTTGGATGAGCCAGGGAATTATAGGCCTGTCAGCCTGACCTCAGTGCCAGGCAAGATCATGGAACAGGTCATCCTGAGTGCAATCACACAGCACTTAGAGGATGGCCAAGGGATCAGGCCTAGCCAGCATGGATTTAGGAAGGGCAGGTCCTGCCTGACCAACCTGATCTCCTTCTACGATCCGGTGACCCGCCTGGTGGATGTGGGGAGGCCTGTGGATGTAGTCTACCCGGACCTCAGCAAGGCCTTTGACACCATCCCCCCATAGCAAACTCCTGGCCAAGCTGTCAGCCCATGGCATGGACAGCAGCACTCTGAGCTGGGTTAGGAACTGGCTGGATGGCTGAGCCCAGAGAGTGGTGGTGAATGGTGCCACAGCCAGCTGGCGGCCAGTCAGTAGTGGTGTGCCTCAAGGATCAGTGCTGGGCCCTGGGCTCTTTAACATCTTTATTGATGATCTGGATGAGGGCATTGAGTGCATCATCAGTAAATTTGCTGACGACACCAAGCTGGGGGCAGGAGTTGATCTGCTGGAGGGCAGAGAGAGGCTCTGCAGAGGGACCTCGACAGGCTGGACAGATGGTCAGAATCCAACGGCATGAGATTTAACACATCCAAGTGCCGGGTTCTGCACATTGGCCACAACAACCCCAGGCAGTGCTACAGGCTGGGGTCACAGTGGCTGGAGAACAGACAGGTGGAGAGGGACCTGGGGGTACTGGCTGATGGTAGGCTGAACATGAGCCTGCAGTGTGCCCAGGCAGCCAAGAGGGCCAATGGCATCCTGGCCTGCATCAGGAACAGTGTGGCCAGCAGGAGCAGGGAGGTCATTCTGCCCCTGGACACTGCACTGGTTAGGCCACACCTCGAGTACTGTGTCCAGTTCTGGGCCCCTCAGTTTAGGAAGGAGGTTGAGCTGCTGGAACGAGTCCAGAGAAGGCAACAAAGTTGGTGAGGGGTTTGGAACACAGCCCTATGAGGAAAGACTGAGGGAGCTGGGGTTGCTTAGCCTGTAGAAGAGGAGGCTCAGGGGTGACCTTATCACTCTCTACAACTACCTGAAGGGGGGTTGTAGACAGGCGGATGTTGGTCTCTTCTCCCAGGCACCCAGCACCAGAACAAGAGGACACAGTCTCAGGCTGTGCCAGGAGAGGTTCAGGTTGGATATTAGGAAGAAGTTCTACACAGAGAGAGTGATTGCCCATTGGAATGGGCTGCCCGGGGAGGTGGTGGAGTCACCATCACTGGAGGTGTTCAGGAGGAGACTTGATGGGGTACTTGGTGCCATGGGTTAGCTGTTTGGGTGCGTTGGACTGGTTGATGGGTTGGACACGATGATGTTGAAGGTCTCTTCCAACCTGGTTTGGTTTATTCTAAGTTTATGCTAAATGCCAGTGTATCACAATGCCAGAGTGTCATAATGTCAGAGTGTCACAATGCAGAGTGTCACAAGGCAGACTGTCACAATGCCAGAGTGCCACAATTCCAGAGAGTCACAATGCAGAGTGTCACAGTGTCAGAGTGTCACAATATAGAGTGTCAGAATTCAGTGTGTCACAATGCAGAGGTTCACAATGCAGAGTGTCACAGTGTCAGAGTGTCACAATGTCAGAGTGTCACAATGCCAGAGTGTCACAGTGCCAGAGTGTCACAATGTCAGAGTGTCACAGTGCCAGAGTGTCACAATGCCAGACTGCCATAATGCAGAGTGCCACAATGCTAGTGTGTCACAATGCCACAGTTTCACAATGCAAAGTGTCACAGAGTCAGAGTGTCACAATGCAGAGTGTCACAAGACCAGAGTGTCACAAGGCCAGAGTGTCACAATGCCAGAGTGCCACATTGCCAGAGTTTCACAATGCAAAGTGTCACAGTGTCAGAGTGTCACAATGCTAGAGTGTCACAATGCAGGAGGCCACAATGACAGAGTGTCACAATACATTGTCACAATTCAGAGTGCCACAATGCCAGAGTGTCAGAATTCAAAGTGTCACATGCCAGAGTGACACAATGCAGAGTGTCACAATATAGAGTGTCACAATTCAGTGTGTCACAATGCAGAGGTTCACAATGCCATAATGTCACAATGCCAGAATGTCATAATGCCAGAGTGTCACAATACGAGAGTGTTACAATGCCTGAGTGTCACAATGCCAGACTGACACAATGCAGAGTGTCACAATGCCAAAGTGTCACAATGCAGAGGGCCACAATGCCAGACGGCCACAATGCCAGACGGCCACAATGCCAGAGTGTCACAATTCAGAGTGACAAAATGCCAGGTTTTCACAATTCAGAGTGCCACAATATTAACCCCAGAACAGATAACTTTTGAAAGCATGAACCAGATAAAGCAATAAATCGACTGAGGCATGGGTCACTGTGACAGAAAAAGAAGATAAGGAATAAAGACTGACAAGAACTGTTAGGGTAAGCATGATTCAGAGCCAACAAGGCCAAACTGACATTCAGAGCCAACAAGGCCAAACTAACACTCAGAGCATTGTCAGAGAAACCAAGCCAGGCACACCGGGAATTGACCAAATTAGGAAAGGAGTTCAAAAGTTTAAGGAGGAAGACTCATCAGGAAACCCCTGCCCATGATGAAGGCCACTGGAACGACCACCAAGAAGATCCTCAAAAGAGATGTCCCCGCCCACGCTCCGCCTACACCACGCCCCACATGAATATGTATGTAAAGATATGATTATGTATAAGATCTGATGCAATACTACATCCAAAGCTGTATAAAAGGCATGCTTTTGTTACGGGAAAGGCAGAAATCCATTTAGTGATTTCTCCAACGCGTTGCCAATAAAATACCTCCTGTCCATCTGACTTAAATTAAGTCTCTTAGGCAGTTATTCTTGCCTTTTGGGGCAAAATTCGGCATCATTTTCTGTCGAGCCTGGCAGGAGCATACAGGAGATCCAGGACAAAAGGGGTCCCCCCGAGCCGTGGCGGGGGCCGGGACCCTCTGGGCGCCCCTGACAACTTTTTGTCAGAAGAGACCCCCCCAGACCAGCGCTCGTTGGTGGATGAAGGGTTACCTGCATCTCCTGCTCCAATCAAGAGGTATTTTTAATTGTTTATTGTTTTTGGGATAAAGCACTTTGACTGGGAAACGGGGACCAGACGTGGTCACCTGACGGGAAAGCCTGGGGACGCCCTGGCAGAGTCCCAAATTAAGGGCTTCGAGTCCCCCCACTGGAAATTAAGGGGTTCGAGTCCCCCATTGGAAAATAAGGGATTCGAGTCCCCCACTGGAAAATCGGAGTGTTTGTTAATCGGGTGTATGATTCTCTTTCATCTTAATGTTGTTGCTTTGTTTCTGAAAAGATACATTCGTGTCACACTTTGTCTAACATTGTTATGTTGTCTGCAAGAATCTCGCAATTTAGTAAGACTCGAGTTTGAATTTCGGGATGAGGATTTGGTATTTTGTGTTAACTGTAATCTCTTTAGTGTGTAAGAATTTATTGTGATATCATCTGCAAACCTACCTTGGTTCACAGCTGTGTGCCAGCGACATCTTGTGGTAAAGCAGTGTACTCTGACAGACCGGAAAGGTAGGAAAAAATAGACTGTTCCGGTTAAACAGAGAACGCAGATACAGGGAACAACACATCCAGAAGTGGAGACGTTTGTAGAACAGAAATCAGCACACCAAGGACTGGGGACAAAAGTAACTCACTGGGAAGCGGCGTCTCTAAACTGAGAGGCGATGTCTCTGAATTGAGATATAGTGAGAAGGATGATAACGAGACATGCAGAAAGGGGAGCAGAGGATGAGAAGGACAGCAGCCCGGGACAGGATAAGAGCCAGGCAGGAGTAGGAGTTGGTTGTTGTGGCTACTCTGCAGATCGGATTGCAAAAGATAAGGGAGTTTAAATTTAGTTCTGGGCGTCGTTTTGGTCTTCTGGCAGTTGGGGGCTCGTGTTGTTGTTGGGGCGATTGTGTTAAGTTCTTGTGGATTGCAGGGGGGCTCCTGGTGCGTGACTGGTGGCAGAGAGTCCCTCCTGCTATTTTCAAGCAGGGGTGGTTCTTAACCATCGGAATGGGGGCACCGCTTGAGAATGCGGGACCTGCCTTCCCCCACCTTTATTCTCTGCGGAGCGGTAAAAGCGGCAGGGAGTGAAGTAGGGGAGGGGCAGCGGCGAGCAGATCAGAGTCAGGTCCGTTCTCGCTGCGGGGATAGAGCCAGCCGCTGCGAGCGGGCGAGCCAGCTCCCGAAGCCGTTTTTAAGGGCTCTGAGAACACGTGTATGGCTTTTGCTGGAGGAGGCGTTTGAATGCCCGAGGGGTGGAGGCGATTTTGATTTGTACCATGGCGGCAGAGGTGGGCGGAGCCCTGCTGTGTGCTCGGGCGGCGACAGGACCGGCTGTGCGCTCGGAGCGGCGGTGGCGGTCCCCGGTCGTCCACTTGAGCTGTGGTGGCGGCGGGACCGGCCGTACGCTCGGGCTGCGGCCGGCCCTAGTCTCTTCCCCGACTTTTTCGGATGAGTTCTGAAAATGGCGCCGAGCACCTGGCTCCACCTCCCTTCTTCTCAGTGAGCTGTGGTGCAGCCCCTCCCTCCGCCAGGGGAGGTAAAGTTGTTGGATGCCGTCACGTTTTGGTACGCGAACGCCTAGCGGGAAGGCGGTGTACCGTGACATGCATCTGTAGAGCCTCGGGCCGCGGCTGGAAGCGGTCAGCACTGGGCTTGGGATAGGTTCGTGCAGGGTTGTGAAAGGCTCAGCGTGCTGTTTTCCTGGAGGGATGGAGAAGCAATTAGAGCCTGATTGTTCTGACTGGCTTGCCCCAGGGGTGGAAATATGCCGCTGAGTAAATAGAGATGGGAATAAAGGTTTGGTTGAGAAGTTGTGAGGACAGGAGCCGGTAGATACAAAAAGGGCAACAGATGCAGGTCGAGAACTGGATGGATTGTGTAATGGAGATAAAAGGAGAAGAGGAAGAACAGACAGGGGGAAGAGAAAAGAGAAGAGAAAGAATAGGGGAGACATTGAGGCACAGGAAGGAGATCCAGGGGAAGAGATCGGTCACTCGTATTATACCAGATCTGTGGCACGGGGGGAAGCAAAGCAAAGAGAGGAAGGGAACCATACGATAGCTCCTCTCCGAGAAGTTGTACCAATGGTAGGGGAAAAGACTAGAGTAAAAGTACCGTTCTCGACAAGTGATGTGAACAGTTGGAGGGATGAGGCAAGGAATTTCAGGAGAAACCCTGAGGGAGTAGCAAAGAGGTTTGAATTAATGGCAAAGAATTTAGATATTGATTGGGAGGATATAGAAGTGATGCTGTCAGAGTTGACAGATACAGAAAGGGAACTCGTATTGGAAACAGGAAAATGACATGCTCAGGTATTATCAGGAAGACTAGAAGATAATTTTCCCAGTAGTAAACCAGAATGGGACCCGGGCAATCCAGAGCACTATCAACAGCTAGTGCAGTATAGAAAACTGATAGCGATGGGCTTGCGTAATGCGATCCCTAAGGCTATAAATTGGTCAATGCTATATGACGTCAAGCAGGGAAAGGATGAGACCCCATCAGAATTTTTGGATAGACTTAGGGTAGCGATGAGACAATACACACCCCTGGACCCAGCAACAGAAGAAGGGAAACAGCACTTGTTAGGGTTGATGATGGGACAGAGTAACCCAGACATTAGAAAGAAATTACAAAAACTTGAGCATCCAGCAAATAAAAACCTAGAGACACTGCTGAATGAGGCATGGAAAGTATACAATAATAGAGAGATTGAGGAGAAGAAAAAGGAGGACAGGAGAATAGCTCGAGTAGTCGTTGTAGCAGTGGCAGCTCAGAAGACAGGTTACTCGGAACCTGGAAGCAGGGGAAGAGGCAGAGGCAACCCAGCAGGAAGGGGAGGAAGGCTCCAACCCCACCCAGCTAGAGTAGGGCCAAATCAATGTGCATACTGCCTACAGATGGGACACTGGAAGCGGGAATGCCCCCAACGAAGGGAAAGGCTAATGGCCACTACTACTACCACACATTAGAATAGTGAATGAGGAAGACCGGTGGGCCGTACCCTAGCAGACCCACTGGTTAAAATAGCGCTAGGGGAAGATAAAAAGGAATTGAACTTTTTGATTGATACGGGAGCAACTTTTTCGGTTTTAAATCAGGAATTGGTACCTAAAAGTGAAGAATTTGTACAAGTTGTGGGAGCAACAGGCCAACCAGAAAAAGCTTACTTTTTGAAACCCATTAAATACAAAATTGGGAAACAAATGGGAATTCATCAGTTCCTGTATTTACCAAATTTGCCAAAGCCCTTATTGGGAAGAGACTTATTGGAGAACTTGGGAGCCATAATAAAGTTCAACAAAGACAAATTGGAATTACAAGTGAATGAGGAACAACTGATTACAGCTCTAAGCCTGACGATCAGTTGTGTGGAACCTAAACCTGAGAATCACAATCTCGAGCGAATTCTGAATAAGACATACCCATTAGTGTGGGCTACTGATATACCTGGAAAGTCAAAACAAACAGTACCGATTGTTGTTGAACTTAAGGGTGGGGCAAAACCGGTGATAAGAAAACAATACCCTCTGAGGATAGAAGACAGGAAGGGAATTGAGCCCATAATCAAAAGATTTTTGGGATTATTGGTAGAATGCGAATCAGATTTTAATACACCAATCCTGCCAGTAAAGAAACCTAATGGAGCCTATAGACTAGTTCAGGATCTGAGAGCGGTAAACGAAATAACCAAGACATTACATCCGGTAGTTGCTAATCCATACACACTTTTAACTAGACTGAAGGATAATTTGGCCTGGTTCACCGTATTAGATTTAAAAGATGCATTCTTCTGCCTTCCCTTAGCTCCCGAGAGTCAAAAGATTTTTGCCTTTGAGTGGGAATCTGTAGCTATAGGAAGAAAGACTCAACTTACCTGGACGGTATTGCCCCAAGGATGGTGCAATTCCCCCAAGATTTTTGGGAATCAGTTAGCCAAAGAATTAGAACAGTGGGAAAGGCCGCTGGGAGATGGTACCCTTCTGCAATACGTAGACGACCTCCTAATAGCAACAGCGACAGAGGAAGAATGCATTGAATGGACTATTTCCTTGTTAAATTTCCTGGGTTTAAGTGGATATCGAGTTTCTCAACAGAAAGCACAGCTGGTGCAAAAAGAAGTGGTGTACCTGGGATACGAAGTCTCCAGAGGACAGCGATCCCTGGGAGCAGCTAGGAAAGAAACCATCTGCCAGATACCCAAACCACAGACGGTGAGAGATCTGTGCACCTTTCTGGGGATGACAGGTTGGTGTCGGCTATGGATCTACCAGTACGGGATACTTGCTAAACCACTCTATGATTTGTTGAAGGAAACAAAGAACATCCTAGTTTGGACTCCCGAGGCAGAAGGGGCCTTTAAGAAGTTGAAGCTGGAGCTAATGAGAGCACCGGCCTTGGGTCTCCCAGATGTATCAAAACCATTCTGGCTGTTCTCCCATGAGCGACAAAGGATGGCCCTAGGAGTCCTAGCACAGCAATTGCTCCAAGCGATTGGATGAAGTAAGTAAAGGAT
This sequence comes from Melanerpes aurifrons, assembly GCA_011125475.1. NCBI lineage: Eukaryota > Metazoa > Chordata > Aves > Piciformes > Picidae > Melanerpes > Melanerpes aurifrons. The sequence goes on along the minus strand of WWNC01000077.1, from coordinate 630,679 downwards.
GGCCAGGCTGTCTGAGGGCAGTGGCCGCAGTAATAATTAGCATAGAAGAGGCCAGGAAGCTCACGTTGGGTCAAAAGATGACTGTGTTAGTATCTCACACTGTGTCAGCCGTGCTGGAACAGAAAGGCAACCATTGGCTGTCGCCTTCCAGATTCCTAAAATACCAGGCCATCCTGGCTGAATCAGATGACATAACCATTCAGGTAACTAACATTGTGAACCCAGCTTCATTTCTAGAAGGAAGAAACCCAGCAGAACCCATCGAACACGACTGCCTGGAAACAATTGAAGCAGTCTACTCCAGTCGCCCGGATCTCAAAGAAGAGCCGTTCGAAGATGCGGATAACTGGTTCTCAGACGGCAGCAGTTTTGTGAAGCGAGGAGTAAGAATGGCTGGCTATGCAGTCACTACTACAGAAAGGGTAATTGAGTCGAACCCCTTGCCTGCAGGGACCTCAGCTCAAAAGGCAGAGCTGATAGCTCTGACTCGAGCCCTGGAACTGGCGAAGAATATGCAAATTAATATATGGACAGACTCTAAATATGCTTTTTCCGTTGTACATGCTCATGGAGCCATTTGGAAAGAAAGAGGACTGTTGACTACTCAAGGAAAAACGGTCAAACATGCAGAGGTGTTTCTGCGATTGCTAGAGGCGGTCCAACTCCCAGCACAAGTGGCCATAATGCATTGTAAGGGACATTTGAAAGGTAACACTATTCCAGAAATAGGAAACAGGAAGGCAGATATAGAAGCTAAATTGGCTGCCACGAGGACTAGGGCAGTGGAAATAATGACCCTAATACCAGGAGAGCTGGATATCAACATCCAGCCAGATTACCAGGAATCAGATCATAGATGGATTCAAAGAAATAAGGGCAAAATATTAGAAAATGGTTGGGGTCAATTGGAAACAGGACAGTTAGTAATACCAGGAAACTGATGTGGCAGTTTGTAAAAGCAGAACATGAGAAGGCCCACTGGGGTCTAGATCCGCTCTACCAATAGTTACAAACCATAAATCGAGGTAAATTCCCAGGTGAACTATGGCAAATTGATTTTTCTGAACTCCCAAGAAATGGGGGGTTTTGGTATTTGTTGGTATTAACTGATATGTTTTCTGGGTGGCCTGAAGCATTCCCTTGCAGGACAAATAAGGAAAGAGAAGTAACTAAAGTAATGTTGAATGAAATTATTTGTATGTGGTGGAAACTAAGAATCATAATAAAAAGGACCCAAATAATTTGGGCTATGGTACAAGCGTATCAGCGCCCTATAGGATTAGAATTTGACGAAAGAATTTGTCAGTTATAAGAAAAAGGGGGTTATGAAGCCCCAGAACAGATAACTTTTGAAAGCATGAACCAGATAAAGCAATAAATCGACTGAGGCATGGGTCACTGTGACAGAAAAAGAAGATAAGGAATAAAGACTGACAAGAACTGTTAGGGTAAGCATGATTCAGAGCCAACAAGGCCAAACTGACATTCAGAGCCAACAAGGCCAAACTAACACTCAGAGCATTGTCAGAGAAACCAAGCCAGGCACACCGGGAATTGACCAAATTAGGAAAGGAGTTCAAAAGTTTAAGGAGGAAGACTCATCAGGAAACCCCTGCCCATGATGAAGGCCACTGGAACGACCACCAAGAAGATCCTCAAAAGAGATGTCCCCGCCCACGCTCCGCCTACACCACGCCCCACATGAATATGTATGCAAAGATATGATTATGTATAAGATCTGATGCAATACTACATCCAAAGCTGTATAAAAGGCATGCTTTTGTTACGGGAAAGGCAGAAATCCATTTAGTGATTTCTCCAACGCGTTGCCAATAAAATACCTCCTGTCTATCTGACCTAAACTGAGTCTCTTAGGCAGTTATTCTTGCCTTTTGGGGCAAAATTCGGCATCATCACAGTGCCAGAGTGTCACAATGTCAGAGTGCCAAAATGCCAGTGTCCAAAGCCAGAGTGTCACAATGCAGAGTGTCACAATTCCACAGTGTCACAATGCCAGAGTGCCACATTGCCAGAGTTTCACAGTGTCAGAATGCCACAATGCAGAGTGTCACATTGTCAGTGTCGCAATACCAGTGTCACAATGCAGAGGGCCATAATGCCAGAGTGCCACAATGTCAGAGTGTCACAATGTCAGAGTGTCACAATGTCAGAGTGTCACAATTCAGATTGTCACAGTGCCAGAGTGTCACAAAGCCAGAGTGTCACAATTCCAGACTGTCACAATATAGTGTGTCACAATGCCAGAGTGTCACAATGCTAGTGTCACAATTCAGAGTGCCACAATGTAGAGTGTCACAAGTAGAGTGTCACAAGGCCAGAGTGTCACAATGCCAGAGTGTCACAATGCAGAGTGGCACAGTGTCAGTGTCACAATACCAGTGTGTCAAAATGCAGAGTGTCACAATTCCAGTGTCACAATTTAGAGTGTCACAATTCAGAGTGTTATAATTCAGAGTGCCACAATTCCAGAGTGTCACAATGCAGAGTGTTGCAATGCAGAGTGTCAAAGTGTCAGAGTGTCACAATATAGAGTGTCAGAATTCAGTGTGTCACAATGCAGAGGTTCACAATGCCAGAGTGTCACTATGCAGTGTCACAATGCAGACTGTCACAATGCAGCGTGTCACTATGCGGAGTTTCACACTACAGAGTGTCACAGTGTCAGAGTGTCACAATGCCAGAGTGTCACAATGCAGTGTCACAATTCAGAGTGTCAGAATGCCAGAGTGTCACAAGGCAGAGTGTCACAAAGCCAGAGTGTCACAATTCCAGACTGTCACAATATAGTGTGTCACAATGCCAGAGTGTCACAATGCTAGTGTCACAATTCAGAGTGCCACAATGTAGAGTGTCACAAGTAGAGTGTCACAAGGCCAGAGTGTCACAATGCCAGAGTGTCACAATGCAGAGTGGCACAGTGTCAGTGTCACAATACCAGTGTGTCAAAATGCAGAGTGTCACAATTCCAGTGTCACAATTTAGAGTGTCACAATTCAGAGTGTTATAATTCAGAGTGCCACAATTCCAGAGTGTCACAATGCAGAGTGTTGCAATGCAGAGTGTCAAAGTGTCAGAGTGTCACAATATAGAGTGTCAGAATTCAGTGTGTCACAATGCAGAGGTTCACAATGCCAGAGTGTCACTATGCAGTGTCACAATGCAGACTGTCACAATGCAGCGTGTCACTATGCGGAGTTTCACACTACAGAGTGTCACAGTGTCAGAGTGTCACAATGCCAGAGTGTCACAATGCAGTGTCACAATTCAGAGTGTCAGAATGCCAGAGTGTCACAAGGCAGAGTGTCACAATGCCAGAGTGTCACAATGCAGAGTGTCACAAGGCAGAGTGTCCACAATTTCAGAGTGTCACAATGCCAGAGTGTCAGAATTCAGAGTGCCAAAATGCCAGAGTGTCACAAGGTAGAGTGACACAATGCCAGAGTGTATCAATGCAGAGTGTCACAATGCAGAGTGTCACAGTGCCAGTGTCGCAATACCAGTGTGCCACAATGTCAGAGTTTCACAATGCAAAGTGTCACAGTGTCAGAGTGTCACAATGCAGGGGGCCACAATGACAGAGTGTCACAATGCAGGTTGTCACAATGCAGAGTGTCACAATTCAGAGTGTTACAATTCAGAGTGTCACAGTGCCAGAGTGTCACAATGTCAGAGTGTCACAATACCAGAGTGTCACAATTCAGAGTGTCACAATTCAGTGTTACAATTCAGAGTGTCACAGTGCCAGAGTGTCACAATGCCAGAGTGTGACAATTCAGAGTGTCACAATTCAGTGTTACAATTCAGAGTGTCACAATGCCAGAGTGTCACAGTGCAGGGGGCCACAATGACAGAGTGTCACAATGCAGAGTGTCACAATGCCAGAGTGTCACATTGCCAGAGTTTCACAATTCAGAGTGTCACAGGGCCAGAGCGTCACAATTGCAGTGTTACAATGCAGGTGACCACAATGCCAGAGTGCCGCAATTCAGAGTGCCACAATGCCAGAGTGTCACAATTCAAAGTGTCACGTGCCAGAGTGTCACAATGCAGAGTGTCACAAGGCAGAGGGCCACAATGCCAGAGTGATACAATTCAAAGTGCCACAATGCCAGAGTGTCACAATTCAAAGTGTCACATGCCAGAGTGCCACAATGCCAGAGTGTCACAATTCAGAGTGTTACAATTCAGAGTGTCACAGTGCCAGACTGTCACAATGCCAGAGTGTCACATTGCCAGAGTTTCACAATGTAAAGTGTCACAGTGCCAGACTGTCACAATGCTAGAGTGTCACAATGCAGTGTCACACTGCCAGAGTGACGCAATTCAGAGTGCCACAATGCCAGAGTGCCACAATGCAGAGTATCATAATGCAGAGTGCCACAATGCCAGAGTGCCACAATGCCAGAGTGTCCCAATGCAGAGTGTCATAATGCAGAGTGCCACAATGCCAGTGTCACAATGCAGAGTGTCAGAATGCAGAGTGTCACAATGCCAGTGTCACAACACCAGTGTGCCACAATGTCAGAGTTTCACAATGCAAAGTGTCACAGTGTCAGAGTGTCACAATGCAGGGGGCCACAATGACAGAGTGTCACAATGCAGGGTGTCACAATGCAGAGTGTCACAATTCAGAGTGTTACAGTGCAGAGTGTCACAGGGTCAGAGTGACACAATGCCAGAGTGTCACAATGCTGAGTGTCACAATGCCAGAGTGTCACAATGCAGAGTGTCACAATGCAGAGTGTTACAGTGGAGAGTGTCACAGGGTCAGAGTGACACAATCTAGAGTGTCACAATGCCAGTGTCACAGAGCCAGGTTTTCACAATTCAGAGTGCCACAATGCTGAGTGTCACAATGGCAGAGTGTAACAATGCCAGAGTGTCAGAATGCAGAGGGCCAAAATGCCAGAGTGTCACAATGCAGAGTGACACAATGCCAGAGTGTCACAATGCCAGAGTGCCACACTGCCAGAGTGTTACAGTGCCAGACTGTCAGAATGCAGAGTGTTACAGTGCCAGATTGCCACAATGCCAGAATGTCACAATGCCAGAGTGTCACAATTCAGAGTGTCACAATGCAGATTTTCACCGTGCCAGAGTGTCACAAAGCCTGAGTGTCACAATTGTAGAGTGTCATAATGCTGAGTGTCACAATGGCAGTGTGTCACAATGCCTGAGTGTCAGAATGCAGAGTGTCACAATACTGAGTGTCGCAATGCTGTTTCACAGTGCCAGGTGTCACAATGCAGTGTGTCACAATGCCAGAGTGCCAGAATGCCAGAGTGCCAGAATGGCAGAGTCACAATGCAGAGTGTCACAATGCCAGAGTATCGCAATGCCAGAGTGCCACAATGTCATATTGTCACTATGCAGAGTGTCACAATGTCACGGCGTCACAATGCCAGAGTGCCACAGTGCCAGAGTGTCATTATGCAGAGTGCCATAAAGCAGAGTGTCAAAGTGCCGGAGTGCCACAGTGCCTCAGTAATACAATGACAGAGTGTCACAATGCTGAGTGTCACTATGCCAGAGTGCCAGAATGCCAGAGTGCCACAATGGCAGAGTCACAATGCCTGAGTGTCACAATTCCAGAGTGTCACAATGAGTGAGTGTCAACAACGCCACAGTGTCACAATGCCAGAGTGTCACAATGCCAGAGTGTCACAGTGCCAGAGTGTCACAATACAGAGTGTCACAATACAGAGTGTCACAATGCCAGAGTGTCGCAGTGCCAGAGTGCCACAATGCCAGAGTGCCAAAATGTCACATTGTCACTATGCAAAGTGTCACAATGCCACGGCGTCACAGGGCCAGAGTGCCACAGTGCATAGTGGGACAATGCCACAGTTGCACATTGCCAGAGTTTCATAATGCAGAATGTGAGAGTGCCAGCTTGTCACAATGCAGAGTGTTACAATGAAGAGTGCCACAATGGAGAGTGTCACAATGCCGAGTGTCACAATGCCAGAGTGTCACAATACAGAGTACCACAGTGCCAGAGTGTCAGAATGCCAGAGTGTCACAATGCAGAGCTTCACAATGCAGAGGGCATTAATGCCAGAATGATACAATTCAGAGTGCCACAATGCCAGAGTGTCACAATTCAGAGTGTCACAATTCAGTGTTACAATTCAGAGTGCCAGTGCCAGAGTGTCACAAGGCAGAGTGCCACAATTCCAGACTGTCACAATGGCAGTGTGTCACATTACCAGAGTTTAACAATGCAAAGTGTCACAAGGCAGAGTGTCACAATGCTAGAGCGTCACAATGCAGGGGGCCACAATGACAGAGTGTCACAATGCAGAGTGCCACAATGCCAGAGTGTCCCAATGCAGAGTGTCATAATGCAGAGTGCCACAATGCCAGAATGTCGCAATGCAGAGTGTCACAGTGTCAGAGTGTCACAATGCCAGAGTGCCGCAATGCCAGAGTGCCACAATGCAGAGTGTCATAATGCAGAGTGCCACAATGCCAGAGTGTCACATTGCAGAGTGTCACAATGCAGAGTGTCAAAAGTGGAGTGTCATAATGTCAGAGTGCCACAATGTCAGAGTGCTACAATGCCAGAGTGTCACAATATAGAGCGTCACAATTCATCATGTCACAATGCAGAGGTTCACAATGCCAGAATGTCAAAATGCCAGAGTGTCAGAATGCAGAGTGTCACAATGCCAGAGTGTCACAAGGCAGAGTGTCACAGTGTCAGTGACACAATACCAGTGTCACAATGCAGTGTCACATGCCAGAGTGACACAATTCAGACTGCCACAATGCCAGTGTCACAATGCAGAGTGTCATAAAGCAGAGTGCCACAATCCAGTGTCACAATGCAGAGTGTCCCAATGCAGTGTCACAATTCAGAGTGTCACAATGTCAGAGTGCCGCAATGCCTGAGTGACGCAATTCAGATTGCCACAATGCAGTGTCTCAATGCAGAGTGTCACAATACCAGAGTGTCACAATGAAAGAGTGCCACAATGTCAGAGTGTCACAAGGCAGAGTGTCAAAATGCCAGTGTCACAAGGCAGAGAGTCACAATTCCAGAGTGTCACAATACCAGAGTGCCACACTGCCAGAGTTTCACAATGCAAAGTATCATAGTGTCAGAGTGTCACAATGCAGTGTCACAATGTCAGAGTGTCACAATGCCAGAGTGCCACAATGCCAGAGTGCCACAATGCCAGAATGATACAATTCAGAGTGTCACAATGCCAGAGTGTCACAATTCAGAGTGTCACAATTCAGAGTGTTACAATTCAGAGCGTCACAGTGCCAGAGTGTCACAGTGTCAGAGTGTCACAATGCCAGAGTGCCACATTGCCAGAGTTTCACAATGCAAAGTGTCACAATGCCAGAGTGTCACAATGCTAGAGTGTTACAATGCAGGGGGCCACAATGACAGAGTGTCCCAATGCAGAGTGTCATAATGCAGAGTGCCAGAATGCCAGAATGTCACAATGCAGAGTGTCACAATGCAGAGTGTCACAATGCCAGAGTGACGCAATTCAGAGTGCTACAATGCAGCGTGTCACAATGCCAGAGTGTTACAAGTCCAGAGTGTCACAATGCCAGAGTGGCACAATACCAGAGTGTCACAATGCAGAGTATTACAGTGTCAGAGTGTCACAATACAGTGTCACAGTGTCAGTGTCACAATACCAGTGTCACAATGCCAGAGTGTCACAATACCAGAGTGTCACAATGCAGAGTGTCACAGTGTCAGTGTCACAATACCAGTGTCACAATACCAGAGTGTCACAATGCAGAGTGTCACAGTGTCAGTGTCACAATACCAGTGTCACAATACCAGAGTGTCACAATGCAGAGTGTCACAGTGTCAGTGTCACAATACCAGTGTCACAATGCCAGAGTGTCACAATGCCAGAGTGTCCCAATACCAGAGTGTCCCAATGCAGAGTGTTACAGTGTCAGTGTCACCATACCAGTGTCACAATGCCAGAGTGTCACAATACCAGAGTGTCACAATGCAGAGTGTCACAGTGTCAGTGTCACAATACCAGTGTCACAATGCCAGAGTGTCACAATACCAGAGTGTCACAATGCAGAGTGTCACAGTGTCAGTGTCACAATACCAGTGTCACAATGCCAGAGTGTCACAATGCCTGAGTGTCACAATACCAGAGTGTCCCAATGCAGTGTTACAGTGTCACAGTGTCACAATGCAGAGAGTCACACTGTCAGTGTCACAATACAGTGTCACAATGCCAGCGTGCCACAGTGTCAGAGTGTCACAATGCAGTGTCATAATGCAGAGCGCCACAATGCCAGAGTGTCACAATGCCAGAGTGGCACAATACCAGAGTGGCACAATGCAGAGTATTACAGTGTCAGAGTGTCACAATGCAGTGTCACAGTGTCAGTGTCACAATACCAGTGTCACAATGCCAGAGTGTCACAATACCAGAGTGTCCCAATGCAGAGTGTTACAGTGTCAGTGTCACAATACCAGTGTCACAATGCCAGAGTGTCACAATACCAGAGTGTCATAATGCAGAGTGTTAGTGTCACAGTGTCACAATGCAGAGAGTCACACTGTCAGTGTCACAATACAGTGTCACAATGCCAGAGTGCCACAGTGTCAGAGTGTCACAATGCAGAGTGTCATAATGCAGAGTGCCACAATGCCAGAGTGTCACAAGGCAGAGTGTCACAATGCCAGAGTGTCACAAGGCAGAGAGTCACAATGCAGAGTGTCACAAGGCAGAGTGTGAAAATGCAGAGTGTCACAATGCAGGGGGCCACAATACCAGAGGGTCACAAAGCAGAGTGTCACAATGCCAGAGTGACGCAATTCAGAGTGTCACAGTGTCAGAGTGTCACAATGCAGAGTGTTACAATTCAGTGTGTCACAATGCCAAGAGTGTTACAATTCAGAGTGTCACAATGCCAGAGTGTCACAATTAAGAGTGCCACAATACCAGAGGGCCACAATGAGAGTGTCACAATGCAGAATGTCACAATGCAGTGTGTCACAATTCAGAGTGTCCCAATGTCAGAGTGCGAAAATGCCAGTGTCCAAAGCCAGATTGTCACAATGCAGAGTGTCACAATGCAGTGCCACAAGGCAGAGCGCCACAATTCCACAGTGTCACAATGCCAGAGTGCCACATTACCAGAGTTTCACAGTGTCAGAATGCCACAATGCAGAGTGTCACATTGTCAGTGTCGCAATACCAGTGTCACAATGCAGAGGGCCATAATGCCAGAGTGCCACAATGTCAGAGTGTCACAATGTCAGAGTGTCACAATTCAGATTGTCACAGTGCCAGAGTGTCACAATGTCAGGGTGTCACAATGTCAGAGTGCCACAATTCCAGAGTGTCGCAATGCAGGGTGTCAAAATGCGGAGTGTCATAGTGCCAGAGTGTCACAATGCCAGACTGTCAAAATGCCAGACTGTCACAATATAGTGTGTCACAATGCCAGTGTCACAATTCAGAGTGCCACAATGTAGAGTGTCACAAGTAGAGTGTCACAAGGCCTGACCGTCACAATGCCAGAGTGTCACAATGCAGAGTGGCACAGTGTTAGTGTCACAATACAAGTGAGTCACAATCCAGAGTGTCACAAGGCAGACTGTCACAATGCCAGAGTGTCACAATTCCAGAGTGTCACAATGCAGAGTGTCGCAATGCAGAGTGTCACAGTGTCAGAGTGTCACAATATAGAGAGTCAGAATTCAGTGTGTCACAATGCAGAGGTTCACAATGCCAGAGTGTCACAATGCAGAGTGTCACAATGCCAGAGTGTCACAATTCCAGAGTGTCACAATGCAGAGTGTCGCAATGCAGAGTGTCACAGCGTCAGAGTATCACAATATAGAGAGTCAGAATTCAGTGTGTCACAATGCAGAGGTTCACAATGCCAGAGTGTCACAATGCAGAGTGTCACAATGCCAGAGTGCCACAATGCAGTGTCACAATGCATACTGTCACAATGCAGCGTGTCACTATGCGGAGTTTCACACTGCAGAGTGTCACAGTGTAAGTGTCACAATGTTAGAGTGTCACAATGCCAGAGTGTCACAATGCAGAGTGTCACAGTGTCAGAGTGTCACAATGCCAGAGTGACACAATGCAGTGTCACAATTCAGAGTGTTACAATGCCAGAGTGTCACAAGGCAGAGTGTCACAATGCCAGAGCGTCAGAATGCAGTGTCACAATGCAGAGTGTTACAATGCAGAGGGCCAAAATGCCAGTGTCACAATGCTAGAGTGTAACAATGCGGAGTGTCACAATGCAGAGTGTCACAATGCCAGAGTGAGGCAATTCAGAGTGCCACAATTCAGAGTGTCACAATGCCAGACTGCCATAATGCAGAGTGCCACAATGCCAGTGTGTCACAATGCCAGAGTTTCACAATGCAAAGTGTCACAGTGTCAGAGTGTCACAATGCTAGAGTGTCACAATTCAGTGTGTCACAAGGCCAGACTGTAACAAGGCCAGAGTGTCACAATTCAGAGTGTCACAATGCAGAGTGTCACAGTGCCAGAGTCACAATACCAGTGTGTCAAAATGCAGAGTGTCACAATGCTAGAGTGTCACATGGCAGGGTGCCACAATGCAAGAGTGTCACAATGCAGAGTGTCACAATGCAGAGTGTCACAGTGCCAGTGTCACAATACCAGTGTGTCAAAATGCAGAGTGTCACAATGCTAGAGTGTCACAAGGCAGAGTGTCACAATGCCAGAGTGTAACAAAGCCAGAGTGTCACAACACCAGTGTGCCACAATGTCAGAATTTCAAATGCAAAGTGTCACAGTGTCAGTGTCACAATGCAGGGGGCCACAATGACAGAGTGTCACAATGCAGAGTGTCACAATTCAGAGTGTCACAATTCAGAGTGCCACAGTACCAGAGTGTCACAATGTCACAGTGTCACAATGCCAGAGTGTCTCACTACAGAGCGTCACAATGCAGAGGGCCACAATGCCAGAATGATACAATTCAGAGTGTCACAGTGCCAGAGTGTCACAATTCCGAGTGTCAAAATGCCAGAGTGTCACAAGGCAGAGTGCCACAATTCCAGAGTGTCACAATGCCAGAGTGTCACAGTGCCAGAGTTTCACAATGCAGAGTGTCACAATGCAGAGGGTCACAATGCCAGAGTGTCACAATGCCAGAGTGTCACATTGCCAGAGTTTCACAATGCAGAGTGTCACAATGCAGAGGGTCACAATGCAGTGTCACAATGCCAGAGTGTCACAAGGCAGAGTGTCACAAGGCAGAGGGTCACAATGCCAGAGTGATACAATTCAGAGTGCCAAAATGCCAGAGTGCCACAATGCAGAGTGTCACAATACCAGAGTGCCACATTGCCAGAGTTTCACAATGCAGAGCGTCACAGTTTCAGAATGCCACAATGCTAGAGTGTCACAATGCAGGGGCCCACAATGCCAGAGTGTCGCAATTCAGAGTGCCACAATGCCAGAGTGTCACAATTCAAAGTGTCACGTGCCAGAGTGTCACAATGCAGAGTGTAACAAGGCAGAGGGCCACAATGCCAGAGTGATACAATTCAAAGTGTCACATGTCAGAGTGTCACAATGCCAGAGTGTCACAATTCAGAGAGTCACAATTCAGAGTGTTATAATTCAGAGTGTCAAAGTGCCAGTGTCACAATGCCAGAGTGTCAAAATGCCAGTGTCACAAGGCAGAGTGCCACAATTCCAGAATGTCACAATGCCAGAGTGCCACATTGCCAGAGTTTGACAATGCAAAGTGTCACAATGCAGAATGTCACAATGCCAGAGTGATTCAATTCAGACTGCCACAATGCCAGAGTGTCACAATGCAGAGTCTCGCAATTCAGAGTGTTACAATGCCTAAGTGTCACAAAGCAGAGTGCCACATTTCCAGAGTGTCAAAATGCGGAGTGTCAGAATGTCAGAGTGCCACAATGCCAAAGTGTCACAATTCAGAGTGTCACAATTCAGAGTGTCACAATTCAGAGTGTCGCAATGCCAGACAACCATAATGCAGAGTGCCACAATGCCAGAGTGTCACAATGCCAGAGTTTCACAATGCAAAGTGTCACAGTGTCAGAGTGTCACAATGCTAGAGTGACAAAATGCAGAGTGTCACAATGCCAGAATGTCACCAGGCCAGAGTGTCACAATGCCAGAGTGTCACAAGGCAGAGTGCCACAATTCCAGAGTGTCACAATGCCAGAGTGCCACATTGCCAGAGTTTCAGAATGCAAAGTGCCACAGTGTCAGTGTCACAATGTTAGAGTGTCACAATGCAGGAGGCCACAATGACAGAGTGTCAGAATAAAAAGTGTTACAATTCAGACTGCCACAATGCCAGAGTGTCACAATGCAGAGTCTCGCAATTCAGAGTGTTACAATGCCTAAGTGTCACAAAGCAGAGTGCCACAATTCCAGAGTGTCACAATGCGGAGTGTCAGAATGTCAGAGTGCCACAATGCCAAAGTGTCACAATTCAGAGTGTCACAATTCAGAGTGTCGCAATGCCAGACAACCATAATGCAGAGTGCCACAATGCCAGAGTGTCACAATGCCAGAGTTTCACAATGCAAAGTGTCACAGTGTCAGAGTGTCACAATGCTAGAGTGACAAAATGCAGAGTGTCACAATGCCAGAATGTCACCAGGCCAGAGTGTCACAATGCCAGAGTGTCACAAGGCAGAGTGCCACAATTCCAGAGTGTCACAATGCCAGAGTGCCACATTGCCAGAGTTTCACATTGCAAAGTGTCACTGTGTCAGAGTGTCACAATGCAAGAGTGTCACAATGCAGAGGGTCACAATGCAGAGTGACACAATTCCAGAGTGTCACAATGCCAGAGTGCCACATTGCCAGAGTTTCAGAATGCAAAGTGTCACAGTGTCAGTGTCACAATGTTAGAGTGTCACAATGTAGGAGGCCACAATGACAGAGTGTCAGAATAAAAAGTGTTACAATTCAGAGTGCCACAATGCCAGAGTGTCACAATTCAAAGAGTCACATGCTAGAGTGACACAATGCAGAGTGTCACAATATAGAGTGTCACAATTCAGTGTGACACAATACAGAGGTTCACAATTCCAGAATGTCACAATGCCAGTGTCACAATACGAGTGTCACAATGCAGAGTGTCACAATGCAGAGTGTCATAATGTCAGAGTGTCACAGTGCCAGAGTGCCACAATTCCAGTGTCACAATGACAGAGTGCCACAATGACAGAGTGCCACATTGCCACAGTTTCACAATGCAAAGTGTCACAGTGTCAGAGTGCCACAATGCTAGAGTGTCACAGTGCAGTGTCACAGTGCCAGAGTGCCGCAATTCAGAGTGTTACAATTGAGAGTGTCACAATGCAGAGTGCCACAATGCAGAGTGTCACAATGCAGAGAGCCACAATGCCAGAGTGATACAATTCAGAGTGTCAAAATGCCAGAGTGTCACAATGCAGAGTGTCAAAAGTGGAGTGTCACAATGTCAGAGTGCCGCAACACCAGAGTGTCACAATTGAAAGTGACACAATTCAGAGTGTTACAATTCAGAGTGTCACAATGCCAGAGTGTCACAATGTCAGAGTGCCACAATTCCAGAATGTCACAATGCCAGAGTGCCACATTGCCTGAGTTTCACAATGCAAAGTGTGACAGTGTCAGAGTGCCATAATGCTAGAGTGTCACAATGCAGGGGGCCACAATGACAGAGTGCCACAATGCCAGAATATCACAATGCAGAATGTCACAGTGTCAGAGTGTCACAATGCAGAATGTCACAATGCCAGAGTGATACAATTCAGAGTGCCACAATGCCAGAGTGTCACAATGTGGAGCGTCATAATGCAGAGTGTCACAATGTCAGAGTGCCACAATGCCAGAGTGTCACAATGCAGTGTCACAATTCAGAGTGCCACAATGCCAGAGTGTCACAATGCAGTGTCACAATTCAGAGTTTCACAATGCAGAGTGTCACAATGCAGAGGGCCACAATGCCAGAGTGTCATAATGCCAGAGTGTCACAAGGCAGAGTGCCACAATTCCAGAGTGTCACAATGCAGAGGGTCACAATGCAGAGTGTCACAATTCCAGAGTGTCACAATGCCAGAATGCCACATTGCCAGAGTTTCAGAATGCAAAGTGTCACAGTGTCAGTGTCACAATGCTAGAGTGTCACAATGGAGAATGTCACAATTCAGAGTGTCACAATGCCAGAGTGTCACAAGGCAGAGTGTCACAAGGCAGAGGGTCACAATGCCAGAGTGATACAATTCAGAGTGCCAAAATGCCAGAGTGCCACAATGCAGAGTGTCACAATACCAGAGTGCCACATTGCCAGAGTTTCACAATGCAGAGCGTCACAGTTTCAGAATGCCACAATGCTAGAGTGTCACAATTCAGAGTGCCACAATGCCAGAGTGTCACAATTCAAAGTGTCACGTGCCAGAGTGTCACAATGCAGAGTGTAACAAGGCAGAGGGCCACAATGCCAGTGATACAATTCAAAGTGTCACATGTCAGAGTGTCACAATGCCAGAGTGTCACAATTCAGAGAGTCACAATTCAGAGTGTTATAATTCAGAGTGTCAAAGTGCCAGAGTGTCACAATGCCAGAGTGTCAAAATGCCAGTGTCACAAGGCAGAGTGCCACAATTCCAGAATGTCACAATGCCAGAGTGCCACATTGCCAGAGTTTGACAATGCAAAGTGTCACAATGCAGAATGCCACAATGCCAGAGTGATTCAATTCAGACTGCCACAATGCCAGAGTGTCACAATGCAGAGTCTCGCAATTCAGAGTGTTACAATGCCTAAGTGTCACAAAGCAGAGTGCCACATTTCCAGAGTGTCACAATGCGGAGTGTCAGAATGTCAGAGTGCCACAATGCCAAAGTGTCACAATTCAGAGTGTCACAATTCAGAGTGTCGCAATGCCAGACAACCATAATGCAGAGTGCCACAATGCCAGAGTGTCACAATGCCAGAGTTTCACAATGCAAAGTGTCACAGTGTCAGAGTGTCACAATGCTAGAGTGACAAAATGCAGAGTGTCACAATGCCAGAGTGTCACAATTCAGAGAGTCACAATTCAGAGTGTTATAATTCAGAGTGTCAAAGTGCCTGAGTGTCACAATGCCAGAGTGTCAAAATGCCAGTGTCACAAGGCAGAGTGCCACAATTCCAGAATGTCACAATGCCAGAGTGCCACATTGCCAGAGTTTCACATTGCAAAGTGTCACTGTGTCAGAGTGTCACAATGCAAGAGTGTCACAATGCAGAGGGTCACAATGCAGAGTGACACAATTCCAGAGTGTCACAATGCCAGAGTGCCACATTGCCAGAGTTTCAGAATGCAAAGTGTCACAGTGTCAGTGTCACAATGTTAGAGTGTCACAATGTAGGAGGCCACAATGACAGAGTGTCAGAATAAAAAGTGTTACAATTCAGAGTGCCACAATGCCAGAGTGTCACAATTCAAAGAGTCACATGCTAGAGTGACACAATGCAGAGTGTCACAATATAGAGTGTCACAATTCAGTGTGACACAATACAGAGGTTCACAATTCCAGAATGTCACAATGCCAGTGTCACAATACGAGTGTCACAATGCAGAGTGTCACAATGCAGAGTGTCATAATGTCAGAGTGTCACAGTGCCAGAGTGCCACAATTCCAGTGTCACAATGACAGAGTGCCACAATGACAGAGTGCCACATTGCCACAGTTTCACAATGCAAAGTGTCACAGTGTCAGAGTGCCACAATGCTAGAGTGTCACAGTGCAGTGTCACAGTGCCAGAGTGCCGCAATTCAGAGTGTTACAATTGAGAGTGTCACAATGCAGAGTGCCACAATGCAGAGTGTCACAATGCAGAGAGCCACAATGCCAGAGTGATACAATTCAGAGTGTCACAATGCCAGAATGTCACCAGGCCAGAGTGTCACAATGCCAGAGTGTCACAAGGCAGAGTGCCACAATTCCAGAGTGTCACAATGCCAGAGTGCCACATTGCCAGAGTTTCACAATGCAAAGTGTCACTGTGTCAGAGTGTCACAATGCAAGAGTGTCACAATGCAGAGGGTCACAATGCAGAGTGACACAATTCCAGAGTGTCACAATGCCAGAGCGCCACATTGCCAGAGTTTCAGAATGCAAAGTGCCACAGTGTCAGTGTCACAATGTTAGAGTGTCACAATGCAGGAGGCCACAATGACAGAGTGTCAGAATAAAAAGTGTTACAATTCAGAGTGCCACAATGCCAGAGTGTCACAATGCAGAGTCTCGCAATTCAGAGTGTTACAATGCCTGTGTCACAAAGCAGAGTGCCACATTTCCAGAGTGTCAAAATGCGGAGTGTCAGAATGTCAGAGTGCCACAATGCCAAAGTGTCACAATTCAGAGTGTCACAATTCAGAGTGTCACAATTCAGAGTGTCACAATTCAGAGTGTCGCAATGCCAGACAACCATAATGCAGAGTGCCACAATGCCAGAGTGTCACAATGCCAGAGTTTCACAATGCAAAGTGTCACAGTGTCAGAGTGTCACAATGCTAGAGTGACAAAATGCAGAGTGTCACAATGCCAGAATGTCACCAGGCCAGAGTGTCACAATGCCAGAGTGCCACATTGCCAGAGTTTCACATTGCAAAGTGTCACTGTGTCAGAGTGTCACAATGCAAGAGTGTCACAATGCAGAGGGTCACAATGCAGAGTGACACAATTCCAGAGTGTCACAATGCCAGAGTGCCACATTGCCAGAGTTTCAGAATGCAAAGTGTCACAGTGTCAGTGTCACAATGTTAGAGTGTCACAATGTAGGAGGCCACAATGACAGAGTGTCAGAATAAAAGTGTTACAATTCAGAGTGCCACAATGCCAGAGTGTCACAATTCAAAGAGTCACATGCTAGAGTGACACAATGCAGAGTGTCACAATATAGAGTGTCACAATTCAGTGTGACACAATACAGAGGTTCACAATTCCAGAATGTCACAATGCCAGTGTCACAATACGAGTGTCACAATGCAGAGTGTCACAATGCAGAGTGTCATAATGTCAGAGTGTCACAGTGCCAGAGTGCCACAATTCCAGTGTCACAATGACAGAGTGCCACAATGACAGAGTGCCACATTGCCACAGTTTCACAATGCAAAGTGTCACAGTGTCAGAGTGCCACAATGCTAGAGTGTCACAGTGCAGTGTCACAGTGCCAGAGTGCCGCAATTCAGAGTGTTACAATTGAGAGTGTCACAATGCAGAGTGCCACAATGCAGAGTGTCACAATGCAGAGAGCCACAATGCCAGAGTGATACAATTCAGAGTGTCAAAATGCCAGAGTGTCACAATGCAGAGTGTCAAAAGTGGAGTGTCACAATGTCAGAGTGTCATGAACGCCAGAGTGTCACAATTGAAAGTGACACAATTCAGAGTGTTACAATTCAGAGTGTCACAATGCCAGAGTGTCACAATGTCAGAGTGCCACAATTCCAGAATGTCACAATGCCAGAGTGCCACATTGCCTGAGTTTCACAATGCAAAGTGTGACAGTGTCAGAGTGCCATAATGCTAGAGTGTCACAATGCAGGGGGCCACAATGACAGAGTGCCACAATGCCAGAATATCACAATGCAGAATGTCACAGTGTCAGAGTGTCACAATGCAGAATGTCACAATGCCAGAGTGATACAATTCAGAGTGCCACAATGCCAGAGTGTCACAATGTGGAGCGTCATAATGCAGAGTGTCACAATGTCAGAGTGCCACAATGCCAGAGTGTCACAATGCAGTGTCACAATTCAGAGTGCCACAATGCCAGAGTGTCACAATGCAGTGTCACAATTCAGAGTTTCACAATGCAGAGTGTCACAATGCAGAGGGCCACAATGCCAGAGTGTCATAATGCCAGAGTGTCACATTGCCAGAGTTTCACAATGCAGAGTGTCACAATGCAGAGGGTCACAATGCAGAGTGTCACAATTCCAGAGTGTCACAATGCCAGAGTGCCACATTGCCAGAGTTTCAGAATGCAAAGTGTCACAGTGTCAGTGTCACAATGCTAGAGTGTCACAATGGAGAATGTCACAATTCAGAGTGTCACAATGCCAGAGTGTCACAAGGCAGAGTGTCACAAGGCAGAGGGTCACAATGCCAGAGTGATACAATTCAGAGTGCCAAAATGCCAGAGTGTCACAATGCAGAGTGTCAAAAGTGGAGTGTCACAATGTCAGAGTGCCGCAACGCCAGAGTGTCACAATTGAAAGTGACACAATTCAGAGTGTTACAATTCAGAGTGTCACAATGCCAGAGTGTCACAATGTCAGAGTGCCACAATTCCAGAATGTCACAATGCCAGAGTGCCACATTGCCTGAGTTTCACAATGCAAAGTGTGACAGTGTCAGAGTGCCATAATGCTAGAGTGTCACAATGCAGGGGGCCACAATGACAGAGTGCCACAATGCCAGAATATCACAATGCAGAATGTCACAGTGTCAGAGTGTCACAATGCAGAATGTCACAATGCCAGAGTGATACAATTCAGAGTGCCACAATGCCAGAGTGTCACAATGTGGAGCGTCATAATGCAGAGTGTCACAATGTCAGAGTGCCACAATGCCAGAGTGTCACAATGCAGTGTCACAATTCAGAGTGCCACAATGCCAGAGTGTCACAATGCAGTGTCACAATTCAGAGTTTCACAATGCAGAGTGTCACAATGCAGAGGGCCACAATGCCAGAGTGTCATAATGCCAGAGTGTCACATTGCCAGAGTTTCACAATGCAGAGTGTCACAATGCAGAGGGTCACAATGCAGAGTGTCACAATTCCAGAGTGTCACAATGCCAGAGTGCCACATTGCCAGAGTTTCAGAATGCAAAGTGTCACAGTGTCAGTGTCACAATGCTAGAGTGTCACAATGGAGAATGTCACAATTCAGAGTGTCACAATGCCAGAGTGTCACAAGGCAGAGTGTCACAAGGCAGAGGGTCACAATGCCAGAGTGATACAATTCAGAGTGCCAAAATGCCAGAGTGCCACAATGCAGAGTGTCACAATACCAGAGTGCCACATTGCCAGAGTTTCACAATGCAGAGCGTCACAGTTTCAGAATGCCACAATGCTAGAGTGTCACAATTCAGAGTGCCACAATGCCAGAGTGTCACAATTCAAAGTGTCACGTGCCAGAGTGTCACAATGCAGAGTGTAACAAGGCAGAGGGCCACAATGCCAGAGTGATACAATTCAAAGTGTCACATGTCAGAGTGTCACAATGCCAGAGTGTCACAATTCAGAGAGTCACAATTCAGAGTGTTATAATTCAGAGTGTCAAAGTGCCAGAGTGTCACAATGCCAGAGTGTCAAAATGCCAGTGTCACAAGGCAGAGTGCCACAATTCCAGAATGTCACAATGCCAGAGTGCCACATTGCCAGAGTTTGACAATGCAAAGTGTCACAATGCAGAATGTCACAATGCCAGAGTGATTCAATTCAGACTGCCACAATGCCAGAGTGTCACAATGCAGAGTCTCGCAATTCAGAGTGTTACAATGCCTAAGTGTCACAAAGCAGAGTGCCACATTTCCAGAGTGTCACAATGCGGAGTGTCAGAATGTCAGAGTGCCACAATGCCAAAGTGTCACAATTCAGAGTGTCACAATTCAGAGTGTCGCAATGCCAGACAACCATAATGCAGAGTGCCACAATGCCAGAGTGTCACAATGCCAGAGTTTCACAATGCAAAGTGTCACAGTGTCAGAGTGTCACAATGCTAGAGTGACAAAATGCAGAGTGTCACAATGCCAGAGTGTCACAATTCAGAGAGTCACAATTCAGAGTGTTATAATTCAGAGTGTCAAAGTGCCTGAGTGTCACAATGCCAGAGTGTCAAAATGCCAGTGTCACAAGGCAGAGTGCCACAATTCCAGAATGTCACAATGCCAGAGTGCCACATTGCCAGAGTTTCACATTGCAAAGTGTCACTGTGTCAGAGTGTCACAATGCAAGAGTGTCACAATGCAGAGGGTCACAATGCAGAGTGACACAATTCCAGAGTGTCACAATGCCAGAGTGCCACATTGCCAGAGTTTCAGAATGCAAAGTGTCACAGTGTCAGTGTCACAATGTTAGAGTGTCACAATGTAGGAGGCCACAATGACAGAGTGTCAGAATAAAAAGTGTTACAATTCAGAGTGCCACAATGCCAGAGTGTCACAATTCAAAGAGTCACATGCTAGAGTGACACAATGCAGAGTGTCACAATATAGAGTGTCACAATTCAGTGTGACACAATACAGAGGTTCACAATTCCAGAATGTCACAATGCCAGTGTCACAATACGAGTGTCACAATGCAGAGTGTCACAATGCAGAGTGTCATAATGTCAGAGTGTCACAGTGCCAGAGTGCCACAATTCCAGTGTCACAATGACAGAGTGCCACAATGACAGAGTGCCACATTGCCACAGTTTCACAATGCAAAGTGTCACAGTGTCAGAGTGCCACAATGCTAGAGTGTCACAGTGCAGTGTCACAGTGCCAGAGTGCCGCAATTCAGAGTGTTACAATTGAGAGTGTCAGAATGCAGAGTGCCACAATGCAGAGTGTCACAATGCAGAGAGCCACAATGCCAGAGTGATACAATTCAGAGTGTCAAAATGCCAGAGTGTCACAATGCAGAGTGTCAAAAGTGGAGTGTCACAATGTCAGAGTGCCGCAACGCCAGAGTGTCACAATTGAAAGTGACACAATTCAGAGTGTTACAATTCAGAGTGTCACAAAGCCAGAGTGTCACAATGTCAGAGTGCCACAATGCCAGAGTGTCACAATGCAGTGTCACAATTCAGAGTGCCACAATGCCAGAGTGTCACAATGCAGTGTCACAATTCAGAGTTTCACAATGCAGAGTGTCACAATGCAGAGGGCCACAATGCCAGAGTGTCATAATGCCAGAGTGTCACATTGCCAGAGTTTCACAATGCAGAGTGTCACAATGCAGAGGGTCACAATGCAGAGTGTCACAATTCCAGAGTGTCACAATGCCAGAGTGCCACATTGCCAGAGTTTCAGAATGCAAAGTGTCACAGTGTCAGTGTCACAATGCTAGAGTGTCACAATGGAGAATGTCACAATTCAGAGTGTCACAATGCCAGAGTGTCACAAGGCAGAGTGTCACAAGGCAGAGGGTCACAATGCCAGAGTGATACAATTCAGAGTGCCAAAATGCCAGAGTGTCACAATGCAGAGTGTCAAAAGTGGAGTGTCACAATGTCAGAGTGCCGCAACGCCAGAGTGTCACAATTGAAAGTGACACAATTCAGAGTGTTACAATTCAGAGTGTCACAATGCCAGAGTGTCACAATGTCAGAGTGCCACAATTCCAGAATGTCACAATGCCAGAGTGCCACATTGCCTGAGTTTCACAATGCAAAGTGTGACAGTGTCAGAGTGCCATAATGCTAGAGTGTCACAATGCAGGGGGCCACAATGACAGAGTGCCACAATGCCAGAATATCACAATGCAGAATGTCACAGTGTCAGAGTGTCACAATGCAGAATGTCACAATGCCAGAGTGATACAATTCAGAGTGCCACAATGCCAGAGTGTCACAATGTGGAGCGTCATAATGCAGAGTGTCACAATGTCAGAGTGCCACAATGCCAGAGTGTCACAATGCAGTGTCACAATTCAGAGTGCCACAATGCCAGAGTGTCACAATGCAGTGTCACAATTCAGAGTTTCACAATGCAGAGTGTCACAATGCAGAGGGCCACAATGCCAGAGTGTCATAATGCCAGAGTGTCACATTGCCAGAGTTTCACAATGCAGAGTGTCACAATGCAGAGGGTCACAATGCAGAGTGTCACAATTCCAGAGTGTCACAATGCCAGAGTGCCACATTGCCAGAGTTTCAGAATGCAAAGTGTCACAGTGTCAGTGTCACAATGCTAGAGTGTCACAATGGAGAATGTCACAATTCAGAGTGTCACAATGCCAGAGTGTCACAAGGCAGAGTGTCACAAGGCAGAGGGTCACAATGCCAGAGTGATACAATTCAGAGTGCCAAAATGCCAGAGTGCCACAATGCAGAGTGTCACAATACCAGAGTGCCACATTGCCAGAGTTTCACAATGCAGAGCGTCACAGTTTCAGAATGCCACAATGCTAGAGTGTCACAATTCAGAGTGCCACAATGCCAGAGTGTCACAATTCAAAGTGTCACGTGCCAGAGTGTCACAATGCAGAGTGTAACAAGGCAGAGGGCCACAATGCCAGAGTGATACAATTCAAAGTGTCACATGTCAGAGTGTCACAATGCCAGAGTGTCACAATTCAGAGAGTCACAATTCAGAGTGTTATAATTCAGAGTGTCAAAGTGCCAGTGTCACAATGCCAGAGTGTCACAATGCCAGAGTTTCACAATGCAAAGTGTCACAGTGTCAGAGTGTCACAATGCTAGAGTGACAAAATGCAGAGTGTCACAATGCCAGAATGTCACCAGGCCAGAGTGTCACAATGCCAGAGTGTCACAAGGCAGAGTGCCACAATTCCAGAGTGTCACAATGCCAGAGTGCCACATTGCCAGAGTTTCAGAATGCAAAGTGCCACAGTGTCAGTGTCACAATGTTAGAGTGTCACAATGCAGGAGGCCACAATGACAGAGTGTCAGAATAAAAAGTGTTACAATTCAGACTGCCACAATGCCAGAGTGTCACAATGCAGAGTCTCGCAATTCAGAGTGTTACAATGCCTAAGTGTCACAAAGCAGAGTGCCACAATTCCAGAGTGTCACAATGCGGAGTGTCAGAATGTCAGAGTGCCACAATGCCAAAGTGTCACAATTCAGAGTGTCACAATTCAGAGTGTCGCAATGCCAGACAACCATAATGCAGAGTGCCACAATGCCAGAGTGTCACAATGCCAGAGTTTCACAATGCAAAGTGTCACAGTGTCAGAGTGTCACAATGCTAGAGTGACAAAATGCAGAGTGTCACAATGCCAGAATGTCACCAGGCCAGAGTGTCACAATGCCAGAGTGTCACAAGGCAGAGTGCCACAATTCCAGAGTGTCACAATGCCAGAGTGCCACATTGCCAGAGTTTCACATTGCAAAGTGTCACTGTGTCAGAGTGTCACAATGCAAGAGTGTCACAATGCAGAGGGTCACAATGCAGAGTGACACAATTCCAGAGTGTCACAATGCCAGAGTGCCACATTGCCAGAGTTTCAGAATGCAAAGTGTCACAGTGTCAGTGTCACAATGTTAGAGTGTCACAATGTAGGAGGCCACAATGACAGAGTGTCAGAATAAAAAGTGTTACAATTCAGAGTGCCACAATGCCAGAGTGTCACAATTCAAAGAGTCACATGCTAGAGTGACACAATGCAGAGTGTCACAATATAGAGTGTCACAATTCAGTGTGACACAATACAGAGGTTCACAATTCCAGAATGTCACAATGCCAGTGTCACAATACGAGTGTCACAATGCAGAGTGTCACAATGCAGAGTGTCATAATGTCAGAGTGTCACAGTGCCAGAGTGCCACAATTCCAGTGTCACAATGACAGAGTGCCACAATGACAGAGTGCCACATTGCCACAGTTTCACAATGCAAAGTGTCACAGTGTCAGAGTGCCACAATGCTAGAGTGTCACAGTGCAGTGTCACAGTGCCAGAGTGCCGCAATTCAGAGTGTTACAATTGAGAGTGTCACAATGCAGAGTGCCACAATGCAGAGTGTCACAATGCAGAGAGCCACAATGCCAGAGTGATACAATTCAGAGTGTCACAATGCCAGAATGTCACCAGGCCAGAGTGTCAAAAGTGGAGTGTCACAATGTCAGAGTGCCGCAACGCCAGAGTGTCACAATTGAAAGTGACACAATTCAGAGTGTTACAATTCAGAGTGTCACAATGCCAGAGTGTCACAATGTCAGAGTGCCACAATTCCAGAATGTTACAATGCCAGAGTGCCACATTGCCTGAGTTTCACAATGCAAAGTGTGACAGTGTCAGAGTGCCATAATGCTAGAGTGTCACAATGCAGGGGGCCACAATGACAGAGTGCCACAATGCCAGAATATCACAATGCAGAATGTCACAGTGTCAGAGTGTCACAATGCAGAATGTCACAATGCCAGAGTGATACAATTCAGAGTGCCACAATGCCAGAGTGTCACAATGTGGAGCGTCATAATGCAGAGTGTCACAATGTCAGAGTGCCACAATGCCAGAGTGTCACAATGCAGTGTCACAATTCAGAGTGCCACAATGCCAGAGTGTCACAATGCAGTGTCACAATTCAGAGTTTCACAATGCAGAGTGTCACAATGCAGAGGGCCACAATGCCAGAGTGTCATAATGCCAGAGTGTCACATTGCCAGAGTTTCACAATGCAGAGTGTCACAATGCAGAGGGTCACAATGCAGAGTGTCACAATTCCAGAGTGTCACAATGCCAGAGTGCCACATTGCCAGAGTTTCAGAATGCAAAGTGTCACAGTGTCAGTGTCACAATGCTAGAGTGTCACAATGGAGAATGTCACAATTCAGAGTGTCACAATGCCAGAGTGTCACAAGGCAGAGTGTCACAAGGCAGAGGGTCACAATGCCAGAGTGATACAATTCAGAGTGCCAAAATGCCAGAGTGCCACAATGCAGAGTGTCACAATACCAGAGTGCCACATTGCCAGAGTTTCACAATGCAGAGCGTCACAGTTTCAGAATGCCACAATGCTAGAGTGTCACAATTCAGAGTGCCACAATGCCAGAGTGTCACAATTCAAAGTGTCACGTGCCAGAGTGTCACAATGCAGAGTGTAACAAGGCAGAGGGCCACAATGCCAGAGTGATACAATTCAAAGTGTCACATGTCAGAGTGTCACAATGCCAGAGTGTCACAATTCAGAGAGTCACAATTCAGAGTGTTATAATTCAGAGTGTCAAAGTGCCAGAGTGTCACAATGCCAGAGTGTCACAAGGCAGAGGGCCACAATGCCAGAGTGATACAATTCAAAGTGTCACATGTCAGAGTGTCACAATGCCAGAGTGTCACAATTCAGAGAGTCACAATTCAGAGTGTTATAATTCAGAGTGTCACGTGCCAGAGTGTCACAATGCAGAGTGTAACAAGGCAGAGGGCCACAATGCCAGAGTGATACAATTCAAAGTGTCACATGTCAGAGTGTCACAATGCCAGAGTGTCACAATTCAGAGAGTCACAATTCAGAGTGTTATAATTCAGAGTGTCACAATGCCAGAGTGTCACAATCCAGAGTGTCACAAGGCAGAGTGCCACAATGCCAGAGTGCCACAATGCCAGAATGATACAATTCAGAGTGCCACAATGCCAGTGTCACAATTCAGAGTGTCACAATTTAGAGTGTTACAATTCAGAGCGTCACAGTGCCAGAGTGTCACAAGGCAGAGTGCCACAATTCCAGAGTGCCACAATTCCAGAGTGTCACAATGCCAGAGTGCCACATTGCCAGAGTTTCACAATGCAAAGTGTCACAATGCCAGAGTGTCACAATGCTAGAGTGTTACAATGCAGGGGGCCACAATGACAGAGTGTCCCAATGCAGAGTGTCATAATGCAGAGTGCCAGAATGCCAGAATGTCACAATGCAGAGTGTCACAATGCAGAGTGTCACAATGCCAGAGTGACGCAATTCAGAGTGCTACAATGCAGCGTGTCACAATGCCAGAGTGTTACAAGTCCAGAGTGTCACAATGCCAGAGTGGCACAATACCAGAGTGTCACAATGCAGAGTATTACAGTGTCAGAGTGTCACAATACAGTGTCACAGTGTCAGTGTCACAATACCAGTGTCACAATGCCAGAGTGTCACAATACCAGAGTGTCACAATGCAGAGTGTCACAGTGTCAGTGTCACAATACCAGTGTCACAATACCAGAGTGTCACAATGCAGAGTGTCACAGTGTCAGTGTCACAATACCAGTGTCACAATGCCAGAGTGTCACAATGCCAGTGTCACAATACCAGAGTGTCCCAATGCAGAGTGTTACAGTGTCAGTGTCACAATACCAGTGTCACAATGCCAGAGTGTCACAATACCAGAGTGTCACAATGCAGAGTGTCACAGTGTCAGTGTCACAATACCAGTGTCACAATGCCAGAATGTCACAATACCAGAGTGTCACAATGCAGAGTGTCACAGTGTCAGTGTCACAATACCAGTGTCACAATGCCAGAGTGTCACAATGCCTGAGTGTCACAATACCAGAGTGTCCCAATGCAGTGTTACAGTGTCACAGTGTCACAATGCAGAGAGTCACACTGTCAGTGTCACAATACAGTGTCACAATGCCAGCGTGCCACAGTGTCAGAGTGTCACAATGCAGTGTCATAATGCAGAGCGCCACAATGCCAGAGTGTCACAATGCCAGAGTGGCACAATACCAGAGTGGCACAATGCAGAGTATTACAGTGTCAGAGTGTCACAATGCAGTGTCACAGTGTCAGTGTCACAATACCAGTGTCACAATGCCAGAGTGTCACAATACCAGAGTGTCCCAATGCAGAGTGTTACAGTGTCAGTGTCACAATACCAGTGTCACAATGCCAGAGTGTCACAATACCAGAGTGTCACAATGCAGAGTGTCACAGTGTCAGTGTCACAATACCAGTGTCACAATGCCAGAGTGTCACAATACCAGAGTGTCACAATGCAGAGTGTCACAGTGTCAGTGTCACAATACCAGTGTCACAATGCCAGAGTGTCACAATGCCAGAGTGTCACGATACCAGAGTGTCCCAATGCAGTGTTACAGTGTCACAGTGTCACAATGCAGAGAGTCACACTGTCAGTGTCACAATACAGTGTCACAATGCCAGCGTGCCACAGTGTCAGAGTGTCACAATGCAGTGTCATAATGCAGAGCGCCACAATGCCAGAGTGTCACAATGCCAGAGTGGCACAATACCAGAGTGGCACAATGCAGAGTATTACAGTGTCAGAGTGTCACAATGCAGTGTCACAGTGTCAGTGTCACAATACCAGTGTCACAATGCCAGAGTGTCACAATACCGAGTGTCACAATGCAGAGTATCACAGTGTCAGTGTCACAATACCAGTGTCACAATGCCAGAGTGTCACAATACCAGAGTGTCATAATGCAGAGTGTTACAGTGTCACAGTGTCACAATGCAGAGAGTCACACTGTCAGTGTCACAATACAGTGTCACAATGCCAGAGTGCCACAGTGTCAGAGTGTCACAATGCAGAGTGTCATAATGCAGAGTGCCACAATGCCAGAGTGTCACAAGGCAGAGTGTCACAATGCCAGAGTGTCACAAGGCAGAGAGTCACAATGCAGAGTGTCACAAGGCAGAGTGTGAAAATGCAGAGTGTCACAATGCAGGGGGCCACAATACCAGAGGGTCACAAAGCAGAGTGTCACAATGCCAGAGTGACGCAATTCAGAGTGTCACAGTGTCAGAGCGTCACAATGCAGAGTGTTACAATTCAGTGTGTCACAATGCCAAGAGTGTTACAATTCAGAGTGTCACAATGCCAGAGTGTCACAATTAAGAGTGCCACAATACCAGAGGGCCACAATGAGAGTGTCACAATGCAGAATGTCACAATGCAGTGTGTCACAATTCAGAGTGTCCCAATGTCAGAGTGCGAAAATGCCATGTCCAAAGCCAGATTGTCACAATGCAGAGTGTCACAATGCAGTGCCACAAGGCAGAGCGCCACAATTCCACAGTGTCACAATGCCAGAGTGCCACATTACCAGAGTTTCACAGTGTCAGAATGCCACAATGCAGAGTGTCACATTGTCAGTGTCGCAATACCAGTGTCACAATGCAGAGGGCCATAATGCCAGAGTGCCACAATGTCAGAGTGTCACAATGTCAGAGTGTCACAATTCAGATTGTCACAGTGCCAGAGTGTCACAATGTCAGGGTGTCACAATGTCAGAGTGCCACAATTCCAGAGTGTCGCAATGCAGGGTGTCAAAATGCGGAGTGTCATAGTGCCAGAGTGTCACAATGCCAGACTGTCAAAATGCCAGACTGTCACAATATAGTGTGTCACAATGCCAGTGTCACAATTCAGAGTGCCACAATGTAGAGTGTCACAAGTAGAGTGTCACAAGGCCTGACCGTCACAATGCCAGAGTGTCACAATGCAGAGTGGCACAGTGTTAGTGTCACAATACAAGTGAGTCACAATCCAGAGTGTCACAAGGCAGACTGTCACAATGCCAGAGTGTCACAATTCCAGAGTGTCACAATGCAGAGTGTCGCAATGCAGAGTGTCACAGTGTCAGAGTGTCACAATATAGAGAGTCAGAATTCAGTGTGTCACAATGCAGAGGTTCACAATGCCAGAGTGTCACAATGCAGAGTGTCACAATGCCAGAGTGTCACAATTCCAGAGTGTCACAATGCAGAGTGTCACAATGCAGAGTGTCACAGCGTCAGAGTGTCACAATATAGAGAGTCAGAATTCAGTGTGTCACAATGCAGAGGTTCACAATGCCAGAGTGTCACAATGCAGAGTGTCACAATGCCAGAGTGTCACAATGCAGTGTCACAATGCATACTGTCACAATGCAGCGTGTCACTATGCGGAGTTTCACACTGCAGAGTGTCACAGTGTAAGTGTCACAATGTTAGAGTGTCACAATGCCAGAGTGTCACAATGCAGAGTGTCACAGTGTCAGAGTGTCACAATGCCAGAGTGACACAATGCAGTGTCACAATTCAGAGTGTTACAATGCCAGAGTGTCACAAGGCAGAGTGTCACAATGCCAGAGTGTCAGAATGCAGTGTCACAATGCAGAGTGTTACAATGCAGAGGGCCAAAATGCCAGTGTCACAATGCTAGAGTGTAACAATGCGGAGTGTCACAATGCAGAGTGTCACAATGCCAGAGTGAGGCAATTCAGAGTGCCACAATTCAGAGTGTCACAATGCCAGACTGCCATAATGCAGAGTGCCACAATGCCAGTGTGTCACAATGCCAGAGTTTCACAATGCAAAGTGTCACAGTGTCAGAGTGTCACAATGCTAGAGTGTCACAATTCAGTGTGTCACAAGGCCAGACTGTAACAAGGCCAGAGTGTCACAATTCAGAGTGTCACAATGCAGAGTGTCACAGTGCCAGAGTCACAATACCAGTGTGTCAAAATGCAGAGTGTCACAATGCTAGAGTGTCACATGGCAGGGTGCCACAATGCAAGAGTGTCACAATGCAGAGTGTCACAATGCAGAGTGTCACAGTGCCAGTGTCACAATACCAGTGTGTCAAAATGCAGAGTGTCACAATGCTAGAGTGTCACAAGGCAGAGTGTCACAATGCCAGAGTGTAACAAAGCCAGAGTGTCACAACACCAGTGTGCCACAATGTCAGAATTTCAAAATGCAAAGTGTCACAGTGTCAGTGTCACAATGCAGGGGGCCACAATGACAGAGTGTCACAATGCAGAGTGTCACAATTCAGAGTGTCACAATTCAGAGTGCCACAGTACCAGAGTGTCACAATGTCACAGTGTCACAATGCCAGAGTGTCTCACTACAGAGCGTCACAATGCAGAGGGCCACAATGCCAGAATGATACAATTCAGAGTGTCACAGTGCCAGAGTGTCACAATTCCGAGTGTCAAAATGCCAGAGTGTCACAAGGCAGAGTGCCACAATTCCAGAGTGTCACAATGCCAGAGTGTCACAGTGCCAGAGTTTCACAATGCAGAGTGTCACAATGCAGAGGGTCACAATGCCAGAGTGTCACAATGCCAGAGTGTCACATTGCCAGAGTTTCACAATGCAGAGTGTCACAATGCAGAGGGTCACAATGCAGTGTCACAATGCCAGAGTGTCACAAGGCAGAGTGTCACAAGGCAGAGGGTCACAATGCCAGAGTGTCACAAGGCAGAGTGTCACAAGGCAGAGGGTCACAATGCCAGAGTGATACAATTCAGAGTGCCAAAATGCCAGAGTGCCACAATGCAGAGTGTCACAATACCAGAGTGCCACATTGCCAGAGTTTCACAATGCAGAGCGTCACAGTTTCAGAATGCCACAATGCTAGAGTGTCACAATGCAGGGGCCCACAATGCCAGAGTGTCGCAATTCAGAGTGCCACAATGCCAGAGTGTCACAATTCAAAGTGTCACGTGCCAGAGTGTCACAATGCAGAGTGTAACAAGGCAGAGGGCCACAATGCCAGAGTGATACAATTCAAAGTGTCACATGTCAGAGTGTCACAATGCCAGAGTGTCACAATTCAGAGAGTCACAATTCAGAGTGTTATAATTCAGAGTGTCAAAGTGCCAGTGTCACAATGCCAGAGTGTCAAAATGCCAGTGTCACAAGGCAGAGTGCCACAATTCCAGAATGTCACAATGCCAGAGTGCCACATTGCCAGAGTTTGACAATGCAAAGTGTCACAATGCAGAATGTCACAATGCCAGAGTGATTCAATTCAGACTGCCACAATGCCAGAGTGTCACAATGCAGAGTCTCGCAATTCAGAGTGTTACAATGCCTAAGTGTCACAAAGCAGAGTGCCACATTTCCAGAGTGTCAAAATGCGGAGTGTCAGAATGTCAGAGTGCCACAATGCCAAAGTGTCACAATTCAGAGTGTCACAATTCAGAGTGTCACAATTCAGAGTGTCGCAATGCCAGACAACCATAATGCAGAGTGCCACAATGCCAGAGTGTCACAATGCCAGAGTTTCACAATGCAAAGTGTCACAGTGTCAGAGTGTCACAATGCTAGAGTGACAAAATGCAGAGTGTCACAATGCCAGAATGTCACCAGGCCAGAGTGTCACAATGCCAGAGTGTCACAAGGCAGAGTGCCACAATTCCAGAGTGTCACAATGCCAGAGTGCCACATTGCCAGAGTTTCAGAATGCAAAGTGCCACAGTGTCAGTGTCACAATGTTAGAGTGTCACAATGCAGGAGGCCACAATGACAGAGTGTCAGAATAAAAAGTGTTACAATTCAGACTGCCACAATGCCAGAGTGTCACAATGCAGAGTCTCGCAATTCAGAGTGTTACAATGCCTAAGTGTCACAAAGCAGAGTGCCACAATTCCAGAGTGTCACAATGCGGAGTGTCAGAATGTCAGAGTGCCACAATGCCAAAGTGTCACAATTCAGAGTGTCACAATTCAGAGTGTCGCAATGCCAGACAACCATAATGCAGAGTGCCACAATGCCAGAGTGTCACAATGCCAGAGTTTCACAATGCAAAGTGTCACAGTGTCAGAGTGTCACAATGCTAGAGTGACAAAATGCAGAGTGTCACAATGCCAGAATGTCACCAGGCCAGAGTGTCACAATGCCAGAGTGTCACAAGGCAGAGTGCCACAATTCCAGAGTGTCACAATGCCAGAGTGCCACATTGCCAGAGTTTCACATTGCAAAGTGTCACTGTGTCAGAGTGTCACAATGCAAGAGTGTCACAATGCAGAGGGTCACAATGCAGAGTGACACAATTCCAGAGTGTCACAATGCCAGAGTGCCACATTGCCAGAGTTTCAGAATGCAAAGTGTCACAGTGTCAGTGTCACAATGTTAGAGTGTCACAATGTAGGAGGCCACAATGACAGAGTGTCAGAATAAAAAGTGTTACAATTCAGAGTGCCACAATGCCAGAGTGTCACAATTCAAAGAGTCACATGCTAGAGTGACACAATGCAGAGTGTCACAATATAGAGTGTCACAATTCAGTGTGACACAATACAGAGGTTCACAATTCCAGAATGTCACAATGCCAGTGTCACAATACGAGTGTCACAATGCAGAGTGTCACAATGCAGAGTGTCATAATGTCAGAGTGTCACAGTGCCAGAGTGCCACAATTCCAGTGTCACAATGACAGAGTGCCACAATGACAGAGTGCCACATTGCCACAGTTTCACAATGCAAAGTGTCACAGTGTCAGAGTGCCACAATGCTAGAGTGTCACAGTGCAGTGTCACAGTGCCAGAGTGCCGCAATTCAGAGTGTTACAATTGAGAGTGTCACAATGCAGAGTGCCACAATGCAGAGTGTCACAATGCAGAGAGCCACAATGCCAGAGTGATACAATTCAGAGTGTCACAATGCCAGAATGTCACCAGGCCAGAGTGTCACAATGCCAGAGTGTCACAAGGCAGAGTGCCACAATTCCAGAGTGTCACAATGCCAGAGTGCCACATTGCCAGAGTTTCACAATGCAAAGTGTCACTGTGTCAGAGTGTCACAATGCAAGAGTGTCACAATGCAGAGGGTCACAATGCAGAGTGACACAATTCCAGAGTGTCACAATGCCAGAGTGCCACATTGCCAGAGTTTCAGAATGCAAAGTGCCACAGTGTCAGTGTCACAATGTTAGAGTGTCACAATGCAGGAGGCCACAATGACAGAGTGTCAGAATAAAAAGTGTTACAATTCAGAGTGCCACAATGCCAGAGTGTCACAATGCAGAGTCTCGCAATTCAGAGTGTTACAATGCCTGTGTCACAAAGCAGAGTGCCACATTTCCAGAGTGTCAAAATGCGGAGTGTCAGAATGTCAGAGTGCCACAATGCCAAAGTGTCACAATTCAGAGTGTCACAATTCAGAGTGTCGCAATGCCAGACAACCATAATGCAGAGTGCCACAATGCCAGTGTCACAATGCCAGAGTTTCACAATGCAAAGTGTCACAGTGTCAGAGTGTCACAATGCTAGAGTGACAAAATGCAGAGTGTCACAATGCCAGAATGTCACCAGGCCAGAGTGTCACAATGCCAGAGTGTCACAAGGCAGAGTGCCACAATTCCAGAGTGTCACAATGCCAGAGTGCCACATTGCCAGAGTTTCAGAATGCAAAGTGCCACAGTGTCAGTGTCACAATGTTAGAGTGTCACAATGCAGAGTGTCATAATGCAGAGTGCCACAATGCCAGAGTGTCACAAGGCAGAGTGTCACAATGCCAGTGTCACATTGCAGAGTGTCACAAGGCAGAGTGTTACAATGAAGAGTGCCACAATGGAGAGTGTCACAATGCCGAGTGTCACAATGCCAGAGTGTCACAATACAGAGTACCACAGTGCCAGAGTGTCAGAATGCCAGAGTGTCACAATGCAGAGCGTCACAATGCAGAGGGCATTAATGCCAGAATGATACAATTCAGAGTGCCACAATGCCAGAGTGTCACAATTCAGAGTGTCACAATTCAGTGTTACAATTCAGAGTGCCAGAGTGCCAGAGTGTCACAAGGCAGAGTGCCACAATTCCAGACTGTCACAATGGCAGTGTGTCACATTACCAGAGTTTAACAATGCAAAGTGTCACAAGGCAGAGTGTCACAATGCTAGAGCGTCACAATGCAGGGGGCCACAATGACAGAGTGTCACAATGCAGAGTGCCACAATGCCAGAGTGTCCCAATGCAGTGTCATAATGCAGAGTGCCACAATGCCAGAATGTCGCAATGCAGAGTGTCACAGTGTCAGAGTGTCACAATGCCAGAGTGCCGCAATGCCAGAGTGCCACAATGCAGAGTGTCATAATGCAGAGTGCCACAATGCCAGAGTGTCACAAGGCAGAGTGTCACAATGCCAGAGTGTCACATTGCAGAGTGTCACAATGCAGAGTGTCAAACGAGGAGTGTCATAATGTCAGAGTGCCACAATGTCAGAGTGCCACAATGCCAGTGTGTCACAATATAGAGCGTCACAATTCATCATGTCACAATGCAGAGGTTCACAATGCCAGAATGTCAAAATGCCAGAGTGTCAGAATGCAGAGTGTCACAATGCCAGAGTGTCACAAGGCAGAGTGTCACAGTGTCAGTGACACAATACCAGTGTCACAATGCAGTGTCACATGCCAGAGTGACACAATTCAGTCTGCCACAATGCCAGAGTCACAATGCAGAGTGTCATAAAGCAGAGTGCCACAATCCAGTGTCACAATGTCAGAGTGCCACAATGCCTGAGTGACGCAATTCAGATTGCCACAATGCAGTGTCTCAATGCAGAGTGTCACAATACCAGAGTGTCACAATGAAAGAGTGCCACAATGTCAGTGTCACAAAGCAGAGTGTCAAAATGCCAGTGTCACAAGGCAGAGAGTCACAATTCCAGAGTGTCACAATACCAGAGTGCCACACTGCCAGAGTTTCACAATGCAAAGTATCATAGTGTCAGAGTGTCACAATGCAGTGTCACAATGTCAGTGTCACAATGCCAGAGTGCCACAATGCCAGAGTGCCACAATGCCAGAATGATACAATTCAGAGCGTCACAGTGCCAGAGTGTCACAGTGTCAGAGTGTCACAATGCCAGAGTGTCACAAGGCAGAGTGCCACAATTCCAGAGTGTCACAATGCCAGAGTGCCACATTGCCAGAGTTTCACAATGCAAAGTGTCACAATGCCAGTGTCACATTGCAGAGTGTCACAATGCAGGGGGCCACAATGACAGAGTGTCACAATGCAGAGTGTCACAATTCAGAGTGTCACAATGCCAGAGTGTCCCAATGCAGAGTGCCACAATGCTAGAATGTCACAATGCAGAGTGTCACAATGCAGAGTGTCACAATGCCAGAGTGACGCAATTCAGAGTGCTACAATGCAGCGTGTCACAATGCCAGAGTGTTACAAGTCCAGAGTGTCACAATGCCAGAGTGGTACAATACCAGAGTGTCACAATGCAGAGTGTCACAGTGTCAGTGTCACAATACCAGTGTCACAATGCCAGAGTGTCACAATACAAGAGTGTCACAATGCAGAGAGTCACAGTGTCAGTGTCACAATACCAGTGTCACAATGCCTGAGTGCCACAGTGTCAGAGTGTCACAATGCAGAGTGTCATAATGCAGAGTGTCACAATGCCAGAGTGTCTGTGATAGCATCCATGGAAATGTTTATGGATCTGTCACGAGCCCATTGGTATGTTGCGTCTCTGCCTTGATGTCCTGATGAATCGTGAGCCCACCGAGCTAAGAATATCTCACCTCGGTGTTTCCAGTCGAGATCAAGATTAGAGTCCATGTCTACTTGAGAAACTCTTGCAGCTAGATCTGCCTGATGGTTGTGTTGCTGTTCCTCAGTAGCTTTGCTCTTAGGAATGTGAGCATCAATGTGTCTCACTTTCACTGGAATTCTCTCGATTCGGTCAGCAATGTCCTGCCATAGGTTGGCTGCCCAAATGGGTTTTCCTTTTCTCTGCCAACCATTCTTCTTCCAGTTCTTTAGCCAACCCCATAGAGCATTGGCTACCATCCATGAGTCGGTGTAGAGATAAAGCTTTGGCCATCTCTCACGTTCAGCTACGTCGAGCTAGCTGGACAGCTTTTACCTCTGCGAACTGACTGGATTCTCCTTCTCCATCTTTCGCCTCTGCAACTCGGCGTGTTGGACTCCACACTGCAGACTTCCACCTTCGCTTGTTTCCAACAAGACGACAGGAACCGTCTGTGAACAAAGCATATTTCTTTTCATCATCAGAAAGGTCATTGTAAGGAGGAGCTTCCTCAGCACGAGTTACTTTCTCCTCTGGAGGTTTAGCACAGTTGATACCTTCAGGCCAACTTGAGATCACCTCCACTAGACCAGGTCTTTCAAGATTTCCCATTCGAGCTCTCTGTGTTATCAGAGCCATCCACTTAGACCATGTGGAGTCTGTGGCATGATGTGGTGTGGAACCTTTGCCTTTGAACATCCAATTCAAAACTGGTAATCTGGGAGCTAAGAGAAGTTGTGATTCAGTTCCAATCACTTCAGAGGATGCTTTCACTCCTTCATAGGCAGCTAGAATTTCTTTCTCTGTTGGAGTGTAGTTAGCCTCTGAACCTCTGTAACCTCGACTCCAGAAACCAAGAGGTCGTCCACGTGTCTCACCTGGAGCTTTTTGCCACAGGCACCAGGTTGGACCATTGTCACTTGCAGCCGTGTACAAAATGTTCTTAATGTCTGGACCATCTCGGACAGGTCCCAGACCCATTGCTTGAATTACCTCTTGCTTTATCTGGTCAAAGGCTGCTTGTTGTTCAGGTCCCCAGTGGAAATGGTTTCTCTTTCGAGTTACATCATACAGAGGTTTCACAATCTGACTGTATCCAGGAATGTGCAGTCTCCAAAATCCCACTATCCCCAAGAAACGTAGGGTCTCTTGCTTGTTTGTGGGACTTGCCATGGTAGAGACTCTATTTACCACATCCACTGGAATGTGTCGGCGTCCATCCTGCCATCGCACTCCCAGAAACTGAATCTCTGTGGTAGGTCCTTTCACCTTGTCTCGTTTGATGGCAAAACCTGCATTCAGAAGAATGTCAATGATTTTGTTACCTTTCTCGAAGACCTCCTCAGCAGTTTTACCCCAGACAATGATATCATCGATGAACTGGATATGTTCTGGAGCCCCACGTTGGGCGCCAATAAAAAAAAAATGTGGTGGGTGAAAGGGTAAGGCCGAGAAGCCTCTTCCCTTCCCCCTTGTAAGGTAAAAGGGAAAGAAAAATTGAAGGGAAAGGAAAAAAAAACTCACCAGCCGAATTAGCAAAGCAGTGGAGCTATATTTACAAAGCAGTGTAGGGTTTTGCAGGGGAATATTTACAAATTTACAATATCTACAATATATACAAAGATATACAGCAGTGTAACACAGAAATGAGAGTAACCCCCCTCGGCCGAGGGGGATCCTCACCTCCGCTCTCCCCTCTCTTCCCCCCTTTCCCCAGAATAGTTCGGAAAAGAAGGAGAAAGAAGAAAGAAAGAAGTTAAAAGCAGTTTGTGTTAATTAGAAGCAGTTACAGGCCTGGTTATCTTATCAAGTCTTCAAGGCCGGAGCCTTGGCAGAAAGCCCAGCACAGGGGAGCTGCTGCCTAGAGAAGATGCGGAAGCAAGAGTGACAGAGAAGTGCTGGGAATGCCCACTTCACTCTCAGGCCAGATAGTGCTTCCTCCCACTCAACCAATGAAAATTAGTTTAGAGTATTCCTTCCGTTTACCAACTTCCGTCCACCATATTCCCTTTCTTAAAGGGACACCGTCAACCGGGCACAGTGTCACAAGGCAGAGTGTCACAATGCCAGTGTCACATTGCAGAGTGTCACAAGGCAGAGGGCCACAATGCCAGAGTGATACAATTCAGAGTGCCAAAATTCCAGAGTGTCACAATACAGAGTGTCAAAAGTGGAGTGTCACAATGTCAGAGTGCCACAATGCCAGAGTGCCACAATATAGAGTGTCACAATTCATTGTGTCACAATGCAGAGGTTCCCAATGCCAGAATGTCAAAATGCCAGAGTGTCAGAATGCAGAGTGTCACAATGCCAGACTGTCAAAAGTCAGAGGGTCACAGTGTCAGTGTCACAATACCAGTGTCACAATGCAGTGTCACATGCCAGAGTGACACAATTCAGACTGCCACAATGCCAGAGTGTCACAATGCAGAGTGTCATAAAGCAGAGTGCCACAATGCCAGAGTGTCACAATGCAGAGTGTCACAATTCACAGTGTCACAATGCCAGAGTGTCACAATCCAGAGTGTCACAAGGCAGAGTGCCACAATGCCAGAGTGCCACAATGCCAGAATGATACAATTCAGAGTGCCACAATGCCAGTGTCACAATTCAGAGTGTCACAATTTAGAGTGTTACAATTCAGAGCGTCACAGTGCCAGAGTGTCACAAGGCAGAGTGCCACAATTCCAGAGTGCCACAATTCCAGAGTGTCACAATGCCAGAGTGCCACATTGCCAGAGTTTCACAATGCAAAGTGTCACAATGCCAGAGTGTCACAATGCTAGAGTGTTACAATGCAGGGGGCCACAATGACAGAGTGTCCCAATGCAGAGTGTCATAATGCAGAGTGCCAGAATGCCAGAATGTCACAATGCAGAGTGTCACAATGCAGAGTGTCACAATGCCAGAGTGACGCAATTCAGAGTGCTACAATGCAGCGTGTCACAATGCCAGAGTGTTACAAGTCCAGAGTGTCACAATGCCAGAGTGGCACAATACCAGAGTGTCACAATGCAGAGTATTACAGTGTCAGAGTGTCACAATACAGTGTCACAGTGTCAGTGTCACAATACCAGTGTCACAAAGCAGAGTGCCACAATTCCAGAGTGTCACAATGCGGAGTGTCAGAATGTCAGTGCCACAATGCCAAAGTGTCACAATTCAGAGTGTCACAATTCAGAGTGTCGCAATGCCAGACAACCATAATGCAGAGTGCCACAATGCCAGAGTGTCACAATGCCAGAGTTTCACAATGCAAAGTGTCACAGTGTCAGAGTGTCACAATGCTAGAGTGACAAAATGCAGAGTGTCACAATGCCAGAATGTCACCAGGCCAGAGTGTCACAATGCCAGAGTGTCACAAGGCAGAGTGCCACAATTCCAGAGTGTCACAATGCCAGAGTGCCACATTGCCAGAGTTTCACATTGCAAAGTGTCACTGTGTCAGAGTGTCACAATGCAAGAGTGTCACAATGCAGAGGGTCACAATGCAGAGTGACACAATTCCAGAGTGTCACAATGCCAGAGTGCCACATTGCCAGAGTTTCAGAATGCAAAGTGTCACAGTGTCAGTGTCACAATGTTAGAGTGTCACAATGTAGGAGGCCACAATGACAGAGTGTCAGAATAAAAAGTGTTACAATTCAGAGTGCCACAATGCCAGAGTGTCACAATTCAAAGAGTCACATGCTAGAGTGACACAATGCAGAGTGTCACAATATAGAGTGTCACAATTCAGTGTGACACAATACAGAGGTTCACAATTCCAGAATGTCACAATGCCAGTGTCACAATACGAGTGTCACAATGCAGAGTGTCACAATGCAGAGTGTCATAATGTCAGAGTGTCACAGTGCCAGAGTGCCACAATTCCAGTGTCACAATGACAGAGTGCCACAATGACAGAGTGCCACATTGCCACAGTTTCACAATGCAAAGTGTCACAGTGTCAGAGTGCCACAATGCTAGAGTGTCACAGTGCAGTGTCACAGTGCCAGAGTGCCGCAATTCAGAGTGTTACAATTGAGAGTGTCACAATGCAGAGTGCCACAATGCAGAGTGTCACAATGCAGAGAGCCACAATGCCAGAGTGATACAATTCAGAGTGTCAAAATGCCAGAGTGTCACAATGCAGAGTGTCAAAAGTGGAGTGTCACAATGTCAGAGTGCCGCAACGCCAGAGTGTCACAATTGAAAGTGACACAATTCAGAGTGTTACAATTCAGAGTGTCACAAAGCCAGAGTGTCACAATGTCAGAGTGCCACAATTCCAGAATGTCACAATGCCAGAGTGCCACATTGCCAGAGTTTCACAATGAAAAGTGTGACAGTGTCAGAGTGCCATAATGCTAGAGTGTCACAATGCAGGGGGCCACAATGACAGAGTGCCACAATGCCAGAATATCACAATGCAGAATGTCACAGTGTCAGAGTGTCACAATGCAGAATGTCACAATGCCAGAGTGATACAATTCAGAGTGCCACAATGCCAGAGTGTCACAATGTGGAGCGTCATAATGCAGAGTGTCACAATGTCAGAGTGCCACAATGCCAGAGTGTCACAATGCAGTGTCACAATTCAGAGTGTCACAATGCCAGAGTGTCACAATGCAGAGTGCCACAAGGCAGAGTGCCCACAATTTCAGAGTGTCAAAATGCCAGAGCGTCAGAATGCAGTGTCACAATGCAGAGTGTCACAATGCAGAGTGTCACAATGTAGAGGGCCAAAATGCCAGAGTGCCACAATGCCAGAGAGTCACAATGCAGAGTGTCACAATGCAGAGTGTCACAAGGCAGAGTGCCACAATTCCAGAGTGTCACAATACCAGAGTGATGCAATTCAGAGTGCCACAATGCAGTGTCTCAATGCAGAGTGTCATAATGCCAGAGTGTCTCAATGAAAGAGTGCCACAATTCCAGAGTGTCACAATGCAGAGTGTCACAGTGCCAGTGTCACAATACCAGTGTGCCACAATGTCAGAGTTTCACAATGCAAAGTGTCACAGTGTCAGAGTGTCACAATGCAGGGGACCACAATGACCGAGTGTCACAATGCAGAGTGACACAATGCAGAGTGTCACAATTCAGAGTGTTACAATTCAGAGTGTCACAGTACCAGAGTGTCACAATGTCACAGTGTCACAATACCAGAGTGTCACAATACAGAGCGTCACAATGCAGAGGGCCACAATGCCAGAATGATACAATTCAGAGTGCCTCAATGCCAGAGTGTCACAATTCAGAGTGTCACAATTCAGTGTTACAATTCAGAGTGTCACAGTGCCAGAGTGTCACTATGTCAGAGTGTCAAAATGCCAGAGTGTCACAAGGCAGAGTGCCACAATTCCAGAGTGTCACATTGCCAGAGTTTCACAATGCAGAGTGTCACAATGCAGGGGGCCACAATGCCAGAGTGTCGCAATTCAGAGTGCCACAATGCCAGAGTGTCACAATTCAAAATGTCGCGTGCCAGAGTGTCACAATGCAGTGTCACACTGCCAGAGTGACGCAATTCAGAGTGCCACAATGCCAGAGTGTCTACAATGCAGTGTCATTATGCAGAGTGCCACAACGCCAGAGTGTCACAATGCAGAGTCTCTCAATGCAGAGTGTCACAGTGTCAGAGTGTCACAGTGTCAGAGTGTCACAATGTCAGAGTGTCACAATGCAGAGTGTCACAATGCAGGGGGCCACAATGCCAGAGTGCCGCAATTCAGAGTGCCACAATGCCAGAGTGTCACAATTCAAAATGTCGCGTGCCAGAGTGTCACAATGCAGAGTGTCACAAGGCAGAGGGCCACAATGACAGAGTGTCACAATTCAAAGTGTCACATGCCAGAGTGCCACAATGCCAGAGTGTCACAATTCAAAGTGCCACAATGCCAGAGTGTCACAATTCAGAGTGTCCCAATTCAGAGTGTTACAATTCAGAGTGTCACAGTGCCTGACTGTCACAATGCCAGAGTGTCACAAGGCAGAGTGTCACAATGCCAGAGTGTCACATTGCCAGAGTTTCGCAATGCAAAGTGTCACAGTGTCAGAGTGTCACAATGCTATAGTGTCACAATGCAGTGTCACACTGCCAGAGTGACGCAATTCAGAGTGCCACAATGCCAGTGTCTACAATGCAGAGTGTCATTATGCAGAGTGCCACAATTCCAGAGTGTCACAATGCAGAGTGTCAGAATGAAGAGTGTCACAATGCCACAGTGTCACAAGGCCATAGTGCCACAATGTCAGAGTGTCACATTTCAAAGTGTCACATGCCAGATTGTCACAATGCCGAGTTTCACAATGGCAGAGAGTCACAATGTCTGAGTGTCACAGTGTCAGAATGTCACAATGCAGAGTGTCGCATTGTTGAGTGACACAATGTCAGAGAGTCCCAATGCCAGACTCTCACACTGCCAGAGTATTGCAGTGCCAGAATGTCACAATGGCAGATTGTCAGAATACAGAGTGTTACAGTGGAGAGAGTCACAGGGTCAGAGTGTCACAATGCAGAGTGTCACAGGGTCAGAGTGACACAATACCAGTGTGCCACAATGTCAGAGTTTCACAATGCCAAGTGTCACAATGCAGAGTGTCACAATGCAGAGTGTTACAGTGGAGAGTGTCACCGGGTCAGAGTGACACAATCTAGAGTGTCACAAGGCAGAGTTTCACAATGCCAGAGTGCCACAATGTCAGAGTGCCACAATGCTGAGTGTCACAATGGCAGAGTGTCACAATGAAGAGTGTCACAGTGCCAGAGTGTCAGAATTCCAGAGTGTCACAGTGCCAGAGTGTGACAGTGCCAGAGTGTCAGAATGCAGAGTGTTACAGTGCCAGAGTGCCACAATGCCAGAATGTCACAATGCCAGAGTGTCACAATGCAGATTTTCACCGTGCCAGAGTGTCACAAAGCCTGAGTGTCACAATTGTAGAGTGTCATAATGCTGAGTGTCACAATGGCAGTGTGTCACAATGCCTGAGTGTCAGAATGCAGAGTGTCACAATACTGAGTGTCGCAATGCTGTTTCACAGTGCCAGGTGTCACAATGCAGTGTGTCACAATGCCAGAGTGCCAGAATGCCAGAGTGCCAGAATGGCAGAGTCACAATGCAGGGTGTCACAATGCCAGAGTGCCACAATGCCAGAGTGCCACAGTGCCAGAGTGTCACCATGCAGAGTGCCATAAAGCAGAGTGTCAAAGTGCCAGAGTGCCACAGTGCCTCAGTACCACAATGCCAGAGTGTCACAATGCTGAGTGTCACTATGCCAGAGTGCCTGAATGCCAGAGTGCCTGTGAGAGTCTAATAAGTTTGTCTCTCTCTATGTGAGTCAACAAAGATAAAGTGATAGCAGAGCCACTGGAAAGAAGGTGGAAAGAATCCTGTCCACCAATCCTGGATGCAAATCAGCTTGTGATTGCATCGTGATAACACGGGACTACAACAATGGACCCAAGGACCCAGCCATCAGGCTTTCTGGGCAGGGTGGAGAATGTGCAAAAGGCTGCATGCCTGCAGATGATTTATGAAAGGGAACTAAAACATCATTTTGAATCTCCCCTTTCTGTCCTGGTGGATGCAAACAGAATGACTCCTTTGATCAGGGGTCTCCCTGACTTGCTTAAAATAAGAGGTATCCAGCTCCAAAAAGATATAGCTAATACCCCACTTTCTTCCAGGACATGGCAAGACGTGGGGAGGGAGTTGTTAGATTATTCTAGGCAGTATAGTATACCTGAGGAAATTAAAAAACCTCAAACTAGAGGCTTGAGACATGTGAAAATGACTCACCCACCAAGCCCCCAGGGCCAGATGCGCCGTATTCCTAGTAGGCACCTGGCTAGGGGCAGGGAACACTTGACTACCCGGCAATATTGGTGGGGGATGGGTCGGGAGAAAGGTATTCCAAAAGAAGTGGTTGATGGGGTAGCCACGAGACAACTACAAATCATTGTGCAATGTTGGCCCGAGCCTAAAAAGAGGGCTGAGGTCACTGCTCCCCTCTTGGTGGGACCATTTGGTGAATTGAGGGGTATGCACCCCAGGGCAACCAAGGGCTTCACTTCTCAGTGGTGAATTGGGGGGTGAAGCATGAGTCAGGAGATCACCAAAAAATTGTACTTGGTTTGGAAAAAGGCTTTTGTGTTTAGCTTGGCTTTGAGAGAACCTGAAACAACGATACTTACAGGCCCATTCAAAGTAATTATCACCTGAGAGGGTGGCTCTGAATGGTAACCTGGAAATACCAGTTTTGTATGTTTCAAGGTTGTGTTTCTTATTTAAGTTCTAATGCTAAATTTAAGTTCTAATGCTGAAGACTACCTGATGTATTGTCAGAAGGACTTGTCTTGCTACAATATGGAAGACTTCTCAAGTTTTGCATCACAGAAGACATCTCTTCAAGGACTGTACTTTTCATAACCCCGCAGATATTCAGATCTGGACGGAAGCT
The DNA here is from genome assembly GCA_011125475.1 of Melanerpes aurifrons. NCBI lineage: Eukaryota > Metazoa > Chordata > Aves > Piciformes > Picidae > Melanerpes > Melanerpes aurifrons. The sequence continues at coordinate 587,260 of WWNC01000077.1, read as the reverse complement.
CTCACTTCAATTCCAAACTGAAGGACTGACGGGGTGTGGGGGGGTATGGGTTTGTTTGTTCTCCTGGCTTCCAGGAGGAACAAGGATGCATTCACCTTGTGTAATTACCTGGTTTAATTTTGTTATATTTTGTTAGCATTGTCAATCTTGTATAAATCCCTGTTGCATACAGTGATTCAACATGTAGTGTCCAATATGCAGTTTGTGTCTAATGATGGTGTACAACAGATTTGTGCCATTAGCCAATCAAAACTTATGTCTATTGCAAAAATGGTTTAAAACTTCTTTCCTTTCTTTTCCACTTCTTTCCTTTCTTTTCTTTCTTTCTTCCTTTTATCTTTGATTGACGGGGTCGTGTGAGAGTCTAATAAGTTTGTCTCTCTCTATGTGAGTCAACAAAGATAAAGTGATAGCAGAGCCACTGGAAAGAAGGTGGAAAGAATCCTGTCCACCAATCCTGGATGCAAATCAGCTTGTGATTGCATCGTGATAACACGGGACTACAACAATGGACCCAAGGACCCAGCCATCAGGCTTTCTGGGCAGGGTGGTTTCCGCCCATCAAGTAAATACCTGACATACCAACACCTGCCTGAGGACTGAAAAACTGTATAAAAGACTTGAGCAACTACTGGTTTGTAGAGAGAAACAGAAGAGAGAAACAGAGGAGAGAAACAGAGGAGAAAAACGGGGAGAAAAAACGGAGATGAAGGAAAACACAGGAGACGGGCCAGGCCGCTGAGAAGCTGGGACAATGCTGTTCCGGAGAAAAGAAGCTGCCCGGAGGACCACAGCTCCAGTCAAATCCTCAGCACCCTTTCTCTACAGACCCAGGCTGCCCAGAGGAGCCTCAGCACTGTTCCTGTATCAACCCAACATCTCCCCAGAGGACCACAGCTGTTCTCCAGCAAAAGCCTTACCACGGTTTCTCTACAAACCCAACACCTCCTGCAGCACCTTTCATCCACAGACTTTAGCCTCATCACTGTTCCTGTATCAACCCAACATCTCCCCAGAGGACCACAGCTGTTAGCCTCACCACGGTTTCTCTACAAACCCAACACCTCCTGCAGCACCTTTCCTCCACAGACTTTAACTGTCTTGGGGGGGATGAGGGGTGTGGTAATATAATTCCTTTCCTCTTCTCTATGTCCACTTTATTTCTCTTTTCTCCCTCTCCCCTTTCTTATGTCCACTTCAGTTATGTAATAAATAGTCTAGCTGTTGATACTTTGGCCTCGTTTGTGCCTTTAATTTCACAACATGGGAATATTTAAAAGAACTGTGTCTCCGGACCGAGACATCTAATGTCTCCGGACCGTGACAGTGCCACAATGGCAGAGTCACAATGCCTGAGTGTCACAATTCCAGAGTGTCACAATGAGTGAGTGTCAACAACGCCACAGTGTCACAATGCAGAGTGTCACAATGCCAGAGTGTCACAATGCCAGAGTGTCACAGTGCCAGAGTGTCACAATACAGAGTGTCACAATACAGAGTGTCACAATGCCAGAGTGTCGCAGTGCCAGAGTACCGCAATGCCAGAGTGCCAAAATGTCACATTGTCACTATGCAGAGTGTCACAATGCCACGGTGTCACAGGGCCAGAGTGCCACAGTGCATAGTGGGACAATGCCACAGTTGCACATTGTCAGAGTTTCATAATGCAGAATGTGAGAGTGCCAGTGTGTCACAATGCAGAGTATTACAATGAAGAGTGCCACAATGGAGAGTGTCACAATGCCAGAGTGTCACAATGCAGAGTGTCACAATGTAGAGTGCCACAATGCCAGTGTCACTAAGCCAGATTTTCACAATTCAGAGTGCCACAATGCTGAGTGTCACAATGCCAGAGTGTAAAAATGCTAGTGTCAGAATGCTGAGTGTCGCAATGCAGAGTGTCACAGTGCCAGTGTGCCACAATGCTGAGTGTCCGAATGCAGAGTCTCACAATTCATATTGCCACAATGCCAGAATGTCAAAATGCCAGTGTCACAATGTCTGAGTGTGACAATGCAGAGTGTCGCAGTGCCAAATTGTCACAATGCTGAGTGTCACAATGCAGAGTGTCACAATTCAGAGTGCCACACTGCTGAGTGTCGCAATTCTATGTCAGAGTGACAGACTGCCTCACTGCTGAGTGTCAAAATGGCAGTGTGTCACAATGCAGAGTGTCATAATGCCAGTGTCACAGTGCCAGAGTGTCACAATGCTGACGTTCACAATGCACAGTACCATAATGCCAGAGTGTCACAATGCTCAGTGTAACAACGGCGGCGCGTCACAAAGCAGAGTGTCACAATGCACAGTACCACAATGCCAGAGTGTCACAATTCAAAGTGTCACAATGCAGAGTGTCACAATGCCACAGTACCACAATGGAAAGTGTCATAGTGCCGAGTGCCACAATGGTATAGTGTCACAATGCAGTGTCACAATATCAGTGTCACAATGCCAGAGTGTCACATTGCCAGTGTCAGAATGCCAGACTGTCACTATTCCACAGTGTCACAATGAGTGAGTGTCAACAACGCCACAATGTCACAATGCCAGAGTGTCACAATGCCAGAGTGTCACAAAATAGAGTGTCACAATGCAGAGTGTCACAGTGCCAGAATGTCACTGAGCCAGTGTGTCACAATGCAGAGGACAACATTTCCAGAGTGTGACAGTGCCAGTGTGTCACAATGCCTGAGTGTCAGAATGCAGTGTATCATAATGGAGAGAGTCACAAAGCAGAGTGCCACAGTGCCAGTGTCACAGTGCCAGAGTGTCACAAAATAGAGTGTCACAATGCAGAGTGCCACAAAGCCAGAGTGTCACAATACAGAGTGTCACAAAGCCAGAGTGTCACAATACAGAGTGTCACAATACAGAGTGTCACAATGCCAGAGTGTCACAATGCCAGTGTGTCACAGTGCCTGAGTGCCGCAATGCCAGAGTGCCACAATGGTAGAGTCACAATGCCAGAGTGTCACAATGCATAGTGTCACAATGCCAGAGTGTCACAATGCAGAGTGTCACAATGCAGAGTGTAACAATGCCAGAGTGTCACAATTCAGAGTGTCACAGTGCCAGAGTGTCACAATGCCAGAGTGTAAGAATGCTGAGTGTCGCAATGGCTGTGGGTCACAATGCAGAATGTCACAAAGCCAGAGTGTCACATTTCCAGTGTCACAATTCAGAGTGTCACAGTGCCAGAGTGTCACAAAGCCAGAGTGTCATAATGACCGAGTGTCAGAACGGCAGAGTGCCACAACGTTGAGTGACAAAATGGCAGAGAGTCACAATGCCTGACTGTCACACTGCCAGATTGTCACAATGGCAGAGTGTCACAGTGCCAGAGTGTCACAATGCAGAGTGCCACAGTGACAGTGTGTCACAGTGCCAGAGTGTCACAATGCCAGTGTCACAATGCTGAGTGTCACAATGACAGAGTGTCACGATGAAGAGAGTCACAGTGCTAGAGTGTCAGAATTCCAGAGTGTCACAGCACCAGAGTGTCACAGTGCCAGTGTCTCAATGCAGACCCACAATTCTAGAGTTTCACAGCGCCAGAGTGTCACAATGCAGAGTGTTACAATGCAGAGTGTCACAGTGCCAGGGTGTCACAATGCCAGAGTGTCGCAATACAGAGTACCACAGTGCCAGAGTGTAACATTTGCAGAGTGTCTCAATGCAGAGTGTCACAATTCAACAGTGTCACAATTCAGAGTGCCAGAATGTCAGAGTGTCAAAGTGCCTGAGTGTGCAATGCCAGAGTGTCACAATGCATAGTGGGACAATGCCACAGTGGCACAATGCCAGAGTTTCATAACGCAGAATGTGAGAGTGCCAGTGTGTCACAATGCAGAGTGTTACAATGAAGAGTGCCACAATTCCAGTGTCACAATGCCAGCGTCACAATTCCAGAGAGTTCCAGTGACAGAGTGTGCAATACCAGAGTGTCACAATACAGAGTACCACAGTGCCAGAGTGTCAGAATGCCAGAGTGTCACAATGCAGAGTGTCACAATGCAGAGTGTCGCAATTGCAGGGAGTCACAGTGCCAGAGTGTCACAGTGCCAGGGTGTCACAGTGCCAGAGTGTCACAGTGCCAGAGTGTCTCAATGCAGAGTCACAATTCTAGAGTTTCACAGCGCCAGAGTGTCATAATACAGAGTGTTACAATGCAGAGTGTCACAGTGCCAGAGTGTCACCATGTCAGAGTCACAGTGCCAGAGTGTCACAAGGCCAGAGTGTCAGAATGCAGAGTATCACAATGCCAGAGTGTCACAGTGCTGAGTGTCAAAATGCTGAGTGTCATATTGCCAGTGTCACAATGCCAGAGTGTCACAACACAGAGCGCAACAGTGCAGAATGCCACAATGCTAGAGTGCCACAATGAAGATTGACACAGTGCCAGAGTGTCACAATGCAGTGTCACAATGCAGAGTGTCACAGTGCCAGAGTGTCACAATGAAGAGTGTCACGATGCAGAGTGTCACAGTGCCACAGTGTCACAATGCCAGAGTGTGCAAAGCAAGAGTGTCACAGCGCCACAGTGTCACAGTGCTAGAGTGTCACAGTGCCAGAGTGTCACAATGCAGAGTCTCTCAATGCAGAGTGTCACATTGCCAGAGTGTCACAATGCAGAGTGTCACAGGGCCAGGAAGTCAAATTGCCAGAGTGTCACAATGCAGAGTGTCACAGTGCCAGGGTGTCACAGTGCCAGAGTGTCTCAATGCAGAGTCACAATTCTAGAGTTTCACAGCGCCAGAGTGTCACAATGCAGAGTGTTACAAAGCAGAGTGTCACAATACAGAGTACCACAGTGCCAGAGTGTCAGAATGCCAGAGTGTCACAATGCAGAGTGTCACAATTGCAGGGAGTCACAGTGCCAGAGTGTCAGAATGCAGAGTGTCACAGTGCCAGAGTGTAACAATTGCGGAGTGTCTCAATGCGGAGTGTCACAATTCAGAGTGCCACATTACCAGAGTGTCAAAGTGCCTGAGTGTGCAATGCCAGAGTGTCACAATGCATAGTGGGACAATGCCACAGTGGCACAATGCCAGAGTTTCATAACGCAGAATGTGAGAGTGCCAGTGTGTCACAATGCAGAGTGTTACAATGAAGAGTGCCACAATTCCAGTGTCACAATGCCAGTGTCACAATTCCAGAGAGTTCCACTGACAGAGTGTGCAATACCAGAGTGTCACAATACAGAGTATCACAGTGCCAGAGTGTCAGAATGCCAGAGTGTCACAATGCAGAGTGTCACAATGCAGAGTGTCGCAATTGCAGGGAGTCACAGTGCCAGAGTGTCACAATGCCAGGATGTCACAGTGCTAGAGTGTCACAGTGCCAGAGTGTCACAATGCAGAGTGTCGCAATTGCAGGGAGTCACAGTGCCAGAGTGTCACAGTGCCAGGGTGTCACAGTGCCAGAGTGTCACAGTGCCAGAGTGTCTCAATGCAGAGTCACAATTCTAGAGTTTCACAGCGCCAGAGTGTCATAATACAGAGTGTTACAATGCAGAGTGTCACAGTGCCAGAGTGTCACCATGTCAGAGTCACAGTGCCAGAGTGTCACAAGGCCAGAGTGTCAGAATGCAGAGTATCACAATGCCAGAGTGTCACAGTGCTGAGTGTCAAAATGCTGAGTGTCATATTGCCAGTGTCACAATGCCAGAGTGTCACAACACAGAGCGCAACAGTGCAGAATGCCACAATGCTAGAGTGCCACAATGAAGATTGACACAGTGCCAGAGTGTCACAATGCAGTGTCACAATGCAGAGTGTCACAGTGCCAGAGTGTCACAATGAAGAGTGTCACGATGCAGAGTGTCACAGTGCCACAGTGTCACAATGCCAGAGTGTGCAAAGCAAGAGTGTCACAGCGCCACAGTGTCACAGTGCTAGAGTGTCACAGTGCCAGAGTGTCACAATGCAGAGTCTCTCAATGCAGAGTGTCACATTGCCAGAGTGTCACAATGCAGAGTGTCACAGGGCCAGGAAGTCAAATTGCCAGAGTGTCACAATGCAGAGTGTCACAGTGCCAGGGTGTCACAGTGCCAGAGTGTCTCAATGCAGAGTCACAATTCTAGAGTTTCACAGCGCCAGAGTGTCACAATGCAGAGTGTTACAAAGCAGAGTGTCACAATACAGAGTACCACAGTGCCAGAGTGTCAGAATGCCAGAGTGTCACAATGCAGAGTGTCACAATTGCAGGGAGTCACAGTGCCAGAGTGTCAGAATGCAGAGTGTCACAGTGCCAGAGTGTAACAATTGCGGAGTGTCTCAATGCGGAGTGTCACAATTCAGAGTGCCACATTACCAGAGTGTCAAAGTGCCTGAGTGTGCAATGCCAGAGTGTCACAATGCATAGTGGGACAATGCCACAGTGGCACAATGCCAGAGTTTCATAACGCAGAATGTGAGAGTGCCAGTGTGTCACAATGCAGAGTGTTACAATGAAGAGTGCCACAATTCCAGTGTCACAATGCCAGTGTCACAATTCCAGAGAGTTCCACTGACAGAGTGTGCAATACCAGAGTGTCACAATACAGAGTATCACAGTGCCAGAGTGTCAGAATGCCAGAGTGTCACAATGCAGAGTGTCACAATGCAGAGTGTCGCAATCACAGTGCCAGAGTGTCACAATGCCAGGATGTCACAGTGCTAGAGTGTCACAGTGCCAGAGTGTCACAATGCAGAGTGTCGCAATTGCAGGGAGTCACAGTGCCAGAGTGTCACAGTGCCAGGGTGTCACAGTGCCAGAGTGTCACAGTGCCAGAGTGTCTCAATGCAGAGTCACAATTCTAGAGTTTCACAGCGCCAGAGTGTCATAATACAGAGTGTTACAATGCAGAGTGTCACAGTGCCAGAGTGTCACCATGTCAGAGTCACAGTGCCAGAGTGTCACAAGGCCAGAGTGTCAGAATGCAGAGTATCACAATGCCAGAGTGTCACAGTGCTGAGTGTCAAAATGCTGAGTGTCATATTGCCAGTGTCACAATGCCAGAGTGTCACAACACAGAGCGCAACAGTGCAGAATGCCACAATGCTAGAGTGCCACAATGAAGATTGACACAGTGCCAGAGTGTCACAATGCAGTGTCACAATGCAGAGTGTCACAGTGCCAGAGTGTCACAATGAAGAGTGTCACGATGCAGAGTGTCACAGTGCCACAGTGTCACAATGCCAGAGTGTGCAAAGCAAGAGTGTCACAGCGCCACAGTGTCACAGTGCTAGAGTGTCACAGTGCCAGAGTGTCACAATGCAGAGTCTCTCAATGCAGAGTGTCACATTGCCAGAGTGTCACAATGCAGAGTGTCACAGGGCCAGGAAGTCAAATTGCCAGAGTGTCACAATGCAGAGTGTCACAGTGCCAGGGTGTCACAGTGCCAGAGTGTCTCAATGCAGAGTCACAATTCTAGAGTTTCACAGCGCCAGAGTGTCACAATGCAGAGTGTTACAAAGCAGAGTGTCACAATACAGAGTACCACAGTGCCAGAGTGTCAGAATGCCAGAGTGTCACAATGCAGAGTGTCACAATTGCAGGAGTCACAGTGCCAGAGTGTCAGAATGCAGAGTGTCACAGTGCCAGAGTGTAACAATTGCGGAGTGTCTCAATGCGGAGTGTCACAATTCAGAGTGCCACATTACCAGAGTGTCAAAGTGCCTGAGTGTGCAATGCCAGAGTGTCACAATGCATAGTGGGACAATGCCACAGTGGCACAATGCCAGAGTTTCATAACGCAGAATGTGAGAGTGCCAGTGTGTCACAATGCAGAGTGTTACAATGAAGAGTGCCACAATTCCAGTGTCACAATGCCAGTGTCACAATTCCAGAGAGTTCCACTGACAGAGTGTGCAATACCAGAGTGTCACAATACAGAGTATCACAGTGCCAGAGTGTCAGAATGCCAGAGTGTCACAATGCAGAGTGTCACAATGCAGAGTGTCGCAATTGCAGGGAGTCACAGTGCCAGAGTGTCACAATGCCAGGATGTCACAGTGCTAGAGTGTCACAGTGCCAGAGTGTCACAATGCAGAGTGCCACAGTGCCAGAGTGTAACAATGCCAGAGGGTCATAATGCAGAGTGTCTCAATGCAGAGTGTCACTAGGCAGAGTGTCACAATTGCAGGGAGTCACAGTGCCAGAGTGTCTCAATGCAGAGTACCAACTCTAGAGTGTCACAGTGCCAGTGTCTCAATGTAGAGTCACAATTCTTAGGTGTCACAGAGCCAGAGTATCACTATGTAGAGTGTCACAATGCCAGAGTGTCACAGTGCCAGAGTATCACTATGCAGAGTGTCACAATGCAGAGTGTCACAGTGCCAGAGTGTCTCAATGTAGAGTCACAATTCCAGAGTGTCACAGTGCTAAGGAATAACTATGCAGAGTGTAAGAATGCAGTGTCACAGTGCTAGAGTGACGCAATGCAAAGTGTCACAGTGCCAATGTGTCCAATGCCAGAGTGTCACAATGCCAGAGTGTCACAATGCAGTGTGTCTCAATGCAGAGTGTCAGAATTCAACATTGTCACAATGCAGAGTGCCACAATACCAGACTGTCAAAGTTCCTGAGTGTGCAATGCCAGTGTCATAATGCTAGAGTGTCACAATGCAGAGTGTCACAGTGCCAGAGTGTCACAATGTCAGAGTCAAAGTGTCAGAGTGTCACAACGCAGAGCGCAACAGTGCAGAGTGTCACAATGCTAGAGTGCCACAATGAAGAGTGTCACAGTGGCAGAGTGTCTCAATGCGGAGTGTCTCAATGCAGAGTGTCACAATTCAACAGTGTCACAATGAAGAGTGCCACATTACCAGAGTGTCAAAGTGCCTGAGTGTGCAATGCCAGAGTGTCACAATTCCAGTGTCACAATGCCAGAGTGTCACAATTCCAGAGAGTTCTAGTGCCAGAGTGTCAGAATGTAGAGTTTTACAATGCAGAGTGTCACAATTGCAGGGAGTCACAGTGCCAGAGTGTCACAATTGCAGGGAGTCACAGGGCCAGAGTGTCACAGTGCCAGAGTGTCACAATGCGGAGTGCCACAGTACCAGAGTGTAACAATGCCAGAGGGTCATAATGCAGAGTGCCACAATGCAGAGCGTCACTACGCAGAGTGTCACAATTGCAGGGAGTCGCAGTGCCAGATTGTCTCAATGCAGAGTACCAACTCTAGAGTGTCACAGTGCCAGTGTCTCAATGTAGAGTGTCACAATGCAGAGTGTCACAATGCCAGAGTGTCTCAATGTAGAGTCACAATTCCAGAGTGTCACAGTGCTAGAGAATCACTATACAGAGTGTAAGAATGCAGTGTCACAGTGCTAGAGTGACGCAATGCAAAGTGTCACAGTGCCAATGTGTCCAATGCCGGAGTGTCACAATGCTGGAGTGTCACAATGCAGTGTGTCTCAATGCAGAGTGTCACAATTCAACAGTGTCACAATGAAGGGTGCCACAATACCAGACTGTCAAAGTTCCTGAGTGTGCAATGCCAGAGTGTCACAATGCTACAGTGTCACAATGCATAGTGTCACAATGCAGAGTGTCACAGTGCCAGAGTGACACAATGTCAGAGTCACAGTGCCAGAGTGTCACAGTGCCAGAGTGTCACAATGCCAGAGTGTCACAATGCTGAGTGTCAAAATGCTGAGTGTCACATTGCCAGTGTCACAATGCCAGAGTGTCACAACGCAGAGGGCCACATTTCCAGAGTGTGACAGTGCCAGAGTGTCACAATGCCGGAGTGTCTGAATGCAGTGTATCATAATGGAGAGAGTCACAAAGTAGAGTGCCACAGTGCCAGTGTCACAATGCCAGAGGGTCAGAATGTTGAGTGTCACAATGCAGAGTGTCAGAAGGCTAGAGTGTCTCAGTGCCAGAATGTCACAGTGCCAAAGTGTCACAATGACAGAGCGTCAGTATGCAGTGTCACATAGCCAGAATGTCACAATTCAGAGTGCCACACTGCCGAGTGTCGCAATTCTGTGTCAGAGTGACAGACTGCCTCACTGCTGAGTGTCAAAATGGCAGTGTGTCACAATGCAGAGTGTCATAATGCCAGTGTCACAGTGCCAGAGTGTCACAATGCTGACGTTCACAATGCACAGTACCACAATGTCAGAGTGTCACAATTCAAAGTGTCACAATGCAGAGTGTCAGAATGCCACAGTACCACAATGAAAAGCGTCATAGTGCAGAGTACCACAATGATATAGTGTCACAATGCAGTGTCACAATATCAGTGTCACAATGCCAGAGTGTCACATTGCCAGTGTCACAATGCCAGACTGTCACTATTCCACAGTGTCACAATGAGTGGGTGTCAACAACGCCACAATGTCAAAATGCCAGAGTGTCACAGTGCCAGAGTTTAACAAAGCCAGAGTGTCACAATGCCAGAGTGTCACAAAATAGTGTCACAATGCAGAGTGTCACAAAGCCAGAGTGTCACAATACAGAGTGTCACGATGCCAGTGTGTCACAGTGCCAGAGTATCACTATGCAGAGTGTCACAATGCAGTGTCACAGTGCCAGAGTATCACTATGCAGAGTGTCACAATGCAGAGTGTCACAGTGCCACAGTGTCTCAATGTAGAGTCACAATTCCAGAGTGTCACAGTGCTAGAGAATCACTATACAGAGTGTAAGAATGCAGTGTCACAGTGCTAGAGTGACGCAATGCAAAGTGTCACAGTGCCAATGTGTCCAATGCCAGAGTATCACAATGCCAGAGTGTCACAATGCAGTGTGTCTCAATGCAGAGTGTCACAATTCAACAGTGTCACAATGAAGAGTGCCACAATACCAGACTGTCAAAGTTCCTGAGTGTGCAATGCCAGTGTCACAATGCTACAGTGAAACAATGCAGAGTCTCTCAATGCAGAGTGTCACAGTGCTAGAGTGTCACAGTGCCAGAGTGTCACAGTGCCAGAGTGTCACAATGCAGAGTCTCTCAATGCAGAGTGTCACATTGCCAGAGTGTCACCATGCAGAGTGTCACAGTGCCAGGGTGTCACAGTGCCAGAGTGTCACAGTGCCAGAGTGTCTCAGTGCAGAGTCACAATTCTAGAGTTTCACAGCGCCAGAGTGTCACAATGCAGAGTGTTACAATGCAGAGTGCCACAGTGCCAAGGTGTCACAATGCCAGAGTGTCACAATACAGAGGGCCACAATTGCAGGGAGTCGCAGTGCCAGATTGTCTCAATGCAGAGTACCAACTCTAGAGTGTCACAGTGCCAGTGTCTCAATGTAGAGTCACAATTCTAGGGTGTCACAGTGCCAGAGTATCACTATGCAGAGTGTCACAATGCAGAGTGTCACAATGCCAGAGTGTCTCAATGTAGAGTCACAATTCCAGAGTGTCACAGTGCTAGAGAATCACTATACAGAGTGTAAGAATGCAGTGTCACAGTGCTAGAGTGACGCAATGCAAAGTGTCACAGTGCCAATGTGTCCAATGCCGGAGTGTCACAATGCCGGAGTGTCACAATGCAGTGTGTCTCAATGCAGAGTGTCACAATTCAACAGTGTCACAATGAAGAGTGCCACAATACCAGACTGTCAAAGTTCCTGAGTGTGCAATGCCAGTGTCACAATGCTACAGTGTCACAATGCATAGTCTCTCAATGCAGAGTGTCACAGTGCCAGAGTGTCACAATGTCAGAGTCACAGTGCCAGAGTGTCACAATGCCAGAGTGTCACAATGCCAGAGTGTCACAATGCTGAGTGTCAAAATGCTGAGTGTCACATTGCCAGTGTCACAATGCCAGAGTGTCACAACGCAGAGGGCCACATTTCCAGAGTGTGACAGTGCCAGAGTGTCTAATGCCGGAGTGTCTGAATGCAGTGTATCATAATGGAGAGAGTCACAAAGTAGAGTGCCACAGTGCCAGTGTCACAATGCCAGAGGGTCAGAATGTTGAGTGTCACAATGCAGAGTGTCAGAAGGCTAGAGTGTCTCAGTGCCAGAATGTCACAGTGCCAAAGTGTCACAATGACAGAGCGTCAGTATGCAGTGTCACATAGCCAGAATGTCACAATTCAGAGTGCCACACTGCCGAGTGTCGCAATTCTGTGTCAGAGTGACAGACTGCCTCACTGCTGAGTGTCAAAATGGCAGTGTGTCACAATGCAGAGTGTCATAATGCCAGTGTCACAGTGCCAGAGTGTCACAATGCTGACGTTCACAATGCACAGTACCACAATGCCAGAGTGTCACAATTCAAAGTGTCACAATGCAGAGTGTCAGAATGCCACAGTACCACAATGAAAAGCGTCATAGTGCAGAGTACCACAATGATATAGTGTCACAATGCAGTGTCACAATATCAGTGTCACAATGCCAGAGTGTCACATTGCCAGTGTCAGAATGCCAGACTGTCACTATTCCACAGTGTCACAATGAGTGGGTGTCAACAACGCCACAATGTCAAAATGCCAGAGTGTCACAGTGCCAGAGTTTAACAAAGCCAGAGTGTCACAATGCCAGAGTGTCACAAAATAGTGTCACAATGCAGAGTGTCACAAAGCCAGAGTGTCACAATACAGAGTGTCACGATGCCAGTGTGTCACAGTGCCAGAGTATCACTATGCAGAGTGTCACAATGCAGTGTCACAGTGCCAGAGTATCACTATGCAGAGTGTCACAATGCAGAGTGTCACAATGCCAGAGTGTCTCAATGTAGAGTCACAATTCCAGAGTGTCACAGTGCTAGAGAATCACTATACAGAGTGTAAGAATGCAGTGTCACAGTGCTAGAGTGACGCAATGCAAAGTGTCACAGTGCCAATGTGTCCAATGCCAGAGTATCACAATGCCAGAGTGTCACAATGCAGTGTGTCTCAATGCAGAGTGTCACAATTCAACAGTGTCACAATGAAGAGTGCCACAATACCAGACTGTCAAAGTTCCTGAGTGTGCAATGCCAGTGTCACAATGCTACAGTGAAACAATGCAGAGTCTCTCAATGCAGAGTGTCACAGTGCCAGAGTGTCACGATGTCAGAGTCACAGTGCCAGAGTGTCACAAGGCCAGACTGTCAGAATGCAGAGTATCACAATGCCAGTGTCACAGTGCCAGAGTGTCACAATGAAGAGTGTCACGATGCAGTGGCACAGTGCCAATGTCACATTGCCAGAGTGTCACAATGCAGAGTGCCACAGTGCCAGTGTGTCACAATGCCAGAGTACTACGGTGCCACAGTGTCACAATGCCAGAGTGTGCAAAGCAAGAGTGTCACAGCGCCAAAGTGTCACAGTGCTAGAGTGTCACAGTGCCAGAGTGTCACAATGCAGAGTGTCACAGTGCCAGGGAGTCACATTGCCAGAGTGTCACCATGCAGAGTGTCACAGTGCCAGGGAGTCACATTGCCAGAGTGTCACAATGCAGAGTGTCACAGTGCCAGGGTGTCACAGTGCCAGAGTGTCACAGTGCCAGAGTGTCACAGTGCCAGAGTGACTCAAAGCAGAGTCACAATTCTAGAGTTTCACAGCGCCAGAGTGTCACAATGCAGAGTGTTACAATGCAGAGTGTCACAGTGCCAAGGTGTCACAATGCAGAGTGTCACAATTCAACAGTGTCACAATGAAGAGTGCCACAATACCAGACTATCAAAGTTTCTGAGTGTGCAATGCCAGAGTGTCACAATGCTACAGTGTCACAATGCATAGTGTCACAATGCAGAGTGTCACATTGCCAGAGTGTGACAATGCAGAGTGTCACAGCGCCAAAGTGTCACAGTGCTAGAGTGTCACAGTGCAGAGTGTCACAATGCTGACGTTCACAATGCACAGTACCACAATGCCAGAGTGTCACAATGCAGAGTGTCGCAGCGCCAGGGTGTCACAGTGCCAGAGTGTCACAGTGCCAGAGTGTCTCAATGCAGAGTCACAATTCTAGAGTTTCACAGCGCCAGAGTGTCACAATACAGAGTACCACAGTGCCAGAGTGTCAGAATGCCAGAGTGTCACAATGCAGAGTGTCACAATTCAACAGTGTCACAATGCAGATTGCCACAATACCAGACTGTCAAAGTTCCTGAGTGTGCAATGCCAGAGTGTCACAATGCAGAGTGTCACAGTACTAGAGTGTCACAATGCAGAGTGTCACAATGCAGAGTGTCACAGTGCCAGAGTGTCACCATGTCAGAGTCACAGTGCCAGAGTGTCACAAGGTCAGTGTGTCAGAATGGAGAGTATCACAATGCCAGAGTGTCACAGTGCTGAGTGTCAAAATGCTGAGTGTCATATTGCCAGTGTCACAATGCCAGAGTGTCACAACACAGAGCGCAACAGTGCAGAATGCCACAATGCTAGAGTGCCACAATGAAGATTGACACAGTGCTAGAGTGTCACAATGCAGTGTCACAATGCAGTGTCACAGTGCCAGAGTGTCACAATGAAGAGTGTCACGATGCAGAGTGCCACAGTGCCAGTGTGTCACAATGCCAGAGTGCCACAGTGCCACAGTGTCACAATGCCTGAGTGTGCAAAGCAAGAGTGTCACAGCGCCAAAGTGTCACAGTGCTAGTGTCACAGTGCCAGAGTGTCACAATGCAGAGTCTCTCAATGCAGAGTGTCACATTGCCAGAGTGTCACAATGCAGAGTGTCACAGTGCCAGGGAGTCACATTGCCAGAGTGTCACAATGCAGAGTGTCACAGTGCCAGGGTGTCACAGTGCCAGAGTGTCACAGTGCCAGTGTCTCAGTGCAGAGTCACAATTCTAGAGTTTCACAGCGCCAGAGTGTCACAATGCAGAGTGTTACAATGCAGAGTGTCACAGTGCCAAGGTGTCACAATGCCAGAGTGTCACAATACAGAGTACCACAGTGCCAGAGTGTCAGAATGCCAGAGTGTCACAATGCAGAGTGTCACAATTGCAGGGAGTCACAGTGCCAGAGTGTCACAATGCAGAGTGTCACATTGCCAGAGTGTCACAATGCAGAGTGTCACAGTGCCAGGGAGTCAAATTGCCAGAGTGTCACAATGCAGAGTGTCACAGTGCCAGGGTGTCACAATACAGAGTACCACAGTGCCAGAGTGTCTCAATGCAGAGTCACAATTCTAGAGTTTCACAGCACCAGAGTGTCACAATACAGAGTACCACAGTGCCAGAGTGTCAGAATGCCAGGGTGTCACAATGCAGAGTGTCACAATTCAACAGTGTCACAATGCAGATTGCCACAATACCAGACTGTCAAAGTTCCTGAGTGTGCAATGTCAGAGTGTCACAATGCAGAGTGTCACAGTACT
This sequence comes from Melanerpes aurifrons, assembly GCA_011125475.1. Taxonomy (NCBI): domain Eukaryota; kingdom Metazoa; phylum Chordata; class Aves; order Piciformes; family Picidae; genus Melanerpes; species Melanerpes aurifrons. The sequence continues at coordinate 572,016 of WWNC01000077.1, read as the reverse complement.
AGAGTGTCACAATTCAGAGTGTCACAATGCAGAGTGTCACAGTGTCAGAGTGTCACCATGTCAGAGTCACAGTGCCAGAGTGTCACAAGGCCAGAGTGTCAGAATGCAGAGTATCACAATGCCAGAGTGTCACAGTGCTGAGTGTCAAAATGCTGAGTGTCATATTGCCAGTGTCACAATGCCAGAGTGTCACAACACAGAGCGCAACAGTGCAGAAGGCCACAATGCTAGAGTGCCACAATGAAGATTGACACAGTGCCAGAGTGTCACAGTGCTAGAGTGTCACAATGCAGAGCGTCACAGTGCCAGAGTATCACTATGCAGAGTGTCACTATGCAGAGTGTCACAATGCAGTGTCACAGTGCCAGAGTGTCACTATGCAGAGTGTCAGAATGCAGAGTGTCACAGTGCCAGAGTGTCTCAATGTAGAGTCACAATTCCAGAAGTGTCACAGTGCTAGAGAATCACTATACAGAGTGTAAGAATGCAGTGTCACAGTGCTAGAGTGACGCAATGCAGTGTCACAGTGCCAATGTGTCCAATGCCAGAGTGTCACAATGCCAGAGTGTCACAATGCAGTGTGTCTCAATGCAGAGTGTCACAATTCAACAGTGTCACAATGAAGAGTGCCACAATACCAGACTGTCAAAGTTCCTGAGTGTGCAATGCCAGTGTCACAATGCTACAGTGAAACAATGCAGAGTGTCTCAATGCAGAGTGTCACATTGCCAGAGTGTCACAATGCAGAGTGTCACAGTGCCAGAGTGTCACGATGTCAGAGTCACAGTGCCAGAGTGTCACAAGGCCAGACTGTCAGAATGCAGAGTATCACAATGCCAGACTGTCACAGTGCCAGAGTGTCACAATGAAGAGTGTCACGATGCAGTGGCACAGTGCCAGTGTCACATTGCCAGAGTGTCACAATGCAGTGTGTCTCAATGCAGAGTGTCAGAATTCAACATTGTCACAATGCAGAGTGCCACAATACCAGACTGTCAAAGTTCCTGAGTGTGCAATGCCAGTGTCATAATGCTAGAGTGTCACAATGCATAGTGTCACAATGCAGAGTGTCACAGTGCCAGAGTGTCACCATGTCAGAGTCACAGTGCCAGAGTGTCACAAGGTCAGTGTGTCAGAATGGAGAGTATCACAATGCCAGAGTGTCACAGTGCTGAGTGTCAAAATGCTGAGTGTCATATTGCCAGTGTCACAATGCCAGAGTGTCACAACACAGAGCGCAACAGTGCAGAATGCCACAATGCTAGAGTGCCACAATGAAGATTGACACAGTGCTAGAGTGTCACAATGCAGTGTCACAATGCAGTGTCACAGTGCCAGAGTGTCACAATGAAGAGTGTCACGATGCAGAGTGTCACAGTGCCAGTGTCACATTGCCAGAGTGTCACAATGCAGAGTGCCACAGTGCCAGTGTGTCACAATGCCAGAGTGCCACAGTGCCACAGTGTCACAATGCCTGAGTGTGCAAAGCAAGAGTGTCACAGCGCCAAAGTGTCACAGTGCTAGTGTCACAGTGCCAGAGTGTCACAATGCAGAGTCTCTCAATGCAGAGTGTCACATTGCCAGAGTGTCACAATGCAGAGTGTCACAGTGCCAGGGAGTCACATTGCCAGAGTGTCACAATGCAGAGTGTCACAGTGCCAGGGTGTCACAGTGCCAGAGTGTCACAGTGCCAGTGTCTCAGTGCAGAGTCACAATTCTAGAGTTTCACAGCGCCAGAGTGTCACAATGCAGAGTGTTACAATGCAGAGTGTCACAGTGCCAAGGTGTCACAATGCCAGAGTGTCACAATACAGAGTACCACAGTGCCAGAGTGTCAGAATGCCAGAGTGTCACAATGCAGAGTGTCACAATTGCAGGGAGTCACAGTGCCAGAGTGTCACAATGCAGAGTGTCACAGTGCCAGAGTGTCACAATGCAGAGTGTCACAGTGCCAGGGAGTCAAATTGCCAGAGTGTCACAATGCAGAGTGTCACAGTGCCAGGGTGTCACAATACAGAGTACCACAGTGCCAGAGTGTCTCAATGCAGAGTCACAATTCTAGAGTTTCACAGCACCAGAGTGTCACAATACAGAGTACCACAGTGCCAGAGTGTCAGAATGCCAGAGTGTCACAATGCAGAGTGTCACAATTCAACAGTGTCACAATGCAGATTGCCACAATACCAGACTGTCAAAGTTCCTGAGTGTGCAATGCCAGAGTGTCACAATGCAGAGTGTCACAGTACTAGAGTGTCACAATTCAGAGTGTCACAATGCAGAGTGTCACAGTGTCAGAGTGTCACCATGTCAGAGTCACAGTGCCAGAGTGTCACAAGGCCAGAGTGTCAGAATGCAGAGTATCACAATGCCAGAGTGTCACAGTGCTGAGCGTCAAAATGCTGAGTGTCATATTGCCAGTGTCACAATGCCAGAGTGTCACAACACAGAGCGCAACAGTGCAGAAGGCCACAATGCTAGAGTGCCACAATGAAGATTGACACAGTGCCAGAGTGTCACAGTGCTAGAGTGTCACAATGCAGAGCGTCACAGTGCCAGAGTGTCACAATGAAGAGTGTCACGATGCAGAGTGTCACAGTGCCAGAGTGTCACTATGCAGAGTGTCACTATGCAGAGTGTCACAATGCAGTGTCACAGTGCCAGAGTGTCACTATGCAGAGTGTCAGAATGCAGAGTGTCACAGTGCCAGAGTGTCTCAATGTAGAGTCACAATTCCAGAAGTGTCACAGTGCTAGAGAATCACTATACAGAGTGTAAGAATGCAGTGTCACAGTGCTAGAGTGACGCAATGCAGTGTCACAGTGCCAATGTGTCCAATGCCAGAGTGTCACAATGCCAGAGTGTCACAATGCAGTGTGTCTCAATGCAGAGTGTCACAATTCAACAGTGTCACAATGAAGAGTGCCACAATACCAGACTGTCAAAGTTCCTGAGTGTGCAATGCCAGTGTCACAATGCTACAGTGAAACAATGCAGAGTGTCTCAATGCAGAGTGTCACATTGCCAGAGTGTCACAATGCAGAGTGTCACAGTGCCAGAGTGTCACGATGTCAGAGTCACAGTGCCAGAGTGTCACAAGGCCAGACTGTCAGAATGCAGAGTATCACAATGCCAGACTGTCACAGTGCCAGAGTGTCACAATGAAGAGTGTCACGATGCAGTGGCACAGTGCCAGTGTCACATTGCCAGAGTGTCACAATGCAGTGTGTCTCAATGCAGAGTGTCAGAATTCAACATTGTCACAATGCAGAGTGCCACAATACCAGACTGTCAAAGTTCCTGAGTGTGCAATGCCAGTGTCATAATGCTAGAGTGTCACAATGCATAGTGTCACAATGCAGAGTGTCACAGTGCCAGAGTGTCACAATGTCAGAGTCAAAGTGTCAGAGTGTCACAACGCAGAGCGCAACAGTGCAGAGTGTCACAATGCTAGAGTGCCACAATGAAGAGTGTCACAGTGGCAGAGTGTCTCAATGCGGAGTGTCTCAATGCAGAGTGTCACAATTCAACAGTGTCACAATGAAGAGTGCCACATTACCAGAGTGTCAAAGTGCCTGAGTGTGCAATGCCAGAGTGTCACAATTCCAGTGTCACAATGCCAGAGTGTCACAATTCCAGAGAGTTCTAGTGCCAGAGTGTCAGAATGTAGAGTTTTACAATGCAGAGTGTCACAATTGCAGGGAGTCACAGTGCCAGAGTGTCACAATTGCAGGGAGTCACAGGGCCAGAGTGTCACAGTGCCAGAGTGTCACAATGCGGAGTGCCACAGTACCAGAGTGTAACAATGCCAGAGGGTCATAATGCAGAGTGCCACAATGCAGAGCGTCACTACGCAGAGTGTCACAATTGCAGGGAGTCGCAGTGCCAGATTGTCTCAATGCAGAGTACCAACTCTAGAGTGTCACAGTGCCAGTGTCACAGTGCCACAATACCAGACTGTCAAAGTTCCTGAGTGTGCAATGCCAGAGTGTCACAATGCTACAGTGTCACAATGCATAGTGTCACAATGCAGAGTGTCACAGTGCCAGAGTGACACAATGTCAGAGTCACAGTGCCAGAGTGTCACAGTGCCAGAGTGTCACAATGCCAGAGTGTCACAATGCTGAGTGTCAAAATGCTGAGTGTCACATTGCCAGTGTCACAATGCCAGAGTGTCACAACGCAGAGGGCCACATTTCCAGAGTGTGACAGTGCCAGAGTGTCACAATGCCGGAGTGTCTGAATGCAGTGTATCATAATGGAGAGAGTCACAAAGTAGAGTGCCACAGTGCCAGTGTCACAATGCCAGAGGGTCAGAATGTTGAGTGTCACAATGCAGAGTGTCAGAAGGCTAGAGTGTCTCAGTGCCAGAATGTCACAGTGCCAAAGTGTCACAATGACAGAGCGTCAGTATGCAGTGTCACATAGCCAGAATGTCACAATTCAGAGTGCCACACTGCCGAGTGTCGCAATTCTGTGTCAGAGTGACAGACTGCCTCACTGCTGAGTGTCAAAATGGCAGTGTGTCACAATGCAGAGTGTCATAATGCCAGTGTCACAGTGCCAGAGTGTCACAATGCTGACGTTCACAATGCACAGTACCACAATGTCAGAGTGTCACAATTCAAAGTGTCACAATGCAGAGTGTCAGAATGCCACAGTACCACAATGAAAAGCGTCATAGTGCAGAGTACCACAATGATATAGTGTCACAATGCAGTGTCACAATATCAGTGTCACAATGCCAGAGTGTCACATTGCCAGTGTCAGAATGCCAGACTGTCACTATTCCACAGTGTCACAATGAGTGGGTGTCAACAACGCCACAATGTCAAAATGCCAGAGTGTCACAGTGCCAGAGTTTAACAAAGCCAGAGTGTCACAATGCCAGAGTGTCACAAAATAGTGTCACAATACAGAGTGTCACGATGCCAGTGTGTCACAGTGCCAGAGTATCACTATGCAGAGTGTCACAATGCAGTGTCACAGTGCCAGAGTATCACTATGCAGAGTGTCACAATGCAGAGTGTCACAGTGCCACAGTGTCTCAATGTAGAGTCACAATTCCAGAGTGTCACAGTGCTAGAGAATCACTATACAGAGTGTAAGAATGCAGTGTCACAGTGCTAGAGTGACGCAATGCAAAGTGTCACAGTGCCAATGTGTCCAATGCCAGAGTATCACAATGCCAGAGTGTCACAATGCAGTGTGTCTCAATGCAGAGTGTCACAATTCAACAGTGTCACAATGAAGAGTGCCACAATACCAGACTGTCAAAGTTCCTGAGTGTGCAATGCCAGTGTCACAATGCTACAGTGAAACAATGCAGAGTCTCTCAATGCAGAGTGTCACAGTGCCAGAGTGTCACGATGTCAGAGTCACAGTGCCAGAGTGTCACAAGGCCAGACTGTCAGAATGCAGAGTATCACAATGCCAGTGTCACAGTGCCAGAGTGTCACAATGAAGTGTCACGATGCAGTGGCACAGTGCCAATGTCACATTGCCAGAGTGTCACAATGCAGAGTGCCACAGTGCCAGTGTGTCACAATGCCAGAGTACTACAGTGCCACAGTGTCACAATGCCAGAGTGTGCAAAGCAAGAGTGTCACAGCGCCAAAGTGTCACAGTGCTAGAGTGTCACAGTGCCAGAGTGTCACAATGCAGAGTGTCACAGTGCCAGGGAGTCACATTGCCAGAGTGTCACCATGCAGAGTGTCACAGTGCCAGGGAGTCACATTGCCAGAGTGTCACAATGCAGAGTGTCACAGTGCCAGGGTGTCACAGTGCCAGAGTGTCACAGTGCCAGAGTGTCTCAAAGCAGAGTCACAATTCTAGAGTTTCAAAGCGCCAGAGTGTCACAATGCAGAGTGTTACAATGCAGAGTGTCACAGTGCCAAGGTGTCACAATGCAGTGTCACAATTCAACAGTGTCACAATGAAGAGTGCCACAATACCAGACTATCAAAGTTTCTGAGTGTGCAATGCCAGAGTGTCACAATGCTACAGTGTCACAATGCATAGTGTCACAATGCAGAGTGTCACATTGCCAGAGTGTGACAATGCAGAGTGTCACAGCGCCAAAGTGTCACAGTGCTAGAGTGTCACAGTGCCAGAGTGTCACAATGCTGACGTTCACAATGCACAGTACCACAATGCCAGAGTGTCACAATGCAGAGTGTTGCAGTGACAGGGTGTCACAGTGCCACAGTGTCACAGTGCCAGAGTGTCTCAATGCAGAGTCACAATTCTAGAGTTTCACAGCGCCAGAGTGTCACAATACAGAGTACCACAGTGCCAGAGTGTCAGAATGCCAGAGTGTCACAATGCAGAGTGTCACAATTCAACAGTGTCACAATGCAGATTGCCACAATACCAGACTGTCAAAGTTCCTGAGTGTGCAATGCCAGAGTGTCACAATGCAGAGTGTCACAGTACTAGAGTGTCACAATGCAGAGTGTCACAATGCAGAGTGTCACAGTGCCAGAGTGTCACCATGTCAGAGTCACAGTGCCAGAGTGTCACAAGGCCAGAGTGTCAGAATGCAGAGTATCACAATGCCAGAGTGTCACAGTGCAGAGTGTCAAAATGCTGAGTGTCATATTGCCAGTGTCACAATGCCAGAGTGTCACAACACAGAGCGCAACAGTGCAGAATGCCACAATGCTAGAGTGCCACAATGAAGATTGACACAGTGCCAGAGTGTCACAATGCAGTGTCACAATGCAGTGTCACAGTGCCAGAGTGTCACAATGAAGAGTGTCACGATGCAGAGTGTCACAGTGCCAGTGTCACATTGCCAGAGTGTCACAATGCAGAGTGCCACAGTGCCAGTGTGTCACAGTGCCAGGGTGTCACAATGCACAGTGTCACAATGCCTGATGTGCAAAGCAAGACTGTCAAAGTTCAGCGCCAAAGTGTCACAATGCAGAGTGTCACAGTGCCAGAGTGTCACAATGCAGAGTCTCCCAATGCAGAGTGTCACATTGCCAGAGTGTCACCATGCAGAGTGTCACAGTGCCAGGGAGTCACATTGCCAGAGTGTCACAATGCAGAGTGTCACAGTGCCAGAGTGTCAGAATGCCAGAGTGTCACAGTGCCAGAGTGTCACAGTGCCAGAGTGTCTCAGTGCAGAGTCACAATTCTAGAGTTTCACAGCGCCAGAGTGTCACAATGCAGAGTGTTGCAATGCAGAGTGCCACAATACAGAGTACCACAGTGCCAGAGTGTCAGAATGCCAGAGTGTCACAATGCAGAGTGTCACAATTGCAGGGAGTCACAGTGCCAGAGTGTCAGAATGCAGAGTGTCACAGTGCCAGAGTGTCACAATGCAGAGTGTCACAGTGCCAGGGAGTCAAATTGCCAGAGTGTCACAATGCAGAGTGTCACAGTGCCAGGGTGTCACAATACAGAGTACCACAGTGCCAGAGTGTCTCAATGCAGAGTCACAATTCTAGAGTTTCACAGCACCAGAGTGTCACAATACAGAGTACCACAGTGCCAGAGTGTCAGAATGCCAGAGTGTCACAATGCAGTGTCACAATTCAACAGTGTCACAATGCAGATTGCCACAATACCAGACTGTCAAAGTTCCTGAGTGTGCAATGCCAGAGTGTCACAATGCAGAGTGTCACAGTACTAGAGTGTCACAATGCAGAGTGTCACAATGCAGAGTGTCACAGTGCCAGAGTGTCACCATGTCAGAGTCACAGTGCCAGAGTGTCACAAGGCCAGAGTGTCAGAATGCAGTGTATCATAATGGAGAGAGTCACAAAGTAGAGTGCCACAGTGCCAGTGTCACAATGCCAGAGGGTCAGAATGTTGAGTGTCACAATGCAGAGTGTCAGAAGGCTAGAGTGTCTCAGTGCCAGAATGTCACAGTGCCAAAGTGTCACAATGACAGAGCGTCAGTATGCAGTGTCACATAGCCAGAATGCCACAATTCAGAGTGCCACACTGCTGAGTGTCGCAATTCTGTGTCAGAGTGACAGACTGCCTCACTGCTGAGTGTCAAAATGGCAGTGTGTCACAATGCAGAGTGTCATAATGCCAGTGTCACAGTGCCAGAGTGTCACAATGCTGACGTTCACAATGCACAGTACCACAATACCAGAGTGTCACAATGCAGAGTGTCACAGCGCCAAAGTGTCACAGTGCCAGAGTGTCACAGTGCCAGAGTGTCTCAATGCACAATCACAATTCTACAGTTTCACAGCGCCAGAGTGTCACAATACAGAGTACCACAGTGCCAGAGTGTCAGAATGCCAGTGTCACAATGCAGAGTGTCACAATTCAACAGTGTCACAATGCAGATTGCCACAATACCAGACTGTCAAAGTTCCTGAGTGTGCAATGCCAGAGTGTCACAATGCAGAGTGTCACAGTACTAGAGTGTCACAATGCAGAGTGTCACAATGCAGAGTGTCACAGTGCCAGAGTGTCACCATGTCAGAGTCACAGTGCCAGAGTGTCACAAGGCCAGAGTTTCAGAATGCAGAGTATCACAATGCCAGAGTGTCACAGTGCTGAGTGTCAAAATGCTGAGTGTCATATTGTCAGTGTCACAATGCCAGAGTGTCACAATGCCAGAGTGTCACAACACAGAGTGCAACAGTGCAGAATGCCACAATGCTAGAGTGCCACAATGAAGAGTGTCACAGTGCCAGAGTGTCACAATGCAGAGTGTCAAAATGCAGAGTGTCACAGTGCCAGAGTGTCACAATGAAGAGTGTCACGATGCAGAGTGTCACAGTGCCAGTGTCACATTGCCAGAGTGTCACAATGCAGAGTGCCACAGTGCCAGTGTGTCACAATGCCAGAGTGCCACAGTGCCACAGTGTCACAATGCCAGAGTGTCACAGTGCCAGAGTTTAACAAAGCCAGAGTGTCACAATGCCAGAGTGTCACAAAATAGTGTCACAATGCAGAGTGTCACAAAGCCAGAGTGTCACAATACAGAGTGTCACGATGCCAGTGTGTCACAGTGCCAGAGTATCACTATGCAGAGTGTCACAATGCAGTGTCACAGTGCCAGAGTATCACTATGCAGAGTGTCACAATGCAGAGTGTCACAGTGCCACAGTGTCTCAATGTAGAGTCACAATTCCAGAGTGTCACAGTGCTAGAGAATCACTATACAGAGTGTAAGAATGCAGTGTCACAGTGCTAGAGTGACGCAATGCAAAGTGTCACAGTGCCAATGTGTCCAATGCCAGAGTGTCACAATGCCAGAGTGTCACAATGCAGTGTGTCTCAATGCAGAGTGTCACAATTCAACAGTGTCACAATGAAGAGTGCCACAATACCAGACTGTCAAAGTTCCTGAGTGTGCAATGCCAGTGTCACAATGCTACAGTGAAACAATGCAGAGTCTCTCAATGCAGAGTGTCACAGTGCCAGAGTGTCACGATGTCAGAGTCACAGTGCCAGAGTGTCACAAGGCCAGACTGTCAGAATGCAGAGTATCACAATGCCAGAGTGTCACAGTGCCAGAGTGTCACAATGAAGAGTGTCACGTTGCAGTGGCACAGTGCCAATGTCACATTGCCAGAGTGTCACAATGCAGAGTGCCACAGTGCCGGTGTGTCACAATGCCAGAGTACCACAGTGCCACAGTGTCACAATGCCAGAGTGTGCAAAGCAAGAGTGTCACAGCGCCAAAGTGTCACAGTGCTAGAGTGTCACAGTGCCAGAGTGTCACAATGCAGAGTGTCACAGTGCCAGGAGTCACATTGCCAGAGTGTCACAAGTGTCAGAGGTCACAGTGTCACAGGGTGTCACAGTGCCAGAGTGTCACAGTGCCAGAGTGTCACAGTGCCAGAGTGTCTCAATGCAGAGTCACAATTCTAGAGTTTCACAGCGCCAGAGTGTCACAATGCAGAGTGTTACAATGCAGAGTGTCACAATGCCAAGGTGTCACAATGCAGAGTGTCACAATTCAACAGTGTCACAATGAAGAGTGCCACAATACCAGACTGTCAAAGTTCCTGAGTGTGCAATGCCAGAGTGTCACAATGCTACAGTGTCACAATGCATAGTGTCACAATGCAGAGTGTCACATTGCCAGAGTGTGACAATGCAGAGTGTCACAACGCCAAAGTGTCACACTGCTAGAGTGTCACAGTGCCAGAGTGTCACAATGCAGAGTGTCACAGTGCCAGGGAGTCACATTGCCAGAGTGTCACAATGCAGAGTGTCACAGTGCCAGGGTGTCACAGTGCCACAGTGTCACAGTGCCAGAGTGTTACAGTGCCAGAGTGTCTCAATGCACAATCACAATTCTACAGTTTCACAGCGCCAGAGTGTCACAATACAGAGTACCACAGTGCCAGAGTGTCAGAATGCCAGAGTGTCACAATGCAGAGTGTCACAATTCAACAGTGTCACAATGCAGATTGCCACAATACCAGACTGTCAAAGTTTCTGAGTGTGCAATGCCAGTGTCACAATGCAGAGTGTCACAGTACTAGAGTGTCACAATGCAGAGTGTCACAATGCAGAGTGTCACAGTGCCAGAGTGTCACCATGTCAGAGTCACAGTGCTAGAGTGTCACAGTGCCAGAGTGTCAGAATGCAGAGTATCACAATGCCAGAGTGTCACAGTGCTGAGTGTCAAAATGCTGAGTGTAATATTGCCAGTGTCACAATGCCAGTGTCACAATGCCAGAGTGTCACAACACAGAGCGCAACAGTGCAGAATGCCACAATGCTAGAGTGCCACAATGAAGAGTGTCACAGTGCTAGAGTGTCACAATGCAGAGTGTCTCAGTGCCAGAGTGTCACAATGAAGAGTGTCACTATGCAGAGTGTCACAATGCAGAGTGTCACAGTGCCAGAGTATCACTATGCAGAGTGTCACTATGCAGAGTGTCACAATGCAGTGTCACAGTGCCAGAGTATCACTATGCAGAGTGTCACAATGCAGAGTGTCACAGTGCCACAGTGTCTCAATGTAGAGTCACAATTCCAGAAGTGTCACAGTGCTAGAGAATCACTATACAGAGTGTAAGAATGCAGTGTCACAGTGCTAGAGTGACGCAATGCAGTGTCACAGTGCCAATGTGTCCAATGCCAGAGTGTCACAATGCCAGAGTGTCACAATGCAGTGTGTCTCAATGCAGAGTGTCACAATTCAAGTGTCACAATGAAGAGTGCCACAATACCAGACTGTCAAAGTTCCTGAGTGTGCAATGCCAGTGTCACAATGCTACAGTGAAACAATGCAGAGTCTCTCAATGCAGAGTGTCACATTGCCAGAGTGTCACAATGCCAGAGTGTCACAGTGCCAGAGTGTCACAATGAAGAGTGTCACGATGCAGTGGCACAGTGCCAGTGTCACATTGCCAGAGTGTCACAATGCAGAGTGCCACAGTGCCAGTGTGTCACAATGCCAGAGTACCACAGTGCCACAGTGTCACAATGCCAGAGTGTGCAAAACAAGAGTGTCACAGCGCCAAAGTGTCACAGTGCTAGAGTGTCACAGTGCCAGAGTGTCACAATGCAGAGTGTCACAGTGCCAGGGAGTCACATTGCCAGAGTGTCACAATACAGAGTGTCGCAGCGCCAGAGTGTCACAGTGCCACAGTGTCACAGTGCCAGAGTGTCTCAATGCAGAGTCACAATTCTAGAGTTTCACAGTGCCAGAGTGTCACAATACAGAGTACCACAGTGCCAGAGTGTCAGAATGCCAGAGTGTCACAATGCAGAGTGTCACAATTCAACAGTGTCACAATGCAGATTGCCACAATACCAGACTGTCAAAGTTCCTGAGTGTGCAATGCCAGAGTGTCACAATGCAGAGTGTCACAGTACTAGAGTGTCACCATGTCAGAGTCGCAGTGCCAGAGTGTCACAAGGCCAGAGTGTCAGAATGCAGAGTGTCACAGTGCTGAGTGTCAAAATGCTGAGTGTCATATTGCCAGTGTCACAATGCCAGAGTGTCACAACACAGAGTGCAACAGTGCAGAATGCCACAATGCTAGAGTGTCACAATGAAGAGTGTCACAGTGCCAGTGTCACAATGCAGAGTGTCAAAATGCAGAGTGTCACAGTGCCAGAGTGTCACAATGAAGAGTGTCACAATGAAGAGTGTCACAATTCCAGAGAGTTCCAGTGACAGAGTGTGCAATACCAGAGTGTCACAATACAGAGGACCACAGTGCCAGAGTGTCACAATGCAGTGTCACAATGCAGAGTGTCACAGTGCCAGAGTGTCACAATGAAGAGTGTCACGATGCAGAGTGTCACAGTGCCAGAGTATCACTATGCAGAGTGTCACTATGCAGAGTGTCACAATGCAGTGTCACAGTGCCAGAGTATCACTATGCAGAGTGTCACAATGCAGAGTGTCACAGTGCCACAGTGTCTCAATGTAGAGTCACAATTCCAGAAGTGTCACAGTGCTAGAGAATCACTATACAGAGTGTAAGAATGCAGTGTCACAGTGCTAGAGTGACGCAATGCAGTGTCACAGTGCCAATGTGTCCAATGCCAGAGTGTCACAATGCCAGAGTGTCACAATGCAGTGTGTCTCAATGCAGAGTGTCACAATTCAACAGTGTCACAATGAAGAGTGCCACAATATCAGACTGTCAAAGTTCCTGAGTGTGCAATGCCAGTGTCACAATGCTACAGTGAAACAATGCAGAGTCTCTCAATGCAGTGTCACATTGCCAGAGTGTCACAATGCAGAGTGTCACAGTGCCAGAGTGTCACGATGTCAGAGTCACAGTGCCAGAGTGTCACAAGGCCAGACTGTCAGAATGCAGAGTATCACAATGCCAGACTGTCACAGTGCCAGAGTGTCACAATGAAGAGTGTCACGATGCAGTGTCACAGTGCCAGTGTCACATTGCCAGAGTGTCACAATGCAGAGTGCCACAGTGCCAGTGTGTCACAATGCCAGAGTGTGCAAAGCAAGAGTGTCACAGCGCCAAAGTGTCACAGTGCTAGAGTGTCACAGTGCCAGAGTGTCACAATGCAGAGTCTCTCAATGCAGAGTGTCACATTGCCAGAGTGTCACAATGCAGAGTGTCACAGTGCCAGGGAGTCACATTGCCAGAGTGTCACAGTGCCAGAGTGTCAAAGTGCCAGAGTGTCTCAATGCAGAGTCACAATTCTAGAGTTTCACAGCGCCAGAGTGTCACAATGCAGAGTGTTACAATGCAGAGTGTCACAGTGCCAAGGTGTCACAATGCCAGAGTGTGACAATACAGAGTACCACAGTGCCAGAGTGTCAGAATGCAGAGTGTCACAGTGCCAGAGTGTAACAATTGCGGAGTGTCTCAATGCAGAGTGTCACAATTCAACAGTGCCACAATTCAACAGTGTCACAATTCAACAGTGTCACAATTCAGAGTGCCACATTACCAGAGTGTCAAAGTGCCTGAGTGTGCAATGCCAGAGTGTCACAATGCATAGTGGGACAATGCCACAGTGGCACAATGCCAGAGTTTCATAATGCAGAATGTGAGAGTGCCAGTGTGTCACAATACAGAGTTTTACAATGAAGAGTGTCACAATGGAGAGTGTCACAATGCTGAGTGTCACAATGCCAGAGTGTCACAATTCCAGAGAGTTCCACTGACAGAGTGTGCAATACCAGAGTGTCATAATACAGAGGACCACAGTGCCAGAGTGTCAGAATGCCAGAGTGTCACAATGCAGAGTGTCAGAATGCAGAGTGTCACAATTGCAGGGAGTCACAGTGCCAGAGTGTCAGAATGCAGAGTGTCATAGTGCCAGAGTGTAAGAATTGCCAGAGTGTCTCAATGTAGAGTGTCAAAGTGCTAGAATGCCACAGTGCCAGAGTGCCACAGTGCAGAATGTCAGCGTACCAGAGTGTCACAATGCAGAGTGTCACAGTGGCAGAATGTCACTGAGCCAGAGTGTCACAATGCAGAGGGCCACATTTCCAGAGTGTGACAGTGCCAGAGTGTCACAATGCCGGAGTGTCAGAATGCAGTGTATCATAATGGAGAGAGTCACAAAGTAGAGTGCCACAGTGCCAGTGTCACAATGCAGAGTGTCAGAAGGCTAGAGTGTCTCAGTGCCAGAATGTCACAGTGCCAAAGTGTCACAATGACAGAGCGTCAGTATGCAGTGTCACATAGCCAGAATGTCACAATTCAGAGTGCCACACTGCCGAGTGTCGCAATTCTGTGTCAGAGTGACAGACTGCCTCACTGCTGAGTGTCAAAATGGCAGTGTGTCACAGTGCAGAGTGTCATAATGCCAGTGTCACAGTGCCAGAGTGTCACAATGCTGACGTTCACAATGCACAGTACCACAATGCCAGAGTGTCACAATGCAGAGTGTCACAGCGCCAAAGTGTCACAGTGCCGGAGTGTCACAATGCAGAGTCTCTCAATGCAGAGTGTCACATTGCCAGAGTGTCACAATGCAGAGTGTCACAGTGCCAGGGAGTCACATTGCCAGAGTGTCACAATTCAGAGTGTCACAGTGCCAGGGTGTCACAGTGCCAGGTTGTCACAGCGCCAGAGTGTCATAGTGCCAGAGTGTCTCAATGCAGAGTCACAATTCTAGAGTTTCACAGCGCCAGAGTGTCACAATGCAGAGTGTTACAATGCAGAGTGTCACAGTGCCAGGTGTCACAATGCCAGAGTGTCACAATACAGAGTACCACAGTGCCAGAGTGTCAGAATGCCAGAGTGTCACAATTGCAGAGTGTCACAATTGCAGGGAGTCACAGTGCCAGAGCGTCAGAATGCAGAGTGTCACAGTGCCAGAGTGTAACAATTGCGGAGTGTCTCAATGCAGAGTGTCACAATTCAACAGTGTCACAATTCAACAGTGTCACAATTCAGAGTGCCACATTACCAGAGTGTCAAAGTGCCTGAGTGTGCAATGCCAGAGTGTCACAATGCATAGTGGGACAATGCCACAGTGGCACAATGCCAGAGTTTCATAATGCAGAATGTGAGAGCCAGTGTGTCACAATACAGAGTTTTACAATGAAGAGTGTCACAATGGAGAGTGTCACAATGCTGAGTGTCACAATGCCAGAGTGTCACAATTCCAGAGAGTTCCACTGACAGAGTGTGCAATACAGAGTGTCACAATACAGAGGACCACAGTGCCAGAGTGTCAGAATGCCAGAGTGTCACAATGCAGAGTGTCAGAATGCAGAGTGTCACAATTGCAGGGAGTCACAGTGCCAGAGTGTCAGAATGCAGAGTGTCATAGTGCCAGAGTGTAAGAATTGCGGAGTGTCTCAATGTAGAGTGTCAAAGTGCTAGAATGCCACAGTGCCAGAGTGCCACAGTGCAGAATGTGAGCGTACCAGAGTGTCACAATGCAGAGTGTCACAGTGGCAGAATGTCACTGAGCCAGAGTGTCACAATGCAGAGGGCCACATTTCCAGAGTGTGACAGTGCCAGAGTGTCACAATGCCGGAGTGTCAGAATGCAGTGTATCATAATGGAGAGAGTCACAAAGTAGAGTGCCACAGTGCCAGTGTCACAATGCAGAGTGTCAGAAGGCTAGAGTGTCTCAGTGCCAGAATGTCACAGTGCCAAAGTGTCACAATGACAGAGCGTCAGTATGCAGTGTCACATAGCCAGAATGTCACAATTCAGAGTGCCACACTGCCGAGTGTCGCAATTCTGTGTCAGAGTGACAGACTGCCTCACTGCTGAGTGTCAAAATGGCAGTGTGTCACAGTGCAGAGTGTCATAATGCCAGTGTCACAGTGCCAGAGTGTCACAATGCTGACGTTCACAATGCACAGTACCACAATGCCAGAGTGTCACAATGCAGAGTGTCACAGCGCCAAAGTGTCACAGTGCCGGAGTGTCACAATGCAGAGTCTCTCAATGCAGAGTGTCACATTGCCAGAGTGTCACAATGCAGAGTGTCACAGTGCCAGGGAGTCACATTGCCAGAGTGTCACAATTCAGAGTGTCACAGTGCCAGGGTGTCACAGTGCCAGGTTGTCACAGCGCCAGAGTGTCATAGTGCCAGAGTGTCTCAATGCAGAGTCACAATTCTAGAGTTTCACAGCGCCAGAGTGTCACAATGCAGAGTGTTACAATGCAGAGTGTCACAGTGCCAAGGTGTCACAATGCCAGAGTGTCACAATACAGAGTACCACAGTGCCAGAGTGTCAGAATGCCAGAGTGTCACAATTGCAGAGTGTCACAATTGCAGGGAGTCACAGTGCCAGAGTGTCAGAATGCAGAGTGTCACAGTGCCAGAGTGTAACAATTGCGGAGTGTCTCAATGCAGAGTGTCACAATTCAACAGTGTCACAATTCAACAGTGTCACAATTCAGAGTGCCACATTACCAGAGTGTCAAAGTGCCTGAGTGTGCAATGCCAGAGTGTCACAATGCATAGTGGGACAATGCCACAGTGGCACAATGCCAGAGTTTCATAATGCAGAATGTGAGAGTGCCAGTGTGTCACAATACAGAGTTTTACAATGAAGAGTGTCACAATGGAGAGTGTCACAATGCTGAGTGTCACAATGCCAGAGTGTCACAATTCCAGAGAGTTCCACTGACAGAGTGTGCAATACCAGAGTGTCACAATACAGAGGACCACAGTGCCAGAGTGTCAGAATGCCAGAGTGTCACAATGCAGAGTGTCACAATTGCAGGGAGTCATAGTGCCAGAGTGTCAGAATGCAGAGTGTCATAGTGCCAGAGTGTAAGAATTGCAGAGTGTCTCAATGTAGAGTGTCAAAGTGCTAGAATGCCACAGTGCCAGAGTGCCACAGTGCAGAATGTGAGCGTACCAGAGTGTCACAATGCAGAGTGTCACAGTGGCAGAATGTCACTGAGCCAGAGTGTCACAATGCAGAGGGCCACATTTCCAGAGTGTGACAGTGCCAGAGTGTCACAATGCCGGAGTGTCAGAATGCAGTGTATCATAATGGAGAGAGTCACAAAGTAGAGTGCCACAGTGCCAGTGTCACAATGCCAGAGGGTCAGAATGTTGAGTGTCACAATGCAGAGTGTCAGAAGGCTAGAGTGTCTCAGTGCCAGAATGTCACAGTGCCAAAGTGTCACAATGACAGAGCGTCAGTATGCAGTGTCACATAGCCAGAATGTCACAATTCAGAGTGCCACACTGCCGAGTGTCGCAATTCTGTGTCAGAGTGACAGACTGCCTCACTGCTGAGTGTCAAAATGGCAGTGTGTCACAGTGCAGAGTGTCATAATGCCAGTGTCACAGTGCCAGAGTGTCACAATGCTGACGTTCACAATGCACAGTACCACAATGCCAGAGTGTCACAATGCAGAGTGTCACAGCGCCAAAGTGTCACAGTGCCAGAGTGTCACAGTGCCAGAGTGTCTCAATGCAGAGTCACAATTCTAGAGTTTCACAGCGCCAGAGTGTCACAATACAGAGTACCACAGTGCCAGAGTGTCAGAATGCCAGAGTGTCACAATGCAGAGTACCACAGTGCCAGTGTCAGAATGCCAGAGTGTCACAATGCAGAGTGTCACAATTCAACAGTGTCACAATGCAGATTGCCACAATACCAGACTGTCAAAGTTCCTGAGTGTGCAATGCCAGAGTGTCACAATGCAGAGTGTCACAGTACTAGAGTGTCACAATGCAGAGTGTCACAATGCAGAGTGTCACAGTGCCAGAGTGTCACCATGTCAGAGTCACAGTGCCAGAGTGTCACAAGGCCAGAGTGTCAGAATGCAGAGTATCACAATGCCAGAGTGTCACAGTGCTGAGTGTCAAAATGCTGAGTGTCATATTGCCAGTGTCACAATGCCAGAGTGTCACAATGCCAGAGTGTCACAACACAGAGCGCAACAGTGCAGAATGCCACAATGCTAGAGTGCCACAATGAAGAGTGTCACAGTGCTAGAGTGTCACAATGCAGAGCGTCACAGTGCCAGAGTGTCAGAATGCAGAGTGTCACAGTGCCAGAGTGTAACAATTGCGGAGTGTCTCAATGCAGAGTGTCACAATTCAACAGTGTCACAATTCAACAGTGTCACAATTCAGAGTGCCACATTACCAGAGTATCAAAGTGCCTGAGTGTGCAATGCCAGAGTGTCAAAATGCATAGTGGGACAATGCCACAGTGGCACAATGCCAGAGTTTCATAATGCAGAATGTGTGAGTGCCAGTGTGTCACAATACAGAGTTTTACAATGAAGAGTGTCACAATGGAGAGTGTCACAATGCTGAGTGTCACAATGCCAGAGTGTCACAATTCCAGAGAGTTCCACTGACAGAGTGTGCAATACCAGAGTGTCACAATACAGAGTACCACAGTGCCAGAGTGTCAGAATGCCAGAGTGTCACAATGCAGAGTGTCACAATTGCAGGGAGTCACAGTGCCAGAGTGTCAGAATGCAGAGTGTCACAGTGCCAGAGTGTAACAATTGCAGAGTGTGTCAATGCAGAGTGTCACAATTCAACAGTGTCACAATTCAGTGCCACACTACCAGAGTGTCACAGTGCCTGAGTGTGCAATGCCAGAGTGTCACAATGCATAGTGGGACAATGCCACAGTGGCACAATGCCAGAGTTTCATAATGCAGAATGTGAGAGTGCCAGTGTGTCACAATACAGAGTGTTACAATGAAGAGTGTCACAATGGAGAGTGTCACAATGCTGAGTGTCACAATGCCAGAGTGTCACAATTCCAGAGAGTTCCACTGACAGAGTGTGCAATACCAGAGTGTCACAATACAGAGGACCACAGTGCCAGAGTGTCAGAATGCCAGAGTGTCACAATGCAGAGTGTCAGAATGCAGAGTGTCACAATTGCAGGGAGTCACAGTGCCAGAGTGTCAGAATGCAGAGTGTCATAGTGCCAGAGTGTAAGAATTGCGGAGTGTCTCAATGTAGAGTGTCAAAGTGCTAGAATGCCACAGTGCCAGAGTGCCACAGTGCAGAATGTGAGCGTACCAGAGTGTCACAATGCAGAGTGTCACAGTGGCAGAATGTCACTGAGCCAGAGTGTCACAATGCAGAGGGCCACATTTCCAGAGTGTGACAGTGCCAGAGTGTCACAATGCCGGAGTGTCAGAATGCAGTGTATCATAATGGAGAGAGTCACAAAGTAGAGTGCCACAGTGCCAGTGTCACAATGCCAGAGGGTCAGAATGTTGAGTGTCACAATGCAGAGTGTCAGAAGGCTAGAGTGTCTCAGTGCCAGAATGTCACAGTGCCAAAGTGTCACAATGACAGAGCGTCAGTATGCAGTGCCACATAGCCAGAATGTCACAATTCAGAGTGCCACACTGCCGAGTGTCGCAATTCTGTGTCAGAGTGACAGACTGCCTCACTGCTGAGTGTCAAAATGGCAGTGTGTCACAGTGCAGAGTGTCATAATGCCAGTGTCACAGTGCCAGAGTGTCACAATGCTGACGTTCACAATGCACAGTACCACAATGCCAGAGTGTCACAATGCAGTGTCACAGCGCCAAAGTGTCACAGTGCCAGAGTGTCACAGTGCCAGAGTGTCTCAATGCAGAGTCACAATTCTAGAGTTTCACAGCGCCAGAGTGTCACAATACAGAGTACCACAGTGCCAGAGTGTCAGAATGCCAGTGTCACAATGCAGAGTGTCACAATTCAACAGTGTCACAATGCAGATTGCCACAATACCAGACTGTCAAAGTTCCTGAGTGTGCAATGCCAAAGTGTCACAATGCAGAGTGTCACAGTTCTAGAGTGTCACAATGCAGAGTGTCACAATGCAGAGTGTCACAATTGCAGGGAGTCACAGTGCCAGAGTGTCAGAATGCAGAGTGTCATAGTGCCAGAGTGTAAGAATTGCGGAGTGTCTCAATGTAGAGTGTCAAAGTGCTAGAATGCCACAGTGCCAGAGTGCCACAGTGCAGAATGTGAGCGTACCAGAGTGTCACAATTCAGAGTGTCACAATTCAACAGTGTCACAATGCAGATTGCCACAATACCAGACTGTCAAAGTTCCTGAGTGTGCAATGCCAGAGTGTCACAATTCAGAGTGTCACAGTACTAGAGTGTCACAATGCAGAGTGTCACAATGCAGAGTGTCACAGTGCCAGAGTGTCACCATGTCAGAGTCACAGTGCCAGAGTGTCACAAGGCCAGAGTGTCAGAATGCAGAGTATCACAATGCCAGAGTGTCACAGTGCTGAGTGTCAAAATGCGGAGTGTCATATTGCCAGTGTCACAATGCAGAGTGTCACAATGCCAGAGTGTCACAACACAGAGCGCAACAGTGCAGAATGCCACAATGCTAGAGTGCCACAATGAAGAGTGTCACAGTGCTAGAGTGTCACGATGCAGAGTGTCACAGTGCCAGTGTCACATTGCTAGAGTGTCACAATGCAGGGTGCCACAGTGCCAGTGTGTCACAATGCCAGAGTACCACAGTGCCACAGTGTCACAATGCCAGAGTGTGCAAAACAAGAGTGTCACAGCGCCAAAGTGTCACAGTGCTAGAGTGCCACAGTGCCGGAGTGTCACAATGCAGAGTCTCTCAATGCAGAGTGTCACATTGCCAGAGTGTCACAATGCAGAGTGTCACAGTGCCAGGGAGTCACATTGCCAGAGTGTCACAATGCAGAGTGTCACAGTGCCAGGGTGTCACAGTGCCAGGGTGTCACAGTGCCAGAATGTTACAGTGCCAGAGTGTCTCAATGCAGAGTCACAATTCTAGAGTTTCACAGCGCCAGAGTGTCACAATGCAGAGTGTTACAATGCAGAGTTTCACAGTGCCAAGTTGTCATAGTGCCAAGGTGTCACAATGCCAGAGTGTCACAATTCCAGAGAGTTCCACTGACAGAGTGTGCAATACCAGAGTGTCACAATACAGAGGACCACAGTGCCAGAGTGTCAGAATGCCAGAGTGTCACAATGCAGAGTGTCAGAATGCAGAGTGTCACAATTGCAGGGAGTCACAGTGCCAGAGTGTCAGAATGCAGAGTGTCATAGTGCCAGAGTGTAAGAATTGCGGAGTGTCTCAATGTAGAGTGTCAAAGTGCTAGAATGCCACAGTGCCAGAGTGCCACAGTGCAGAATGTGAGCGTACCAGAGTGTCACAATGCAGAGTGTCACAGTGGCAGAATGTCACTGAGCCAGAGTGTCACAATGCAGAGGGCCACATTTCCAGAGTGTGACAGTGCCAGAGTGTCACAATGCCGGAGTGTCAGAATGCAGTGTATCATAATGGAGAGAGTCACAAAGTAGAGTGCCACAGTGCCAGTGTCACAATGCCAGAGGGTCAGAATGTTGAGTGTCACAATGCAGAGTGTCAGAAGGCTAGAGTGTCTCAGTGCCAGAATGTCACAGTGCCAAAGTGTCACAATGACAGAGCGTCAGTATGCAGTGCCACATAGCCAGAATGTCACAATTCAGAGTGCCACACTGCCGAGTGTCGCAATTCTGTGTCAGAGTGACAGACTGCCTCACTGCTGAGTGTCAAAATGGCAGTGTGTCACAGTGCAGAGTGTCATAATGCCAGTGTCACAGTGCCAGAGTGTCACAATGCTGACGTTCACAATGCACAGTACCACAATGCCAGAGTGTCACAATGCAGTGTCACAGCGCCAAAGTGTCACAGTGCCAGAGTGTCACAGTGCCAGAGTGTCTCAATGCAGAGTCACAATTCTAGAGTTTCACAGCGCCAGAGTGTCACAATACAGAGTACCACAGTGCCAGAGTGTCAGAATGCCAGTGTCACAATGCAGAGTGTCACAATTCAACAGTGTCACAATGCAGATTGCCACAATACCAGACTGTCAAAGTTCCTGAGTGTGCAATGCCAAAGTGTCACAATGCAGAGTGTCACAGTTCTAGAGTGTCACAATGCAGAGTGTCACAATGCAGAGTGTCACAATTGCAGGGAGTCACAGTGCCAGAGTGTCAGAATGCAGAGTGTCATAGTGCCAGAGTGTAAGAATTGCGGAGTGTCTCAATGTAGAGTGTCAAAGTGCTAGAATGCCACAGTGCCAGAGTGCCACAGTGCAGAATGTGAGCGTACCAGAGTGTCACAATTCAGAGTGTCACAATTCAACAGTGTCACAATGCAGATTGCCACAATACCAGACTGTCAAAGTTCCTGAGTGTGCAATGCCAGAGTGTCACAATTCAGAGTGTCACAGTACTAGAGTGTCACAATGCAGAGTGTCACAATGCAGAGTGTCACAGTGCCAGAGTGTCACCATGTCAGAGTCACAGTGCCAGAGTGTCACAAGGCCAGAGTGTCAGAATGCAGAGTATCACAATGCCAGAGTGTCACAGTGCTGAGTGTCAAAATGCGGAGTGTCATATTGCCAGTGTCACAATGCAGAGTGTCACAATGCCAGAGTGTCACAACACAGAGCGCAACAGTGCAGAATGCCACAATGCTAGAGTGCCACAATGAAGAGTGTCACAGTGCTAGAGTGTCACGATGCAGAGTGTCACAGTGCCAGTGTCACATTGCTAGAGTGTCACAATGCAGGGTGCCACAGTGCCAGTGTGTCACAATGCCAGAGTACCACAGTGCCACAGTGTCACAATGCCAGAGTGTGCAAAACAAGAGTGTCACAGCGCCAAAGTGTCACAGTGCTAGAGTGCCACAGTGCCGGAGTGTCACAATGCAGAGTCTCTCAATGCAGAGTGTCACATTGCCAGAGTGTCACAATGCAGAGTGTCACAGTGCCAGGGAGTCACATTGCCAGAGTGTCACAATGCAGAGTGTCACAGTGCCAGGGTGTCACAGTGCCAGGGTGTCACAGTGCCAGAATGTTACAGTGCCAGAGTGTCTCAATGCAGAGTCACAATTCTAGAGTTTCACAGCGCCAGAGTGTCACAATGCAGAGTGTTACAATGCAGAGTTTCACAGTGCCAAGTTGTCATAGTGCCAAGGTGTCACAATGCCAGAGTGTCACAATTCCAGAGAGTTCCACTGACAGAGTGTGCAATACCAGAGTGTCACAATACAGAGGACCACAGTGCCAGAGTGTCAGAATGCCACAGTGTCACAATGCAGAGTGTCACAATGCAGAGTGTCACAATTGCAGGGAGTCACAGTGCCAGAGTGTCAGAATGCAGAGTGTCATAGTGCCAGAGTGTAAGAATTGCGGAGTGTCTCAATGTAGAGTGTCAAAGTGCTAGAATGCCACAGTGCCAGAGTGCCACAGTGCAGAATGTGAGCGTACCAGAGTGTCACAATGCAGAGTGTCACAGTGGCAGAATGTCACTGAGCCAGAGTGTCACAATGCAGAGGGCCACATTTCCAGAGTGTGACAGTGCCAGAGTGTCACAATGCCGGAGTGTCAGAATGCAGTGTATCATAATGGAGAGAGTCACAAAGTAGAGTGCCACAGTGCCAGTGTCACAATGCCAGAGGGTCAGAATGTTGAGTGTCACAATGCAGAGTGTCAGAAGGCTAGAGTGTCTCAGTGCCAGAATGTCACAGTGCCAAAGTGTCACAATGACAGAGCGTCAGTATGCAGTGTCACATAGCCAGAATGTCACAATTCAGAGTGCCACACTGCCGAGTGTCGCAATTCTGTGTCAGAGCGACAGACTGCCTCACTGCTGAGTGTCAAAATGGCAGTGTGTCACAGTGCAGAGTGTCATAATGCCAGTGTCACAGTGCCAGAGTGTCACAATGCTGACGTTCACAATGCACAGTACCACAATGCCAGAGTGTCACAATGCAGAGTGTCACAGCGCCAAAGTGTCACAGTGCCGGAGTGTCACAATGCAGAGTCTCTCAATGCAGAGTGTCACATTGCCAGAGTGTCACAATGCAGAGTGTCACAGTGCCAGGGAGTCACATTGCCAGAGTGTCACAATTCAGAGTGTCACAGTGCCAGGGTGTCACAGTGCCAGGGTGTCACAGTGCCAGAGTGTCATAGTGCCAGAGTGTCTCAATGCAGAGTCACAATTCTAGAGTTTCACAGCGCCAGAGTGTCACAATGCAGAGTGTTACAATGCAGAGTGTCACAGTGCCAAGGTGTCACAATGCCAGAGTGTCAGAATGCAGAGTACCACAGTGCCAGAGTGTCAGAATGCCAGAGTGTCACAATGCAGAGTGTCACAATTGCAGGGAGTCACAGCGCCAGAGTGTCAGAATGCAGAGTGTCACAGTGCCAGAGTGTAACAATTGCGGAGTGTCTCAATGTAGAGTGTCACAATTCAACAGTGTCACAATTCAACAGTGTCACAATTCAGAGTGCCACATTACCAGAGTGTCAAAGTGCCTGAGTGTGCAATGCCAGAGTGTCACAATGCATAGTGGGACAATGCCACAGTGGCACAATGCCAGAGTTTCATAATGCAGAATGTGAGAGTGCCAGTGTGTCACAATACAGAGTTTTACAATGAAGAGTGTCACAATGCCAGAGTGTCACAATTCCAGAGAGTTCCACTGACAGAGTGTGCAATACCAGAGTGTCACAATACAGAGGACCAGAGTGTCAGAATGCCAGAGTGTCACAATGCAGAGTGTCAGAATGCAGAGTGTCACAATTGCAGGGAGTCACAGTGCCAGAGTGTCAGAATGCAGAGTGTCATAGTGCCAGAGTGTAAGAATTGCGGAGTGTCTCAATGTAGAGTGTCAAAGTGCTAGAATGCCACAGTGCCAGAGTGCCACAGTGCAGAATGTGAGCGTACCAGAGTGTCACAATGCAGAGTGTCACAGTGGCAGAATGTCACTGAGCCAGAGTGTCACAATGCAGAGGGCCACATTTCCAGAGTGTGACAGTGCCAGAGTGTCACAATGCCGGAGTGTCAGAATGCAGTGTATCATAATGGAGAGAGTCACAAAGTAGAGTGCCACAGTGCCAGTGTCACAATGCCAGAGGGTCAGAATGTTGAGTGTCACAATGCAGAGTGTCAGAAGGCTAGAGTGTCTCAGTGCCAGAATGTCACAGTGCCAAAGTGTCACAATGACAGAGCGTCAGTATGCAGTGTCACATAGCCAGAATGTCACAATTCAGAGTGCCACACTGCCGAGTGTCGCAATTCTGTGTCAGAGTGACAGACTGCCTCACTGCTGAGTGTCAAAATGGCAGTGTGTCACAGTGCAGAGTGTCATAATGCCAGTGTCACAGTGCCAGAGTGTCACAATGCTGACGTTCACAATGCACAGTACCACAATGCCAGAGTGTCACAATGCAGAGTGTCACAGCGCCAAAGTGTCACAGTGCCAGTGTCACAGTGCCATAGTGTCTCAATGCAGAGTCACAATTCTAGAGTTTCACAGCGCCAGAGTGTCACAATACAGAGTACCACAGTGCCAGAGTGTCACAATGCCAGAGTGTCACAATTCAACAGTGTCACAATGCAGATTGCCACAATACCAGACTGTCAAAGTTCCTGAGTGTGCAATGCCAGAGTGTCACAATGCAGAGTGTCACAGTACTAGAGTGTCACAATGCAGAGTGTCACAATGCAGAGTGTCACAGTGCCAGAGTGTCACCATGTCAGAGTCACAGTGCCAGAGTGTCACAAGGCCAGAGTGTCAGAATGCAGAGTATCACAATGCCAGAGTGTCACAGTGCTGAGTGTCAAAATGCTGAGTGTCATATTGCCAGTGTCACAATGCCAGAGTGTCACAACACAGAGCGCAACAGTGCAGAATGCCACAATGCTAGATTGCCACAATGAAGAGTGTCACAGTGCCAGAGTGTCACAATGCAGAGTGTCACAATGCAGAGTGTCACAGTGCCAGAGTGTCACAATGAAGAGTGTCACGATGCAGAGTGTCACAGTGCCAGTGTCACATTGCCAGAGTGTCACAATGTAGAGTGCCACAGTGCCAGTGTGTCACAATGCCAGAGTACCACAGTGCCACAGTGTCACAATGCCAGAGTGTGGTGAAGGCACATTATGCCCCAATACTGAATCTTGTCCCAGCATGTGGGCAAGTTCCCCCTCCCTCCAGGAGGAAGACAAAAGCCAAGGCATTAGCCAGGCTTGCACGCACCCAGCGCATGCAGCACTTGTGCTGACACCAAGTATGGGCATATTCTAACTTCACGCTTTCTATAGGCTGAAGCCAGTTGCTTATGAGAGTGCCCATTGGTCAAGCCCAGCCTCGAGGAATCTATAAGTGTCACCCCAGTTGGTGAACACGTTGCCCCCTCATTTACTTTGTCTCTGTCCTTGCTCGAGAGAGTAACTCTCGAGCTTCAGCCTTTGCCATTGAGCTTATTGTTAGCTTCTGTTACACATGCACGCATACTGGAAGCCTCTGCATCGTTGAGAAGCCCAGAGGGAGGACCTTTGCTGAGCCTGAGGAGCTCAGCATTGCTACAACCAGTCGTGCCGATCGGAAGAGCCCATCGCGCCACCGGAGGACTGGACCAACCCCCGCGGGTAAGATCTGCCCAGTTGCCGGGGAGAAGGGACTTGATTAATACCGAGTCCACGTATGCTTAACCCCGCCGTAGCGGGAAAGGAGCCGCCGAGTGCCGCTCTGAGCCCTGTGAATTCCAGGGAAAACCAAAGCATTGTTCGTGCTTGTATTGCACCGGACCTGGGACCACTGCGAGAGTCCTGTTGCTCCTTTAACCTCATTAAACGAGAGACGCCGCTTAACGCAGCCACATTCTCTCCCTGAGGCTGTTTGCATCAGCCCCGAGAACCGCCGTGGTTGGGCCGACCCCACGTAGCTTCGCCTGCTTCCGTCCTTCAGGCCCGCCTACCGGCCACCGTCGTCCCGCCGAGCTGTGCGAGCCGACTTTAGAGGGCCGACCCCACGGACCGACCCTGTCCAGGACCGATCCCTGTTGTCTGAAGGGAATTGAATATCGTTCACGTGCTTTCCACCCACTAGCACTCAGTTCGAAGTATCCGCGTCTAGCAGAGTAAGCGCTGACGCATAGACAGATTGTAATATTGCTGTGTATCGCCAGAAGCCGCCCGCGTCCCGCCGAGTCTCCATCTAGTGGCCAAGCGGCGGAACTGCACCCTTCGTTATATAAATACAAAAAGGGTTTATAGATAGTTCAATTACGTTATAATCATAACACTAAGCCAGTTGTGGAATGTATTTCACGAACGTGCACTAGAACATGTATATAAGTTGGTGATTCATCGGTTATTAATAGTTTGATAATTAATAAAATTATATTTTTCATAATTCATATTTCATATTCATAAATTTAATAACCTCTTCACCACAATATGGCGCAGGGAGCAGGGTGCACAGCTGTGAAATATTTCCATAACTTGGGATACAAAATTACAGCCCCAGACTTGGAATGGGCAAAATTAAATTGTAAAAATATAGATGGCATTTTCGCAAAGCTAAGCGAACCCAGCAGCGAACATGCTGTCCTGATGGCATCTTGTATTATACAGATGCAGGAGGAAATTAAATTCTTTGACCAAAAGGTTTCCCAATTGGAAAGGGAACTGGCGAAGTCAGAGGCACAAAGCCAGAGACTTCATGATTTATTTGAGCTGCACATAAAAGAGATCATGTCTGTTTTCAAGTCTCAATGGCAATCACATGCTACCTATGAAGTAGCCAGGGCACATGACACACGAGAGCCAGGCTCTCCTATTCTGTCTGTCCCAGTTGACAAGCAGAAACCAGCTGATTTTGATTCAGCAGCTGCCCAGCATCAGCACATGAGCAATGTTAGCTCACCCACACCAGACAGGTCAGCAGCTATAGCACTGGTGCAGCAAGCCAAGCCAGGCTCCACATCACCGGATGATGACAGTGAAGCCACCAGCTTCAACCAGCAACGAATCCCCAAGAAGAAGGTGAGATTCAACTTAGCATCACTAGATGACTCCAAAGCCAGCAGCGGACCGAGTTTCCCACAGCATGGCAGACCAAGAGGTAACCAGGGAAATAGAAGCTCCTGCAATAAGGTAGCCAAGCCAGCTCGACAACAGCTTGCACAGCATCCCAGCAAGAGAGCTTACTACGATCCCAGAGACACACAGAGCACCACATCAGACTCAGATTCTGGATGTGAGTCTAGCCCACAGCATTACCGCGAACTGTGGAAGAGCCAAGCTGCTATAGAAGCCAATGAGGCTGAACCTCGCAGCATCCTGAAAGCAAAGCTCCAGGAAAAGACCTCCAAAAGGGAGAGTTCCAGAAGGGACCACACACCCAGCAAGGAGGGACACCGGCAAAAGGTATATACTGCCAGCCGTAAAGCGATACCACATGGCCAGAGAAGGGAAGAGCAACGCTCTCAAGCATTCCCTTCCACCATCCCAGGCAGACATAAATACTGCACTGGAAAACAACACTCACGAGGTTCCTGCAACCCCAGTAGAGGGAATGAAAACATGCAGAGTGACAGGGAACGCTCTAATTCACGAGATTCACCTGACTCACTAGATCCATGGTGTTGGGTACTCCTCAAAATGGAATGTCCCGAGGAAGTTGTATTTGGCTTGGAACCAAGGATGAGAAAGAAAGTAGGAAAAAGGGTACTCACTAAACTGATAAAAGAAGCAGTGGAAAGAGATTATTCCTCATCTCAATACTGAGGAAGTCCTGTCATAGTGACAGAGCCATCTTATCAAGGGGGTGGGAAATTGACAAACTCCATAGACACTTTGATAGCTTCAGTGTCATATGGGAATCAAACCCCATCACTTAGTCAAGGGGGTGGTGGGAGATAATTGAGAGTACCAATATTGGTTTCGAGCAAACATTTGTTCCACACTGCTAAGACAGCTCGCTCTGTTAAGAGTATAGTTTAAAGTCTGTATACTGTTCATATAGTGCTAAGGTATTGTAAGTCACTATGTTTGAAAATGTATTCTACCAAACAGGTATGATATAGCTTAATCCTATATGGGATAAACCTTGTTAAGGGTAATCTATTAATAAATTTAATAACCTCTTCACCACACAGAGTGTGCAAAACAAGAGTGTCACAGCGCCAAAGTGTCACAGTGCTAGAGTGTCACAGTGCCAGAGTGTCACAACGCAGAGTCTCTCAATGCAGAGTGTCACATTGCCAGTGTCACAATGCAAGAGTGTCACAGTGCCAGGGAGTCACATTGCCAGAGTGTCACAATGCAGAGTGTCACAGTGCCAGAGTGTCACAGTGCCAGAGTGTCTCAATGCAGAGTGTTACAATGCAGAGTGTCACAGTGCCAAGGTGTCACAATGCCAGAGTGTCACAATACAGATTACCACAGTGCCAGAGTGTCAGAATGCCAGAGTGTCACAATGCAGAGTGTCACAATTGCAGGGAGTCACAGTGCCAGAGTGTCAGAATGCAGAGTGTCACAGTGCCAGAGTGTAACAATTGTGGAGTGTCTCAATGCAGAGTGTCACAATTCAACAGTGTCACAATTCAGAGTGCCACATTACCAGAGTGTCAAAGTGCCTGAGTGTGCAATGCCAGAGTGTCACAATGCATAGTGGGACAATGCCACAGTGGCACAATGCCAGAGTTTCATAATGCAGAATGTGAGAGTGCCAGTGTGTCACAATACAGAGTTTTACAATGAAGAGTGTCACAATGGAGAGTGCCACAATGCTGAGTGTCACAATGCCAGAGTGTCACAATTCCAGAGAGTTCCACTGACAGAGTGTGCAATACCAGAGTGTCACAATACAGAGAACCACAGTGCCAGAGTGTCAGAATACCAGAGTGTCACAATGCAGAGTGTCACAATTGCAGGGAGTCACAGTGCCAGAGTGTCAGAATGCAGAGTGTGACAGTGCCAGAGTGTAACAATGCCTGAGTGTCAGAATGCAGTGTATCATAATGGAGAGAGTCACAAAGTAGAGTGCCACAGTGCCAGTGTCACAATGCCAGAGGGTCAGAATGTTGAGTGTCACAATGCAGAGTGTCAGAAGGCTAGAGTGTCTCAGTGCCAGAATGTCACAGTGCCAAAGTGTCACAATGACAGAGCGTCAGTATGCAGTGTCACATAGCCAGAATGTCACAATTCAGAGTGCCACACTGCTGAGTGTCGCAATTCTGTGTCAGAGTGACAGACTGCCTCACTGCTGAGTGTCAAAATGGCAGTGTGTCACAATGCAGAGTGTCATAATGCCAGTGTCACAGTGCCAGAGTGTCACAATGCTGACGTTCACAATGCACAGTACCACAATGCCAGAGTGTCACAATGCAGAGTGTCACAGTGCCAAAGTGTCACAGTGCCAAAGTGTCACAGTGCCAGAGTGTCACAGTGCCAGAGTGTCTCAATGCAGAGTCACAATTCTAGAGTTTCACAGCGCCAGAGTGTCACAATGCAGAGTGTTACAATGCAGAGTACCACAGTGCCAGAGTGTCAGAATGCCAGAGTGTCACAATACAGAGTACCACAGTGCCAGAGTGTCAGAATGCCAGAGTGTCACAGTGCCAGAGTGTAACAATTGCGGAGTGTCTCAATGCAGAGTGTCACAATTCAACAGTGTCACAATTCAGAGTGCCACATTACCAGAGTGTCAAAGTGCCTGAGTGTGCAATGCCAGAGTGTCACAATGCATAGTGGGACTATGTCACAGTGGCACAATGCCAGAGTTTCATAATGCAGAATGTGAGAATGCCAGTGTGTCACAATGCTGAGTGTTACAATGAAGAGTGTCACAATGGAGAGTGTCACAATGCTGAGTGTCACAATGCCAGAGTGTCACAATTCCAGAGAGTTCCACTGACAGAGTGTGCAATACCAGAGTGTCACAATACAGAGGACCACAGTGCCAGAGTGTCAGAATGCCAGAGTGTCACAATGCAGAGTGTCACAATTGCAGGGAGTCACAGTGCCAGAATGTCAGAATGCAGAGTGTGACAGTGCCAGAGTGTAACAATGCCAGAGTGTCTCAATGTAGAGTGTCACAGTGCCAGAGTGCCACAGTGCCAGAGTGCCACAGTGCAGAATGTGAGAGTGCCAGAGTGTCACATAGCCAGAGTGTCACTGTGCCAGAGTGTCTCAATGCAGAGTCACAATTCTAGAGTTTCACAGCGCCAGAGTGTGACAGTGCCAGACTGTCGCAATGCAGAGTGTCACAGTGCCAGAGTGTCTCAATGTAGAGTCACAATTCCAGAGTGTCACAGTGCTGGAGAATCAGTATGCAGAGTGTAAGAATGCAGAGTGTCACAGTGCTAGAGTGACGCAATGCAAAGTGTCACAGTGCTAATGTGTCCAATGCCAGAGTGTCACAATGCCAGAGTGTCACAATGCAGTGTGTCTCAATGCAGTGTCACAATTCAACAGTGTCACCTTTCCACAGTGTCACAATGCGGAGTGCCACAATAGCAGAGCGTCAAAGTGCCTGAGTGTGCAATGCCAGAGTGTCACAATGCAAAGTGGGACAATGTCACAGTGGCACATTGCCAGAGTTTCATAATGCAGAATGTGAGAGTGCCAGTGTGTCACAATGCAGAGTGTCTACAATGAAGAGTGTCACAATGCAGAGTGTCACAATGCCAGAGTGCCGCAATGCCAGAGTGCCACAATGGCAGAGCCACAATGCAGAGTGTCACAATGCCAGAGTGCCGCAATGCCAGAGTGCCACAATATCACATTGTCACTATGCAGAGTGTCACAATGCCAGCGTGTCACAATGCCAGCGTGTCACAATGCCAGAGAGTCACAATGCAGAGTGTCACAGTGGAGAGTATCACAGGGTCAGAGTGACACAATCTAGAGTGTCACAATGCCAGTGTCACAGTGCCAGATTTTCACAATTCAGAGTGCCACAATGCCAGAGTGTCACAATGGCAGAGTGTAACAATGCTAGAGTGTCAGAATGGTGAGTGTCGCAATGCTGAGTTTCACAATGCCAGAGTGTCACAATGCCAGTGTGTCACAATGCTGAGTGTCACAATGGCAGAGTGTCACAATGAAGAGTGTCACAGTGCCAGAGTGTCAGAATTCCAGAGTGTCACAGCGCCAGAGTGGTACAGTGACAGAGTGTCACAATTCAGAGTGCTACAATGCAGAGTGTTACAATGCTGAGTTTCGCAATGTAGTGTCACAGTGTCAGAGGGTCACAATGCAGAGTGCCACGATGCAGATTTTCACAGTGCCAGAGTATCACAAAGCCTGAGTGTCACAATTGTAGAGTGTCATAATGCTGAGTGTCACAATGGCAGTGTGTCACAATGCCTGAGTGTCAGAATGCAGAGTGTCACAATACTGAGTGTCGCAATGCTGTTTCACAGTGCCACGTGTCACAATGCAGAGCGTCACAATGCCAGAGTGCCAGAATGCCAGAGTGCCAGAATGGCAGAGTCACAATGCAGGGTGTCACAATGCCAGAGTGCAGCAATGCCAGAGTGCCACAATGTGACATTGTCACTATGCAGAGTGTCACAATGCCAGTGTCACAGTGCCAGAGTGCCAGAGTGCCAGAGTGTCACAACGCAGAGTGCCATAATGCAGAGTGTCAAAGTGCCAGAGTGCCACAGTGCCTCAGTACCACAATGCCAGAATGTCACAATGCCACAGTGTCACAATTCAGATTGCCACAATGTCTGATTGTCACAATGCTGAGAGTCACACTGCCACAGTGTCACAATGCAGAGTGACACAGTGCCAAGGTGTCACAATGCCAGAGTGTCACAATACAGAGTACCACAGTGCCAGAGTGTCAGAATGCCAGAGTGTCAGAATGCAGAGTGTCACAGTGCCAGAGTGTAACAATTGCGGAGTGTCTCAATGCAGAGTGTCACAATTCAACAGTGTCACAATTCAGAGTGCCACATTACCAGAGTGTCAAAGTGCCTGAGTGTGCAATGCCAGTGTGTCACAATGCATAGTGGGACTATGTCACAGTGGCACAATGCCAGAGTTTCATAATGCAGAATGTGAGAGTGCCAGTGTGTCACAATGCAGAGTGTCACAATGAAGAGTGTCACAATGCCAGTGTGTCACAATGCTGAGTGTCACAATGGCAGAGTGTCACAATGAAGAGTGTCACAGTGCCAGAGTGTCAGAATTCCAGAGTGTCACAGCGTCAGAGTGGTACAGTGACAGAGTGTCACAATTCAGAGTGCTACAATGCAGAGTGTTACAATGCTGAGTTTCGCAATGTAGTGTCACAGTGTCAGACGGTCACAATGCAGTGCCACGATGCAGATTTTCACAGTGCCAGAGTATCACAAAGCCTGAGTGTCACAATTGTAGAGTGTCATAATGCTGAGTGTCACAATGGCAGTGTGTCACAATGCCTGAGTGTCAGAATGCAGAGTGTCACAATACTGAGTGTCACAATGCTGTTTCACAGTGCCAGGTGTCACAATGCAGAGCGTCACAATGCCAGAGTGCCAGGATGCCAGAGTGTCACAATGCCAGAGGGTCAGAATGTTGAGTGTCACAATGCAGAGTGTCATAATGCAGTGTCACAATTGCAGGGAGTCACAGTGCCAGAGTGTCACAATGCCAGGATGTCTCAGTGCTAGAGCGTCACAGTGCCAGAGTGTCACAATGCAGAGTGCCACAGTGCCAGAGTGTAACAATGCCAGAGGGTCATAATGCAGAGTGTCACAATGCAGAGTGTCACTAGGCAGAGTGTCACAATTGCAGGGAGTCACAGTCCAGAGTGTCTCAATGCAGAGTACCAACTCCAGAGTGTCACAGTGCCAGTGTCACAATGTAGAGTCACAATTCTAGGGTGTCCCAGTGCCAGAGTATCACCATGCAGAGTGTCACAGTGCCAGAGTGACGCAATGCAAAGTGTCACACTGCCAATGTGTCCAATGCCAGAGTGTCACAATGCCAGAGTGTCACAATGCCAGAGTGTCACAATTCAACAGTGTCACAATGCAGAGTGTCACAGTGCCAGAGTGTCACCATGTCAGAGTCACAGTGCCAGAGTGTCACAAGGCCAGAGTGTCAGAATGCAGAGTATCACAATGCCAGAGTGTCACAGTGCTGAGTGTCAAAATGCTGAGTGTCATATTGCCAGTGTCACAATGCCAGAGTGTCACAACACAGAGCGCAACAGTGCAGAATGCCACAATGCTAGAGTGCCACAATGAAGAGTGTCACAGTGCCAGAGTGCCACAATGCAGAGTGTCACAATGCAGAGTGTCACAGTGCCAGAGTGTCACAATGAAGAGTGTCACGATGCAGAGTGTCACAGTGCCAGTGTCACATTGCCAGAGTGTCACAATGCAGAGTGCCACAGTGCCAGTGTGTCACAATGCCAGAGTACTACAGTGCCACAGTGTCACAATGCCAGAGTATGCAAAACAAGAGTGTCACAGCGCCAAAGTGTCACAGTGCTAGAGTGTCACAGTGCCAGAGTGTCACATTGCCAGAGTGTCACAATGCAGAGTGTCACAGTGCCAGGGAGTCACATTGCCAGAGTGTCACAATGCAGAGTGTCACAGTGCCAGGGTGTCACAGTGCCAGAGCGTCACAGTGCCAGAGTGTCTCAATGCAGAGTCACAATTCTAGAGTTTCACAGCGCCAGAGTGTCACAATGCAGAGTGTTACAATGCAGAGTGTCACAGTGCCAAGGTGTCACAATGCCAGAGTGTCACAATACAGAGTACCACAGTGCCAGAGTGTCAGAATGCTAGAGTGTCACAATGCCAGAGTGTCACAATACAGAGTACCACAGTGCCAGAGTGTCAGAATGCTAGAGTGTCACAATGCAGAGTGTCACAATTGCAGGGAGTCACAGTGCCAGACTGTCAGAATGCAGAGTGTGACAGTGCCAGAGTGTAACAATGCCAGAGTGTCTCAATGTAGAGTGTCACAGTGCTAGAGTGCCACAGTGCCAGAGTGCCACAGTGCAGAATGTGAGAGTGCCAGAGTGTCACAATGCAGAGGGCCACATTTCCAGAGTGTCACAGTGGCAGAATGTCACTGAGCCAGAGTGTCACAATGCAGAGGGCCACATTTCCAGTGTGTGACAGTGCCAGAGTGTCACAATGCCGGAGTGTCAGAATGCAGTGTATCATAATGGAGAGAGTCACAAAGCAGAGTGCCACAGTGCCAGTGTCACAATGCCAGAGGGTCAGAATGTTGAGTGTCACAATGCAGAGTGTCACAATGCAGAGCGTCATAATGCAGTGTCACAATTGCAGGGAGTCACAGTGCCAGAGTGTCACAATGCCAGGATGTCTCAGTGCTAGAGTGTCACAGTGCCAGAGTGTCACAATGCAGAGTGCCACAGTGCCAGAGTGTAACAATGCCAGAGGGTCATAATGCAGAGTGTCACAATGCAGAGTGTCACTAGGCAGAGTGTCAAAATTGCAGGGAGGCACAGTCCAGAGTGTCTCAATGCAGAGTACCAACTCCAGAGTGTCACAGTGCCAGTGTCACAATGTAGAGTTACAATTCTAGGGTGTCACAGTGCCAGAGTATCACCATGCAGAGTGTCACAGTGCCAGAGTGACGCAATGCAAAGTGTCACACTGCCAATGTGTCCAATGCCAGAGTATCACAATGCCAGAGTGTCACAATGCAGTGTGTCTCAATGCAGAGTGTCACAATTCAACAGTGTCACAATGCAGAGTGACACAATACCCGACTGTCAAAGTTCCTGAGTGTGCAATGCAGAGTGTCACAATGCAGTGTCACAATGCAGAGTGTCACAATGCAGAATGTCACAGTGCCAGAGTGTCACAATGAAGAGTGTCACGATGCAGAGTGTCACAGTGCCAGTGTCACATTGCCAGAGTGTCACAATGCAGAGTGCCACAGTGCCAGTGTGTCACAATGCCAGAGTACCACAGTGCCACAGTGTCACAATGCCAGAGTGTGCAAAACAAGAGTGTCACAGCGCCAAAGTGTCACAGTGCTAGAGTGTCACAGTGCCAGAGTGTCACAATGCAGAGTCTCTCAATGCAGAGTGTCACATTGCCAGAGTGTCACAA
The DNA here is from genome assembly GCA_011125475.1 of Melanerpes aurifrons. Taxonomy (NCBI): domain Eukaryota; kingdom Metazoa; phylum Chordata; class Aves; order Piciformes; family Picidae; genus Melanerpes; species Melanerpes aurifrons. The sequence goes on along the minus strand of WWNC01000077.1, from coordinate 536,278 downwards.
TGCAGAGTGTCACAGTGCCAGGGAGTCACATTGCCAGAGTGTCACAATGCAGAGTGTCACAGTGCCAGGGTGTCACAGTGCCAGGGTGTCACAGTGCCAGAGTGTCACAGTGCCAGAGTGTCACAGTGCCAGAGTGTCTCAATGCAGAGTCACAATTCTAGAGTTTCACAGCGCCAGAGTGTCACAATGCAGAGTGTTACAATGCAGAGTGTCACAGTGCCAAGGTGTCACAATGCCAGAGTGTCACAATACAGAGTACCACAGTGCCAGAGTGTCAGAATGCCAGAGTGTCACAATGCAGAGTGTCACAATTGCAGGGAGTCACAGTGCCAGAGTGTCAGAATGCAGAGTGTCACAGTGCCAGAGTGTAACAATTGCGGAGTGTCTCAATGCAGAGTGTCACAATTCAACAGTGTCACAATTCAGAGTGCCACATTACCAGAGTGTCAAAGTGCCTGAGTGTGCAATGCCAGAGTGTCACAATGCATAGTGGGACAATGCCACAGTGGCACAATGCCAGAGTTTCATAATGCAGAATGTGAGAGTGCCAGTGTGTCACAATACAGAGTTTTACAATGAAGAGTGTCACAATGGAGAGTGTCACAATGCTGAGTGTCACAATGCCAGAGTGTCACAATTCCAGAGAGTTCCACTGACAGAGTGTGCAATACCAGAGTGTCACAATACAGAGGACCACAGTGCCAGAGTGTCACAATTGCAGGGAGTCACAGTGCCAGAGTGTCAGAATGCAGAGTGTCACAGTGCCAGAGTGTCTCAATGCAGAGTACCAACTCCAGAGTGTCACAGTGCCAGTGTCACAATGTAGAGTTACAATTCTAGGGTGTCACAGTGCCAGAGTATCACCATGCCGAGTGTCACAATGCCAGAGTGTCACAATGTCAGAGTGTCACAATGCAGTGTGTCTCAATGCAGAGTGTCACAATTCAACAGTGTCACAATGCAGAGTGACACAATACCAGACTGTCAAAGTTCCTGAGTGTGCAATGCCAGAGTGTCACAATGCAGTGTCACAATGCAGAGTGTCACAGTGCCAGAGTGCCAGAATATCAGAGTCACAGTGCCAGAGTGTCACAATGCAGAGTGTCACAGTACTAGAGTGTCACAATGCAGAGTGTCACAATGCAGAGTGTCACAGTGCCAGAGTGTCACCATGTCAGAGTCACAGTGCCAGAGTGTCACAAGGTCAGTGTGTCAGAATGCTGAGTGTCATATTGCCAGTGTCACAATGCCAGAGTGTCACAACACAGAGCGCAACAGTGCAGAATGCCACAATGCTAGAGTGCCACAATGAAGAGTGTCACAGTGCCAGAGTGTCACAATGCAGAGTGTCACAATGCAGAATGTCACAGTGCCAGAGTGTCACAGAGTGTCACGATGCAGAGTGTCACAGTGCCAGTGTCACATTGCCAGAGTGTCACAATGCAGAGTGCCACAGTGCCAGTGTGTCACAATGCCAGAGTACCACAGTGCCACAGTGTCACAATGCCAGAGTGTGCAAAACAAGAGTGTCACAACGCCAAAGTGTAACAGTGCTAGAGTGTCACGGTGCCAGAGTGTCACAATGCAGAGTCTCTCAATGCAGAGTGTCACATTGCCAGAGTGTCACAATGCAGAGTGTCACAGTGCCAGGGAGTCACATTGCCAGAGTGTCACAATGCAGAGTGTCACAGTGCCAGGGTGTCACAGTGCCAGAGTGTCACAGTGCCAGAGTGTCTCAATGCAGAGTCACAATTCTAGAGTTTCACAGCGCCAGAGTGTCACAATGCAGAGTGTTACAATGCAGAGTGTCACAGTGCCAAGGTGTCACAATGCCAGAGTGTCACAATACAGAGTACCAGAGTGCCAGAGTGTCAGAATGCCAGTGTCACAATGCAGAGTGTCACAATTGCAGGGAGTCACAGTGCCAGAGTGTCAGAATGCAGAGTGTCACAGTGCCAGAGTGTAACAATTGCGGAGTGTCTCAATGCAGAGTGTCACAATTCAACAGTGTCACAATTCAGAGTGCCACATTACCAGAGTGTCAAAGTGCCTGAGTGTGCAATGCCAGAGTGTCACAATGCATAGTGGGACAATGCCACAGTGGCACAATGCCAGAGTTTCATAATGCAGAATGTGAGAGTGCCAGTGTGTCACAATACAGAGTTTTACAATGAAGAGTGTCACAATGGAGAGTGTCACAATGCTGAGTGTCACAATGCCAGAGTGTCACAATTCCAGAGAGTTCCACTGACAGAGTGTGCAATACCAGAGTGTCACAATACAGAGGACCAGAGTGCCAGAGTGTCAGAATGCCACAGTGTCACAATGCAGAGTGTCACAATGCAGAGTGTCACAATTGCAGGGAGTCACAGTGCCAGACTGTCAGAATGCAGAGTGTGACAGTGCCAGAGTGTAAGAATTGCGGAGTGTCTCAATGTAGAGTGTCAAAGTGCTAGAATGCCACAGTGCCAGAGTGCCACAGTGCAGAATGTGAGCGTACCAGAGTGTCACAATGCAGAGTGTCACAGTGGCAGAATGTCACTGAGCCAGAGTGTCACAATGCAGAGGGCCACATTTCCAGTGTGTGACAGTGCCAGAGTGTCACAATGCCGGAGTGTCAGAATGCAGTGTATCATAATGGAGAGAGTCACAAAGTAGAGTGCCACAGTGCCAGTGTCACAATGCCAGAGGGTCAGAATGTTGAGTGTCACAATGCAGAGTGTCACAATGCAGAGCGTCATAATGCAGTGTCACAATTGCAGGGAGTCACAGTGCCAGAGTGTCACAATGCCAGGATGTCTCAGTGCTAGAGTGTCACAGTGCCAGAGTGTCACAATGCAGAGTGCCACAGTGCCAGAGTGTAATAATGCCAGAGGGTTATAATGCAGAGTGTCACAATGCAGAGTGTCACTAGGCAGAGTGTCACAATTGCAGGGAGTCACAGTCCAGAGTGTCTCAATGCAGAGTACCAACTCCAGAGTGTCACAGTGCTAGTGTCACAATGTAGAGTCACAATTCTAGGGTGTCACAGTGCCAGAGTATCACCATGCAGAGTGTCACAGTGCCAGAGTGATGCAATGCAACGTGTCACACTGCCAATGTGTCCAATGCCAGAGTGTCACAATGCCAGAGTGTCACAATTCAACAGTGTCACAATGCAGAGTGACACAATACCAGAATGTCAAAGTTCCTGAGTGTGCAATGCCAGAGTGTCACAATGTAGTGTCACAGTGCTAGAGTGTCACAATGCAGAGTGTCACAGTGCCAGAGTGTCACCATGTCAGAGTCACAGTGCCAGAGTGTCACAAGGCCAGAGTGTCAGAATGCAGAGTATCACAATGCCAGAGTGTCACAGTGCTGAGTGTCAAAATGCTGAGTGTCATATTGCCAGTGTCACAATGCCAGAGTGTCACAACACAGAGTGCAACAGTGCAGAATGCCACAATGCTAGAGTGCCACAATGAAGAGTGTCACAGTGCCAGAGTGTCACAATGCAGAGTGTCACAATGCAGAGTGTCACAGTGCCAGAGTGTCACAATGAAGAGTGTCACGATGCAGAGTGTCACAGTGCCAGTGTCACATTGCCAGAGTGTCACAATGCAGAGTGCCACAGTGCCAGTGTGTCACAATGCCAGAGTACCACAGTGCCACAGTGTCACAATGCCAGAGTGTGCAAAACAAGAGTGTCACAGCGCCAAAGTGTCACAGTGCTAGAGTGTCACAGTGCCAGAGTGTCACATTGCCAGTGTGTCACAATGCAGAGTGTCACAGTGCCAGGGAGTCACATTGCCAGAGTGTCACAATACAGAGTGTCACAGTGCCAGGATGTCACAGTGCCAGAGCGTCACAGTGCCAGAGTGTCTCAATGCAGAGTCACAATTCTAGAGTTTCACAGCGCCAGAGTGTCACAATGCAGAGTGTTACAATGCAGAGTGTCACAGTGCCAAGGTGTCAGAATACCAGAGTGTCACAATACAGAGTACCACAGTGCCAGAGTGTCAGAATGCTAGAGTGTCACAATGCCAGATTGTCACAATACAGAGTACCACAGTGCCAGAGTGTCAGAATGCTAGAGTGTCACAATGCGGAGTGTCACAATTGCAGGGAGTCACAGTGCCAGACTGTCAGAATGCAGAGTGTGACAGTGCCAGAGTGTAACAATGCCAGAGTGTCTCAATGTAGAGTGTCACAGTGCTAGAGTGCCACAGTGCCAGAGTGCCACAGTGCAGAATGTGAGAGTGCCAGAGTGTCACAATGCAGAGGGCCACATTTCCAGAGTGTCACAGTGGCAGAATGTCACTGAGCCAGAGTGTCACAATGCAGAGGGCCACATTTCCAGAGTGTGACAGTGCCAGAGTGTCACAATGCCTGAGTGTCAGAATGCAGTGTATCATAATGGAGAGAGTCACAAAGCAGAGTGCCACAGTGCCAGTGTCACAATGCCAGAGGGTCAGAATGTTGAGTGTCACAATGCAGAGTGTCACAATGCAGAGCGTCATAATGCAGTGTCACAATTGCAGGGAGTCACAGTGCCAGAGTGTCACAATGCCAGGATGTCTCAGTGCTAGAGTGTCACAGTGCCAGAGTGTCACAATGCAGAGTGCCACAGTGCCAGAGTGTAATAATGCCAGAGGGTTATAATGCAGAGTGTCACAATGCAGAGTGTCACTAGGCAGAGTGTCACAATTGCAGGGAGTCACAGTCCAGAGTGTCTCAATGCAGAGTACCAACTCGAGAGTGTCACAGTGCCAGTGTCACAATGTAGAGTCACAATTCTAGGGTGTCACAGTGCCAGAGTATCACCATGCAGAGTGTCACAGTGCCAGAGTGATGCAATGCAACGTGTCACACTGCCAATGTGTCCAATGCCAGAGTGTCACAATGCCAGAGTGTCACAATTCAACAGTGTCACAATGCAGAGTGACACAATACCAGACTGTCAAAGTTCCTGAGTGTGCAATGCCAGAGTGTCACAATGTAGTGTCACAGTGCTAGAGTGTCACAATGCAGAGTGTCACAATGCAGAGTGTCACAGTGCCAGAGTGTCACCATGTCAGAGTCACAGTGCCAGAGTGTCACAAGGCCAGAGTGTCAGAATGCAGAGTATCACAATGCCAGAGTGTCACAGTGCTGAGTGTCAAAATGCTGAGTGTCATATTGCCAGTGTCACAATGCCAGAGTGTCACAACACAGAGCGCAACAGTGCAGAATGCCACAATGCTAGAGTGCCACAATGAAGAGTGTCACAGTGCCAGAGTGTCACAATGCAGAGTGTCACAATGCAGAGTGTCACAGTGCCAGAGTGTCACAATGAAGAGTGTCACGATGCAGAGTGTCACAGTGCCAGTGTCACATTGCCAGAGTGTCACAATGCAGAGTGCCACAGTGCCAGTGTGTCACAATGCCAGAGTACCACAGTGCCACAGTGTCACAATGCCAGAGTGTGCAAAACAAGAGTGTCACAGCGCCAAAGTGTCACAGTGCTAGAGTGTCACAGTGCCAGAGTGTCACATTGCCAGTGTGTCACAATGCAGAGTGTCACAGTGCCAGGGAGTCACATTGCCAGAGTGTCACAATACAGAGTGTCACAGTGCCAGGATGTCACAGTGCCAGAGCGTCACAGTGCCAGAGTGTCTCAATGCAGAGTCACAATTCTAGAGTTTCACAGCGCCAGAGTGTCACAATGCAGAGTGTTACAATGCAGAGTGTCACAGTGCCAAGGTGTCAGAATACCAGAGTGTCACAATACAGAGTACCACAGTGCCAGAGTGTCAGAATGCTAGAGTGTCACAATGCCAGAGTGTCACAATACAGAGTACCACAGTGCCAGAGTGTCAGAATGCTAGAGTGTCACAATGCAGAGTGTCACAATTGCAGGGAGTCACAGTGCCAGACTGTCAGAATGCAGAGTGTGACAGTGCCAGAGTGTAACAATGCCAGAGTGTCTCAATGTAGAGTGTCACAGTGCTAGAGTGCCACAGTGCCAGAGTGCCACAGTGCAGAATGTGAGAGTGCCAGAGTGTCACAATGCAGAGGGCCACATTTCCAGAGTGTCACAGTGGCAGAATGTCACTGAGCCAGAGTGTCACAATGCAGAGGGCCACATTTCCAGAGTGTGACAGTGCCAGAGTGTCACAATGCCTGAGTGTCAGAATGCAGTGTATCATAATGGAGAGAGTCACAAAGCAGAGTGCCACAGTGCCAGTGTCACAATGCCAGAGGGTCAGAATGTTGAGTGTCACAATGCAGAGTGTCACAATGCAGAGCGTCATAATGCAGTGTCACAATTGCAGGGAGTCACAGCGCCAGAGTGTCACAATGCCAGGATGTCTCAGTGCCAGAGTGTCACAGTGCCAGAGTGTCACAATGCAGAGTGCCACAGTGCCAGAGTGTAACAATGCCAGAGGGTCATAATGCAGAGTGTCACAATGCAGAGTGTCACTAGGCAGAGTGTCAAAATTGCAGGGAGGCACAGTCCAGAGTATCTCAATGCAGAGTACCAACTCCAGAGTGTCACAGTGCCAGTGTCACAATGTAGAGTTACAATTCTAGGGTGTCACAGTGCCAGAGTATCACCATGCAGAGTGTCACAGTGCCAGAGTGACGCAATGCAAAGTGTCACACTGCCAATGTGTCCAATGCCAGAGTGCCACAATGCCAGAGTGTCACAATGCCAGTGTCACAATGCAGTGTGTCTCAATGCAGAGTGTCACAATTCAACAGTGTCACTATGCAGAGTGACACAATACCCGACTGTCAAAGTTCCTGAGTGTGCAATGCCAGAGTGTCACAATGCAGTGTCACAATGCAGAGTGTCACAATGCAGAGTGTCACAGTGCCAGAGTGTCACAATGAAGAGTGTCACGATGCAGAGTGTCACAGTGCCAGTGTCACATTGCCAGAGTGTCACAATGCAGAGTGCCACAGTGCCAGTGTGTCACAATGCCAGAGTACCACAGTGCCACAGTGTCACAATGCCAGAGTGTGCAAAACAAGAGTGTCACAGCGCCAAAGTGTCACAGTGCTAGAGTGTCACAATGCCAGAGTGTCACAATGCAGAGTCTCTCAATGCAGAGTGTCACATTGCCAGAGTGTCACAATGCAGAGTGTCACAGTGCCAGGGAGTCACATTGCCAGAGTGTCACAATGCAGAGTGTCACAGTGCCAGGGTGTCACAGTGCCAGAGTGTCACAGTGCCAGAGTGTCACAGTGCCAGAGTGTCTCAATGCAGAGTACCAACTCCAGAGTGTCACAGTGCCAGTGTCACAATGTAGAGTCACAATTCTAGGGTGTCACAGTGCCAGAGTATCACCATGCAGAGTGTCACAGTGCCAGAGTGATGCAATGCAACGTGTCACACTGCCAATGTGTCCAATGCCAGAGTGTCACAATGCCAGAGTGTCACAATTCAACAGTGTCACAATGCAGAGTGACACAATACCAGACTGTCAAAGTTCCTGAGTGTGCAATGCCAGAGTGTCACAATGTAGTGTCACAGTGCTAGAGTGTCACAATGCAGAGTGTCACAATGCAGAGTGTCACAGTGCCAGAGTGTCACCATGTCAGAGTCACAGTGCCAGAGTGTCACAAGGCCAGAGTGTCAGAATGCAGAGTATCACAATGCCAGAGTGTCACAGTGCTGAGTGTCAAAATGCTGAGTGTCATATTGCCAGTGTCACAATGCCAGAGTGTCACAACACAGAGCGCAACAGTGCAGAATGCCACAATGCTAGAGTGCCACAATGAAGAGTGTCACAGTGCCAGAGTGTCACAATGCAGAGTGTCACAATGCAGAGTGTCACAGTGCCAGAGTGTCACAATGAAGAGTGTCACGATGCAGAGTGTCACAGTGCCAGTGTCACATTGCCAGAGTGTCACAATGCAGAGTGCCACAGTGCCAGTGTGTCACAATGCCAGAGTACCACAGTGCCACAGTGTCACAATGCCAGAGTGTGCAAAACAAGAGTGTCACAGCGCCAAAGTGTCACAGTGCTAGAGTGTCACAGTGCCAGAGTGTCACATTGCCAGTGTGTCACAATGCAGAGTGTCACAGTGCCAGGGAGTCACATTGCCAGAGTGTCACAATACAGAGTGTCACAGTGCCAGGATGTCACAGTGCCAGAGCGTCACAGTGCCAGAGTGTCTCAATGCAGAGTCACAATTCTAGAGTTTCACAGCGCCAGAGTGTCACAATGCAGAGTGTTACAATGCAGAGTGTCACAGTGCCAAGGTGTCAGAATACCAGAGTGTCACAATACAGAGTACCACAGTGCCAGAGTGTCAGAATGCTAGAGTGTCACAATGCCAGAGTGTCACAATACAGAGTACCACAGTGCCAGAGTGTCAGAATGCTAGAGTGTCACAATGCAGAGTGTCACAATTGCAGGAGTCACAGTGCCAGACTGTCAGAATGCAGAGTGTGACAGTGCCAGAGTGTAACAATGCCAGAGTGTCTCAATGTAGAGTGTCACAGTGCTAGAGTGCCACAGTGCCAGAGTGCCACAGTGCAGAATGTGAGAGTGCCAGAGTGTCACAATGCAGAGGGCCACATTTCCAGAGTGTCACAGTGGCAGAATGTCACTGAGCCAGAGTGTCACAATGCAGAGGGCCACATTTCCAGTGTGTGACAGTGCCAGAGTGTCACAATGCCTGAGTGTCAGAATGCAGTGTATCATAATGGAGAGAGTCACAAAGCAGAGTGCCACAGTGCCAGTGTCACAATGCCAGAGGGTCAGAATGTTGAGTGTCACAATGCAGAGTGTCACAATGCAGAGCGTCATAATGCAGTGTCACAATTGCAGGGAGTCACAGCGCCAGAGTGTCACAATGCCAGGATGTCTCAGTGCCAGAGTGTCACAGTGCCAGAGTGTCACAATGCAGAGTGCCACAGTGCCAGAGTGTAACAATGCCAGAGGGTCATAATGCAGAGTGTCACAATGCAGAGTGTCACTAGGCAGAGTGTCAAAATTGCAGGGAGGCACAGTCCAGAGTATCTCAATGCAGAGTACCAACTCCAGAGTGTCACAGTGCCAGTGTCACAATGTAGAGTTACAATTCTAGGGTGTCACAGTGCCAGAGTATCACCATGCAGAGTGTCACAGTGCCAGAGTGACGCAATGCAAAGTGTCACACTGCCAATGTGTCCAATGCCAGAGTGCCACAATGCCAGAGTGTCACAATGCCAGTGTCACAATGCAGTGTGTCTCAATGCAGAGTGTCACAATTCAACAGTGTCACTATGCAGAGTGACACAATACCCGACTGTCAAAGTTCCTGAGTGTGCAATGCCAGAGTGTCACAATGCAGTGTCACAATGCAGAGTGTCACAATGCAGAGTGTCACAGTGCCAGAGTGTCACAATGAAGAGTGTCACGATGCAGAGTGTCACAGTGCCAGTGTCACATTGCCAGAGTGTCACAATGCAGAGTGCCACAGTGCCAGTGTGTCACAATGCCAGAGTACCACAGTGCCACAGTGTCACAATGCCAGAGTGTGCAAAACAAGAGTGTCACAGCGCCAAAGTGTCACAGTGCTAGAGTGTCACAATGCCAGAGTGTCACAATGCAGAGTCTCTCAATGCAGAGTGTCACATTGCCAGAGTGTAACAATGCAGAGTGTCACAGTGCCAGGGAGTCACATTGCCAGAGTGTCACAATGCAGAGTGTCACAGTGCCAGGGTGTCACAGTGCCAGAGTGTCACAGTGCCAGAGTGTCACAGTGCCAGAGTGTCTCAATGCAGAGTACCAACTCCAGAGTGTCACAGTGCCAGTGTCACAATGCAGAGTTACAATTCTAGGGTGTCACAGTGCCAGAGTATCACCATGCAGAGTGTCACAATGCAGAGTGTCACAGTGCCAGAGTGTCACAATGAAGAGTGTCACGATGCAGAGTGTCACAGTGCCAGTGTCACATTGCCAGAGTGTCACAATGCAGAGTGCCACAGTGCCAGTGTGTCACAATGCCAGAGTACCACAGTGCCACAGTGTCACAGTGCCAGAGTGTGCAAAACAAGAGTGTCACAGTGCCAGAGTGTCACAATGTCAGAGTCACAGTGCCAGAGTGTCACAATGCAGAGTGTCAAATGCAGAGTGTCACAGTGCCAGAGTGTCACCATGTCAGAGTCACAGTGCCAGAGTGTCACAAGGTCAGTGTGTCAGAATGCAGAGTATCACAATGCCAGAGTGTCACAGTGCTGAGTGTCAAAATGCTGAGTGTCATATTGCCAGTGTCACAATGCCAGAGTGTCACAACACAGAGCGCAACAGTGCAGAATGCCACAATGCTAGAGTGCCACAATGAAGAGTGTCACAGTACCAGGGTGTCACAATGCAGAGTGTCACAATGCAGAGTGTCACAGTGCCAGAGTGTCACAATGAAGAGTGTCACGATGCAGAGTGTCACAGTGCCAGTGTCACATTGCCAGAGTGTCACAATGCAGAGTGCCACAGTGCCAGTGTGTCACAATGCCAGAGTACCACAGTGCCACAGTGTCACAATGCCAGAGTGTGCAAAACAAGAGTGTCACAGCGCCAAAGTGTCACAGTGCTAGAGTGTCACAGTGCCAGAGTGTCACAATGCAGAGTCTCTCAATGCAGAGTGTCACATTGCCAGAGTGTCACAATGCAGAGTGTCACAGTGCCAGGGAGTCACATTGCCAGAGTGTCACAATGCAGAGTGTCACAGTGCCAGGGTGTCACAGTGCCAGAGTGTCACAGTGCCAGAGTGTCACAGTGCCGGAGTGTCTCAATGCAGAGTCACAATTCTAGAGTTTCACAGCGCCAGAGTGTCTCAATGCAGAGTACCAACTCCAGAGTGTCACAGTGCCAGTGTCACAATGCAGAGTTACAATTCTAGGGTGTCACAGTGCCAGAGTATCACCATGCAGAGTGTCACAATGCAGAGTGTCACAGTGCCAGAGTGTCACAATGAAGAGTGTCACGATGCAGAGTGTCACAGTGCCAGTGTCACATTGCCAGAGTGTCACAATGCAGAGTGCCACAGTGCCAGTGTGTCACAATGCCAGAGTACCACAGTGCCACAGTGTCACAATGCCAGAGTGTGCAAAACAAGAGTGTCACAGCGCCAAAGTGTCACAGTGCTAGAGTGTCACAGTGCCAGAGTGTCACAATGCAGAGTCTCTCAATGCAGAGTGTCACATTGCCAGAGTGTCACAATGCAGAGTGTCACAGTGCCAGGGAGTCACATTGCCAGAGTGTCACAATGCAGAGTGTCACAGTGCCAGGGTGTCACAGTGCCAGAGTGTCACAGTGCCAGAGTGTCACAGTGCCAGAGTGTCTCAATGCAGAGTCACAATTCTAGAGTTTCACAGCGCCAGAGTGTCACAATGCAGAGTACCAACTCCAGAGTGTCACAGTGCCAGTGTCACAATGCAGAGTTACAATTCTAGGGTGTCACAGTGCCAGAGTATCACCATGCAGAGTGTCACAATGCCAGAGTGTCACAATTCAACAGTGTCACAATGCAGAGTGACACAATACCAGACTGTCAAAGTTCCTGAGTGTGCAATGCCAGAGTGTCACAATGCAGAGTGTCACAGTGCCAGAGTGTCACAATGTCAGAGTCACAGTGCCAGAGTGTCACAATGCAGAGTGTCACAGTACTAGAGTGTCACAATGCAGAGTGTCACAATGCAGAGTGTCACAGTGCCAGAGTGTCACAATGTCAGAGTCACAGTGCCAGAGTGTCACAAGGTCAGTGTGTCAGAATGCAGAGTATCACAATGCCAGAGTGTCACAGTGCTGAGTGTCAAAATGCTGAGTGTCATATTGCCAGTGTCACAATGCCAGAGTGTCACAACACAGAGCGCAACAGTGCAGAATGCCACAATGCTAGAGTGCCACAATGAAGAGTGTCACAGTGCCAGAGTGTCACAATGCAGAGTGTCACAATGCAGAGTGTCACAGTGCCAGAGTGTCACAATGAAGAGTGTCACGATGCAGAGTGTCACAGTGCCAGTGTCACATTGCCAGAGTGTCACAATGCAGAGTGCCACAGTGCCAGTGTGTCACAATGCCAGAGTACCACAGTGCCACAGTGTCACAATGCCAGAGTGTGCAAAACAAGAGTGTCACAGCGCCAAAGTGTCACAGTGCTAGAGTGTCACAGTGCCAGAGTGTCACAATGCAGAGTCTCTCAATGCAGAGTGTCACATTGCCAGAGTGTCACAATGCAGAGTGTCACAGTGCCAGGGAGTCACATTGCCAGAGTGTCACAATGCAGAGTGTCACAGTGCCAGGGTGTCACAGTGCCAGAGTGTCACAGTGCCAGAGTGTCACAGTGCCAGAGTGTCTCAATGCAGAGTCACAATTCTAGAGTTTCACAGCGCCAGAGTGTCACAATGCAGAGTGTTACAATGCAGAGTGTCACAGTGCCAAGGTGTCACAATGCCAGAGTGTCACAATACAGAGTACCACAGTGCCAGAGTGTCAGAATGCCAGAGTGTCACAATGCAGAGTGTCACAATTGCAGGGAGTCACAGTGCCAGAGTGTCAGAATGCAGAGTGTCACAGTGCCAGAGTGTAACAATTGCGGAGTGTCTCAATGCAGAGTGTCACAATTCAACAGTGTCACAATTCAGAGTGCCACATTACCAGAGTGTCAAAGTGCCTGAGTGTGCAATGCCAGAGTGTCACAATGCATAGTGGGACAATGCCACAGTGGCACAATGCCAGAGTTTCATAATGCAGAATGTGAGAGTGCCAGTGTGTCACAATACAGAGTTTTACAATGAAGAGTGTCACAATGGAGAGTGTCACAATGCTGAGTGTCACAATGCCAGAGTGTCACAATTCCAGAGAGTTCCACTGACAGAGTGTGCAATACCAGAGTGTCACAATACAGAGGACCACAGTGCCAGAGTGTCAGAATGCCAGAGTGTCACAACTGCAGGGAGTCACAGTGCCAGAGTATCACCATGCAGAGTGTCACAGTGCCAGAGTGTCACAATGCCAGAGTGTCACAATTCCAGAGAGTTCCACTGACAGAGTGTGCAATACCAGAGTGTCACAATACAGAGGACCAGAGTGCCAGAGTGTCAGAATGCCAGAGTGTCACAATTGCAGGGAGTCACAGTGCCAGAGTGTCAGAATGCAGAGTGTCACAGTGCCAGAGTGTAACAATTGCAGAGTGTCTCAATCCAGAGTGTCACAATTCAACAGTGTCACAATTCAGAGTGCCACACAACCAGAGTGTCACAGTGCCTGAGTGTGCAATGCCAGAGTGTCACAATGCATAGTGGGACAATGCCACAGTGGCACAATGCCAGAGTTTCATAATGCAGAATGTGAGAGCGCCAGTGTGTCACAATACAGAGTTTTACAATGAAGAGTGTCACAATGGAGAGTGTCACAATGCTGAGTGTCACAATGCCAGAGTGTCACAATTCCAGAGAGTTCCACTGACAAAGTGTGCAATACCAGAGTGTCACAATACAGAGGACCACAGTGCCAGAGTGTCAGAATGCAGAGTGTCATAGTGCCAGAGTGTAAGAATTGCGGAGTGTCTCAATGTAGAGTGTCAAAGTGCTAGAATGCCACAGTGCCAGAGTGCCACAGTGCAGGATGTGAGCGTACCAGAGTGTCTCAATGTAGAGTGTCACAGTGCCAAAGTGTCACTGTGCCAGAGTGTCACAGTGCCAGAGTGTCTCAATGCAGAGTCACAATTCTAGAGTTTCACAGCGCCAGAGTGTCACAATGCAGAGTGTTACAATGCAGAGTGCCACAGTGCCAGAGTGTCACAATACAGAGTACCACAGTGCCAGAGTGTCAGAATGCCAGAGTGTCACAATGCAGAGTGTCACAATTGCAGGGAGTCACAGTGCCAGAGTGTCAGAATGCAGAGTGTCACAGTGCCAGAGTGTAACAATTGCGGAGTGTCTCAATGCAGAGTGTCACAATTCAACAGTGTCACAATTCAGAGTGCCACATTACCAGAGTGTCAAAGTGCCTGAGTGTGCAATGCCAGAGTGTCACAATGCATAGTGGGACTATGTCACAGTGGCACAATGCCAGAGTTTCATAATGCAGAATGTGAGAGTGCCAGTGTGTCACAATGCTGAATGTCACAATGCCAGAGTGTCACAATGCTGAGTGTCACAATGCCTGAGTGTCACAATTCCAGAGAGTTCCAGTGACAGAGTGTGCAATACCAGAGTGTCACAATACAGAGGACCACAGTGCCAGAGTGTCAGAATGTCAGAGTGTCACAATGCAGAGTGTCACAATTGCAGGGAGTCACAGTGCCAGAGTGTCAGAATGTAGAGTGTGACAGTGCCAGAGTGTAACAATGCCAGAGTGTCTCAATGTAGAGTGTCACAGTGCCAGAGTGCCACAGTGCCAGAGTGCCACAGTGCAGAATGTGAGAGTGCCAGAGTGTCACATAGCCAGAGTGTCACTGTGCCAGAGTGTCACAATGCAGAGTCACAATTCTAGAGTTTCACAGCGCCATAGTGTGACAGTGCCAGAGTGTCGCAATGCAGAGTGTCACAGTGCCAGAGTGTCTCAATGTAGAGTCACAATTCCAGAGTGTCACAGTGCTAGAGAATCAGTATGCAGAGTGTAAGAATGCAGAGTGTCACAGGGCTAGAGTGACGCAATGCAAAGTGTCACAGTGCCAATATGTCCAATGCCAGAGTGTCACAATGCAAAGTGGGACAATGTCACAGTGGCACATTGCCAGAGTTTCATAATGCAGAATGTGAGAGTGCCAGTGTGTCACAATGCAGAGTGTCTACAATGAAGAGTGTCACAATGCAGAGTGTCACAATGCCAGCGTGTCACAATGCCAGAGAGTCACAATGCAGAGTGTCACAGTGGAGAGTATCACAGGGTCAGAGTGACACAATCTAGAGTGTCACAATGCCAGTGTCACAGTGCCAGATTTTCACAATTCAGAGTGCCACAATGCCAGAGTGTCACAATGGCAGAGTGTAACAATGCTAGAGTGTCAGAATGGTGAGTGTCGCAATGCTGAGTTTCACAATGCCAGAGTGTCACAATGCCAGTGTGTCACAATGCTGAGTGTCACAATGGCAGAGTGTCACAATGAAGAGTGTCACAGTGCCAGAGTGTCAGAATTCCAGAGTGTCACAGTGCCAGAGTGGTACAGTGACAGAGTGTCACAATTCAGAGTGCTACAATGCAGAGTGTTACAATGCTGAGTTTCGCAATGTAGTGTCACAGTGTCAGAGGGTCACAATGCAGTGCCACGATGCAGATTTTCACAGTGCCAGAGTATCACAAAGCCTGAGTGTCACAATTGTAGAGTGTCATAATGCTGAGTGTCACAATGGCAGTGTGTCACAATGCCTGAGTGTCAGAATGCAGAGTGTCACAATACTGAGTGTCGCAATGCTGTTTCACAGTGCCAGGTGTCACAATGCAGAGCGTCACAATGCCAGAGTGCCAGAATGCCAGAGTGCCAGAATGGCAGAGTCACAATGCAGGGTGTCACAATGCCAGAGTGCAGCAATGCCAGAGTGCCACAATGTGACATTGTCACTATGCAGAGTGTCACAATGCCAGTGTCACAGTGCCAGAGTGCCAGAGTGCCAGAGTGTCACAACGCAGAGTGCCATAATGCAGAGTGTCAAAGTGCCAGAGTGCCACAGTGCCTCAGTACCACAATGCCAGTGTCACAATGCCAGAATGTCACAATGCCACAGTGTCACAATTCAGATTGCCACAATGTCTGAGTGTCACAATGCTGAGTGTCACACTGCCACAGTGTCACAATGCAGAGTGTCACAATTCCAGAGAGTTCCAGTGACAGAGTGTGCAATACCAGAGTGTCACAATACAGAGGACCACAGTGCCAGAGTGTCAGAATGCTAGAGTGTCACAATGCAGAGTGTCACAATTGCAGGGAGTCACAGTGCCAGACTGTCAGAATGCAGAGTGTGACAGTGCCAGAGTGTAACAATGCCAGAGTGTCTCAATGTAGAGTGTCACAGTGCTAGAGTGCCACAGTGCCAGAGTGCCACAGTGCAGAATGTGAGAGTGCCAGAGTGTCACAATGCAGAGGGCCACAGTGCCAGTGTCACAATGCCAGAGGGTCAGAATGTTGAGTGTCACAATGCAGAGTGTCACAATGCAGAGTGTCATAATGCAGTGTCACAATTGCAGGGAGTCACAGTGCCAGAGTGTCACAATGCCAGGATGTCTCAGTGCTAGAGTGTCACAGTGCCAGAGTGTCACAATGCAGAGTGCCACAGTGCCAGAGTGTAACAATGCCAGAGGGTCATAATGCAGAGTGTCACAATGCAGAGTGTCACTAGGCAGAGTGTCACAATTGCAGGGAGTCACAGTCCAGAGTGTCTCAATGCAGAGTACCAACTCCAGAGTGTCACAGTGCCAGTGTCACAATGTAGAGTCACAATTCTAGGGTGTCACAGTGCCAGAGTATCACCATGCAGAGTGTCACAGTGCCAGAGTGACGCAATGCAAAGTGTCACACTGCCAATGTGTCCAATGCCAGAGTGTCACAATGCCAGAGTGTCACAATGCAGTGTGTCTCAATGCAGAGTGTCACAATTCAACAGTGTCACAATGCAGAGTGACACAATACCAGACTGTCAAAGTTCCTGAGTGTGCAATGCCAGAGTGTCACAATGCAGTGTCACAATGCAGAGTGTCACAGTGCCAGAGTGTCACAATGTCAGAGTCACAGTGCCAGAGTGTCACAATGCAGAGTGTCACAATGCAGAGTGTCACAGTGCCAGAGTGTCAGAATGCAGAGTGTCACAATGCCAGAGTGTCACAATGCTGAGTGTCAAAATGCTGAGTGTCATATTGACAGTGTCAGAATGCCAGAGTGTCACAACGCAGAGCGCAACAGTGCAGTGCCACAATGAAGAGTGTCACAGTGCCAGAGTATCACTATGCAGAGTGTCACAATGCAGAGTGTCACAGTGCCAGAGTGTCTCAATGTAGAGTCACAATTCCAGAGTGTCACAGTGCTAGAGAATCACTATGTAGAGTGTAAGAATGCAGTGTCACAGTGCTAGAGTGACACAATGCAAAGTGTCACAGTGCCAATGTGTCCAATGCCAGAGTGTCACAATGCCAGAGTGTCACAATGCAGTGTGTCTCAATGCAGTGTGTCACAATTCAACAGTGTCACAATGCAGTGCCACAATACCAGACTGTCAAAGTTCCTGAGTGTGCAATGCCAGAGTGTCACAATGCCAGTGTCACAGTGCTAGAGTGTCACAATGCAGTGTCACAATTGCAGAGTGTCACAATGCTGAGTGTCAAAATGCAGAGTGTCACAGAGCCAGTGTCACATTGCCCGAGTGTCACAATGCAGAGTGCAACAGTGCAGAGTGCCATAATGCTAGAGTGCCACAATGAAGAGTGTCACAGTGCCAGAGTGTCACAAGGCCAGAGTGTCACAATGCAGAGTGTCACAATTGCAGGGAGTCACAGTGCCAGAGTGTCACTGTGGTGAAGAGGTTATTAAATTTATTAATATGAAATATGAATTATGAAAAATATAATTTTATTAATTATCAAACTATTAATAACCGATGAATCACCAACTTATATACATGTTCTGGTGCACGTTCGTGAAATACATTCCACAACTGGCTTAGTGTTATGATTATAAAGTAATTGAACTATCTATAAAGCGTTTCTATATTTATATAACGAAGGGTGCAGTTCTGTCGCTTTGCCACTAGATGGAGACTCGGCGGGACGCGGGCGGCTTCTGGCTATACACAGCAATATTACAATCTTTCTATGCGTCAGCGCTTGCTCTGCTGGACGCGGATACTTTGAACTGAGTGCTAGTGGGTGGAAAGCACGTGAACGATATTCAGTTCCCTTCAGACAACAGGGATCGGTCCTGGACAGGGTCGGTCCGTGGGGTCGGCCCTCTAAAGTCGGCTCGCACAGCAGGGCGGGACGACGGTGGCCGGTAGGCGGGCCTGAAGGACGGAAGCAGGCGAAGCTACGGGGGTCGGCCCAACCACGGCGGTTCTCGGGGCTGATGCAAACAGCCTCAGGGAGAGAATGCGGCTGCGTTAGGCGGCGTATTCTCTTTAATGAGGTTAAAGGAGCAACAGGACTCTCGCAGTGGTCCCGGGTCCGGTGCAATACAAGCACGAACAATGCTCTGGTTTTCCCTGGAATTCACAGGGCTCAGAGCGGCACCCGGTGGCTCCTCAGAGCAGCACTCGGCGGCTCCTCTCCCGCTACGGCGTGACTAAGCATACGTGGACTCGGTATTGATCAAGTCCCTTCTCCCCGGTAACTGGGCAGATCTTACCCACGGGGGTTGGTCCAGTCCTCCGGTGGCACGATGGGCTCTTCCAATTGGCACGACTGGTTGTAGCAATGCTGAGCTCCTCAGGCTCAGCGAAGGTCCTCCCTCTGGGCTTCTTCAACGATGCAGAGGCTTCCAGTATGCGTGCATGTATAACAGAAGCTAACAACAATAAGCTCAATGGCAAAGGCTGCAGCTCGAGAGTTACTCTCTCGAGCAAGCACAGAGACAAAGTAAATGAGGGGGGCAACGTGTTTACCAACTGGGGTAATACTTATAGATTCCTCGAGGCTGGGCTTGACCAATGGGCACTCTCATAAGCAACTGGCTTCAGTCTATAGAAAGCGTGAAGCTAGAATTATGCCCATACTTGGTGTCTGCACGAGCACTGCATGCGCTGGGTGCGTGCAAGCCTGGCTAATGCCTTGGCTTTTGTCTTCCTCCAAGGGAGGGGGAACTTGCCCACATGCCGGGACAAGATTCAGTATTGGGGCATAATGTGCCTTCACCACAGTCACAATGCAGAGTGTCACAATGCAGAGTGTCACAGTGCCAGAGTGTCACATTGCCAGAGTGTCACAATGCAGAGTGTCACAATGCAGAGTGTCACAGTGCCAGGGTGTCAGAATGCCAGAGTGTCACAATACAGAGTGTCACAATGCCAGAGTGTGCAATGCCAGAGTGTCAGAATGCCAGAGTGTCACAATACAGAGTGCCACAATGTTGAGTGACACAATGGCAGAGAGTCCCAATGCCAGACTCTCACACTGCCAGAGTATTGCAGTGCCAGAGTGTCACAATGGCAGAATGTCAGAATGCAGAGTGTTACATTGCAGAGTGTCACAGGGTCAGAGTGACACAATCTAGAGGGTCACAATGTCAGTGTCACAGTGCCAGATTTTCACAAATCAGAGTGCCACAATGGTGAGTGTCACAATGGGAGAGTGTAACAATGCCAGATTGTCAGAATGTAGAGTGTTACAGTGCCAGAGTGTCACAATTCAGAGTGCTACAATGCAGAGGGTCACGAAGCCAGAGTGTCACATTGCTGAGTTTCGCAATGTAGTGTCACAGTGGCAGACTGTCACAATGCCAGAGTGTCACAATACTGTGTGTAACAATGGCAGTGTGTCACAATGCAGAGTGCCACAATGCAGATTTTCACAGTGCCAGAGTGTCACAAAGCCTGTCACAATTGCAGAGTGTCACAATGCAGAGTGTCAAAATGCCAGAGTGCCACAATGCCAGAGTGCCACAATGGCAGAGTCACAATGCCTGAGTGTCACAATGCCAGAGTGTCACAATGCCACAGTGTCACAATTCAGAGTGTCACAATGTCTGAGTGTCACAATGCTGAGTGTAACAATGCCACAGTGCCAGAGTGCCAGGGTGTCACAATGCTGGAGTGCCACACTGCCACAGTGTCACAATTGCAGAGTGCCAAAATGCCAGTGTCACAATGCCAGAGTGTCAGAAGGCTAGAGTGTCTCAGTGCCAGAATGTCACAGTGCCAAAGTGTCACAATGACAGAGTGTCAGTATGCAGTGTCACATAGCCAGAGTGTCACAATTCAGAGTGCCACACTGCTGAGTGTCACAATTCTGTGTCAGAGTGACAGACTGCCTCACTGCGGCGTGTCAAAATTGCAGTGTGTCACAATGCAGAGTGTCATAATGCCAGTGTCACAGTGCCAGAGTGTCACAAAGCGTGCATGTCACAATTCTAGACTGTCACAATGCTGAGTCTCACAATGCAGAGTGTCACAATGCACAGTACCACAATGCCAGAGTGTCACAATTCAAAGTGTCACAATGCTGAGTGTCACAATGCCAAAGTACCACAATGAAAAGTGTCATAGTGCAGAGTGCCTGTGACCGGTTGACACTGTCCCCTTAAGAAAGAGAATATGGTGGACGGAAGTTGGTAAACGGAAAGAATAATCTAAACTAATTTCATTGGTGAAGTGGGAGGAAGCACCTTCTGAACTGGGAGTGCAGGAAAGGTATCCTGGGCATTCCAGCACTTCTCTATCAGTCTTGCTTCTGCCTCTTCTTTGGGCAGCAGCTTTCTGTGCTGGGCTTTCTGCCAAGACTTCGGCCTTGAAACCGATAAGATATAAGGCCTGTATTAACTGCTTTCCAATTAACACAAAACTGCTTTTAACTTCTTTCTTTCTCTTTCTCTCTCTTTTCTGACCTACTCTGGGGAAAGGGGGGAAGAGAGGGGAGAGCGGAGGTGGGGAACCCCCTCTGCTGAGGGGGGAACTCTCATTTCTGTGTTACTTTATTGTATATCTTTGTATATATTGTAAATATTGTAAATTTGTATATATTCCCCTGCATATCCTACATTGCTTTGTAAATATACAGCTCCACTGCTTTGCTAATTCAGCATGTGAGTTTTTTTTTCCTTTCCCTTCAATTTTTCTTTCCCTTTACTTTACAGGGGGGAGGGAAGAGGCTTCTTGGCCTTACCCTTCCAACCTTCGACAGTGCCACAATGATATAGTGTCACAATGCAGTGTCAAAATATGAGTGTGACAATGCCACAGTGTCACAATGAAAAGTGTCATAGTGCAGAGTGCCACAATGATATAGTGTCACA
The DNA here is from genome assembly GCA_011125475.1 of Melanerpes aurifrons. Lineage (NCBI taxonomy): Eukaryota > Metazoa > Chordata > Aves > Piciformes > Picidae > Melanerpes > Melanerpes aurifrons. The sequence goes on along the minus strand of WWNC01000077.1, from coordinate 515,389 downwards.
ATGCAGTGTCACAATGCCAGAGTGTCACTATGTAGAGTGTTAGAGTGCCAGAGTGTCACAATGCTGAGTGTCAAAATGAAGTGTCACAATACCAGAGAGTAAAAATGCCACAGTGTCACAATGCCAGAGTGCGCAAAGCCAGTGTTACAATGCTGAGTGTCACAATGCCAGAGTGTCACAATCCAGAGTCTCTCAATGCAGAGTGTCAAAGTGCCTGAGTGTGCAATGCCAGAGTGTCACAATGCATAGTGGGACAATGCCACAGTGGCACAATGCCAGAGTTTCACAATGCAGAATGTGAGAGTGCCAGAGTGTCACATGCCAGAGTGCCACATTGTCAGACTGTCACAATACAGAGTGCCACAGTGCTAGAGTGTCACAATGCCAGAGTGTCACAATTCCAGTGTCAGAATGCCAGAGTGTCACAATTCCAGAGAGTTCCAGTGCCAGAGTGTGCAATACCAGAGTGTCACAATACAGAGTACCACAGTGCCAGAGTGTCACAATGCCAGAGTGTCACATTGCCAGAGTGTCACAATGCAGAGTGCCACAATGCAGAGTGTCACAAAGCTGAGTGTCACAAAGCTGAGTGTCACAATGCCACAGTGTCACAATGCCAGTGTGTCACAGTGCCAGAGTGCCGCAATGCCAGAGTGTCGCAATGCCAGAGTGTCACAATGCAGAGTGTCACAGTGCCAGAGTGCCAGAATGTCTCATTGTCATTATGCACAGTGTCACAATGCCAGGGCGTCACAGGGCCAGAGTGCCACAGGGCCAGAGTGCCACAGTACCAGAGTGCGACAATGCCAGAGTGCCACAGTGTCAGAATGCCAGAGTGTCACAATGCCAGAGTGTCACAATGTCAGAGTATCACAGTGCCAGAGTGCCACAATGTAGACTGTCACAATGCTGAGTGTCGCATTCCAGAGTGTCCCAGTGCCAGAGTGTCACAATGCAGAGTGTCACAACGAAGAACGACACAGTGTCAGAATGTCACAATGCCAGAGTGTAACAATGCAGTGTCAAAGTGCCAAAGTGTCACGATGTCAGTATCACAGAGCCAGAGTGTGACAATGCCAGGGTCACAATGCCTGAGTGTCACAGTGCAGAGTGTCACAATGCCAGACTGTCACAATGCTGAGTGTCACAATGCTGAGTGTCATAATGCCAGTGTCACAATGCCAGGTCACAATGCAGAGTGTCAAAATGCCAATTTCACAATGCCACAGTGTCAGACTTCCAGAGTGTCACAATGCAAGAGTGTCACAGCGCCAGTGTCACAATGCCAGTATCACAATGCCAGAGTGTCACTATGTAGAGTGTTAGAGTGCCAGAGTGTCACAATGCTGAGTGTCAAAATGCAGTGTCACAATACCAGATAGTAACAATGCCACAGTGTCACAATGCCAGATTGTCACAATGCTAGAGTGTGGAAGGACACAGTGTCACAATGCCAGAGTGTCACAATGGCAGTGTGTCACAGTACCACAGTTCAAAATGCCAGTGTCACAATGCAGAATCTCTCAATGCAGAGTGTCACAATTGCAGGGAGTCACAGTGCCAGAGTGTCACAATGCCAGGATGTCACAGTGCTAGAGTGTTACAGCGCCAGAGTGTCACAATGCAGAGTCTCTCAATGCAGAGTGTCACAGTGCCAGATTGTCACAGTGCCAGATTGTCACAGTGCCAGAGTATCACAATGCCAGAGTATCAGAATGCAGAGTGTCAGAATGCAGTGTGTCACAATGCAGAGTGTCACAATGCCAGAGTGTCACAATGCTGGGTGTCACAATGCTGGGTGTCATAACGCCAGTGTCACAGTCCCAAAGTGTCACAGTGCCGGAGTGTCACAATGCCAGAGTGTCTCAATGCCAGTGTTACAATTCAGAGTGCCACAATGCAGAGTGTCGCAATGCACAGTACTACAATGCCTAAGTGTCACAATGCAGAGTGTCACAATGAAGAGTGACACAGTGTCAGAGTGTCACAATGCCAGTGTCACAATGCCTGAGTGCCACAGTGCCAGAGTGTCACAATGCTGAGTGTCACAGTGCCAGTGTCACAAGGCCAGATTGTCACAATGCTGAGTGTCATAATGCCAGTGTCACAATGCCAGATTGTCACAATGTAGAGTGTAACTGTGCAGAGTGCCACAAAACTAGAGTGTCACAATACAGAGTGTCACAGTGCCAGAGTGTCACAGTGCCAGAATGTCACAATGCCAGAGTGTCACAATGCCAGAGTGTCAAAATGCCAATGTCACACTGCCAGAGTGTCACACTTCCAGAGTGTCACAATGCCAGAGTGTCACGATGCCAGAGTGTCACTATGTAGAGTGTTAGAGTGCCAGAGTATGACAATGCTGAGTGTCAAAAAGTAGTGTCACAATACCAGAGAGTAACAATGCCACAGTGTCACAATGCCAGTTTGTCACAATGCTAGAGCGTGCAAAGCCAGAGTGTCACAATGCTGAGTGTCACAATGGCAGTGTGTCACAGTGCCACAGTTCACAATGCCAGTGTCACAATGCCAGTGTCACAATGCTGAGTGTCACAATGCCAGAGTGTCACAATGCTGAGTGCCACAGTGCCAGAGTGTCACAATGCCAGAGTGTCACAATGCCAGAGTGTCACAATCCAGAGTGTCACACTGCCAGAGTGTCACAATGCCAGAGTGTCACAATCCAGAGTGTAACAATGCAGAGTGTCACAATGCAGAGTGCCACAGTGCCAGAATGTCAGAATGCAGTGTCGCAGTGCTAGAGTGACGCAATGCAAAGTTTCACAGTGCCAATGTGTCCAATGCCAGTGTCACACTGCCAGTGTGTCAAAATGCCAGAGTGTCACAATGCAGTGTGTCTCAATGCAGAGTGTCACAATTCAACAGTGTCACCATTCCACAGTGTCACAATGCAGAGTGCCACAATGCCAGAGTATCAAAGTGCCTGAGTGTGCAATGCCAGTGTCACAATGCAGAATGTGAGAGTGGCAGAGTGTCACATGCCAGTGTCACAATGCAGAGCATCACAATGCAGAGTGTCACAATGCCAGAGTGTCATACTTCCAGAGTGTCACAATGCAAGAGTGTCACAGCACCAGTGTCACAATGCCAGTGTCACAATGCCAGAGTGTCACTATGTAGAGTGTTAGAGTGCCAGAGTGTCACAATGCTGAGTGTCAAAATGCAGTGTCACAATACCAGATAGTAACAATGCCACAGTGTCACAATGCCAGATTGTCACAATGCTAGAGTGTGGAAAGACACAGTGTCACAATGCCAGAGTGTCACAATGGCAGTGTGTCACAGTACCACAGTTCAAAATGCCAGTGTCACAATGCAGAATCTCTCAATGCAGAGTGTCACAATTGCAGGGAGTCACAGTGCCAGAGTGTCACAATGCCAGGATGTCACAGTGCTAGAGTGTTACAGCGCCAGAGTGTCACAATGCAGTCTCTCAATGCAGAGTGTCACAGTGCCAGATTGTCACAGTGCCAGAGTGTCACAATGCCAGAGTGTCACAATGCTGAGTGTCACAATGCTGGGTGTCATAATGCAGAGTCACAGTGCCATAGTGTCACAGTGCCAGAGCGTCACAATGCCAGAGTGTCTCAATGCCAGTGTTACAATTCAGAGTGCCACAATGCAGAGTGTCACAATGCACAGTGCTACAATGCTTGAGAGTCACAATGCAGAGTGTCACAATGAAGAGTGACACAGTGTCAGAGTGTCACAATGCCAGAGTGTAACAATGCAGTGTCAAAGTGCCAAAGTGCCACAGTGCCAGAATGTCAGAATGCAGTGTCACAGTGCTAGAGTGACGCAATGCAAAGTTTCACAGTGCCAATGTGTCCAATGCCAGTGTCACACTGCCAGTGTGTCAAAATGCCAGAGTGTCACAATGCAGTGTGTCTCAATGCAGAGTGTCACAATTCAACAGTGTCACCATTCCACAGTGTCACAATGCAGAGTGCCACAATACCAGAGTATCAAAGTGCCTGAGTGTGCAATGCCAGTGTCACAATGCAGAATGTGAGAGTGGCAGAGTGTCACATGCCAGTGTCACAATGCAGAGCGTCACAATGCAGAGTGTCACAATGCAGAGTTTCACAGTGCCAGAGTGTCACAATGCAGAGTGTCACAATGCAGAGTCTCTCAATGCAGAGTGTCACAGTGCCAGATTGTCACAGTGCCAGAGTGCCACAATGCCAGAGTGTCACAATGCAGAGTGTCACAGTGCGAGAGTGTCACAATGCAAGAGTGCCGGAATGCAGAGTGTCACATTGCCTGAGTACCTGTGGTGGGTTAACACCTTTTTCTGAAAACAAAAGAAGAAAGCAGGGTGGAGGGCTTGCGGGTACTTTACACTCCCTGAAGGGCGTCTCCCCCCTGGGAAAGCTGAGTCTGTTCCACTCCCCCCTCCCTGCCCAGCAAGGGTATAAAAAGCAGGACCTCATAGCTGTTGGATCTCCTTTTGGCTCCTGCCTCTGCTGGATGAGAGCTACAGCAGCTGTCCTCCTGATCCTCAGCCACGTGGCCGGACCTGACCCTTCTCCCTGCTGCCTCTGCGCCTCCTCAGAGAAAGACTGGTTTTGTATAATCCTTTTCTGCCCCCCTCCCATCCATTCTTGTTCCTTGCCCTTGTGAACTTTTTTTTGTCCCTGTTATTGTTATATTTGAAGAAAAAAATTATTTGCCTCTCTACTTCCAAGCTGACTCCAGATTATTGCTTAGTGGATTTGCTCCTTACCCCCTTTTTTTTTCCTTTTTTCCCCCTCTCCTTGTTTGGAGGGAGGAGGTGTGTGTGGGGGGGGGGGAAGTGGGGAAGAAATTCTCAGCCTTTTCCCCATTTCAGCCTTTAACTCTCAGTTAAGGCTCAAACCACTACAGTACCACAATGCCAGAGTGTCACAGAGCCAGTGTGTCACAGTGCCAGAGTGCCTCAATGCCAAAGTGTGACACTGCCAGATTGTCACAATGCAGTGTCACAATGCCAGAGTGTCACAATGCCAGAGTGTCACAATGCCAGAGTGTCACAATACAGAGTGCCACAGTGCCAGAGTGTCAGAATGCCAGTGTCACAATGCAAAGTGTCATAATGTCAGTGTGACAATGCGTTGTCACAGTGCCGGAGTGTCACAATGCAGAGTGTCACAATGCCGGAGTGTGACAATGCCAGAGTGTGACAATGCCATAGTGTCACAATGCAGAGTGTCACAATGCCAGAATGCCACAATGCAGAGTGTCACAATGCCAGAGTGTCATAGTGCCAGAGTGCCACAATGCAAAGTGTCACAATGCAGAGTGACACAGTGTCAGTGTCGCAATACCAGTGTCACAATGCAGAGTGTCACAATGCCAGAGTGTCAAAATTCAAGTGTCACCATTCCACAGTGTCACAATGCAGAGTGCCACAATACCAGTGTGGTAAAGTGCCAGAGTGTGCTATGCCAGAGTGTCACAATGCAGAGTGGGACAATGCCACAGTGTCACAATGCCAGAGTTTCACAATGCAGAATGTGAGAGTGCCAGTGTGTCACAATGCCAGAATGTCACAATGTAGAGTGTCGCAGTGCCAGAGTGTCACAGATTCCACTCTCTGTCCTTTGGGGGCAAGGCAAAAACGAAGGGGGCAAAGGATGCAAAATGGGTGAAAATTTGAGGCCAGCTGCAGAAGTGAGCTTGGGTGAGGGAAACACCACTTTCCTGTGACCAAACTCAAGGGTGCAACAAAAGAGAAACTCTAGGACTATTACTTTACCACTGCTCACTGTTTTACTCACAGGAGGTCAGGCAACCTCCCAAGATTCATCAGCACCAACCCCTGGCACAGCACCCCCCTGCCTCTTCCCAGGGCCAAACATTTTGTGTACTGGGCAGAGCAGGCCCTGCATGTTCAGAGTAACAATGCAGCTCTTTGGAGATGAGACTTGCCAGCAGATAAACAACCCCTCAGTAAAAAGGCCAGCTCCTTCCCTTGCCTCTGCTAGGTGATCTCTCCCTGGCTGGAAGCCTGCACCCTGGGAAACGGCAGGAATCAACTGGTCTGCATCCCTGGGAATCCTCTCCAGTGCAGATGCAGACAGCAGGATCTGATGACAAAAAGCAAGACAACACATCCAGCAAACGCCACCAAATATCCCCTGCCCTTGCCCTTGGGGATAGCTTCAGCAGGAAGGCTTTGTGCAATCATCACTATTTCTGGTGGCTGCTCTGCTGATGAAACTGGGCAGGTGAAGCAGGATGTAGAAAAGCATAGCAGTCACAGCCCTGCCACCAGCTGTCAGCAGGTGCTACATCTGAAGTTCTGAGGCTCCCTGGCACCCTGGAGCTGCCTGGCTGCCAGACTTCACTGGATGAAAGCAGCCGGGTTCAGCACCGATCTGCACTGCAGCTGCTTGCAGCCTTGCCTGTCTAAGGGCTCCGTGCCGTGGGGCTTGGCCTCACTCAGGCTTTAGAATGAAGCCTGCTCGGCAAACACAAGATCGAGACTCTTCTCTTGCCTTACCCCCAACGAAAGCAGCTCTTGGCCTTTAGCTTCCGGCCAGGGTTAGCCTTGCAGCAGCAGCGCTTAAGAGAGCCGGAGGGAGCCGCGGTGCCGGGGCAGGGGGCGGCGTGGGGGCACGGCCGGCTCCGCAGCAGCCGCCCGGCAGAGACGCAGGGTCCGGCCCCGGCAGGACGGACGGCAGCCCGGGCACCCCAAAGCCCAGCCCGGAACCTCCTCCTCGCCCCCGTTGCGGGCAGCCTCCTGCAGGGCGGGGAGCCGCCGGCCCGGGCCCCGCCGCTGCCCAAGGCCGGCAAGGGCTCCGCTGCCGCTGCTGCAGCCGCGGCCGCCGTCCCGCTGCCCGCTGCTGCGGGGCTGGCAGCGCTGCACTGCGCTCCCGCCCGGCTCGGAGCGGCTCCGGCAGCGGCTGGGGCGGCAGGGGGCTGGGCCGCGGCTAACGAGCGCCCGGGGGCACCCCCGGCCCCAGCTCAGCCCCCCTGCAGCAACCCCCTCAGCCCACAGCCCCCCGCAGCCTGCGTTGCCCGCTCCAAGGGGCAGCCCGGGGGGGTAGCAGGGCCCGGGGGGGCAGCAGGGCCCAGGGCCGCTGCCACCAGCAGCCGGCAGCCAGGGCAGGCCTCGCTCGGCTGCGCCTCCCTCCGGGCACCCAGGCTCTGCCCTGCTCGTTCTCGGGCTCTGGCCCAGGCCCGGCCTCGCTCCCGGCCCCCTGCAATGCTTCGGCGCTGCCAGGCTGCCGGCTGGGGACACCTCCCCCAGGGGGACCCTTCCCGCTCTGCTCAGCTCCTCCTGCCCCTGGGGCGGCTGCGCCAGCACCCCCGGCTGCCTCCAGCCAGGGAAGCAGAGCAAGGGGGAACCACTATGGGCAAACTCCACCTGTGCCCAGAGCCAGGGCAAGGATGAGACAGAGCCTGGCTCTGGGAAACAGAAATCAGTGTTGTGATAAACTGGTTATAATATTTGGTTTTCACAAGGGGAATTACTGGGGACCATGGGGCTCGATCCTTGGCCTGGATCGTTGGGCTGGATCGTTGGGCTGATGGTCTGTATTGTGTGGGGTATTGGGAGAGAAAGGGGAGGTGCCAACAGGTCTAAAGACTGACCAGGTCAAAAGTGCAGGTTTTGTCTCAGTCTTGATGGAGAGAGGTGGGAGTGTGTTGGGGAATATATGAATATGTATATTTTAATATATTAATATGTATGTTTGCTGTCCATTTAAGTTAACCTCGTGTTGTTGGGGTGCGCCTCTAGCAAGCTCGCTCTGCGCCCAGCGCTGTATTGCCTTTATTTTATAATAAACTGGTTATAAATTTTCAGCAGTGATTTCGTTTCTCACAATTTGGTGACCCCGACGTGATTACCCTGCCTGCGACGACTTCACGGACCCTTCGGAAGGGGGGACGCCCCCGCCGATTTCGGTGGCCCGGAAGAAGGATCCTGGAAGCCTCTCAGAACACGGGTAGATTCAGCCAAAAGTTGAAAGATAAAGGCAAGGGAAGGAGCTCCCAACTGTCGCGACTGCCTGTAATTCTAGTGCACAAAGACCCGGGCAAGAAAAGGGCTGTAAGTACTGTCCGGTTGGGTGGGTATTTGTGGTGGGTGGAAGGGTAAAGCCAAGAAGCCTCCTCCCTTCCCCCTTGTAAGGTAAAAGGGAAAAGAAAAATTTGAAGGGAAAGGAAAAAAAACCTCACCAGCTGAATTAGCAAAGCAGTGGAGCTATATTTACAAAGCAGTGTAGGATTTTGCAGGGGAATATTTACAAATTTACAATATCTACAATATATACAAAGATATACAACAGAGTAACACAGAAATGAGAGTAATCCCCCTCGGCAGAGGGGGTTCCCCACCTCCGCTCTCCCCTCTCTTCCCCCCTTTCCCCAGAATAGTTCGGAAAAGAAGGAGAAAGAAGAAAGAAAGAAGTTAAAAGCAGTTTGTGTTAATTGGAAGGGAGTTAATACCGGACTCCTATCAAGTCTCCAAGGCCGAAGTCTTGGCAGAAAGCCCAGCAGAGATAGTTGCTGCCCAAAGGAAAGGCGGAAGCAAGACTGAAGAGAAAGTTCCCGGAGTGCCCAGGATATTTTCTCCTGCACTCCAGTTCAGAAGGTGCTTCCTCCCACTTCACCAATGAAAATTAGTTTAGAGTATTCCTTCCGTTTACCAACTTCCGTCCACCATATTCCCTTTCTTAAAGGGACACCGTCAACCGGCCACAATCCACCCCTTCTAAACAATTTCATTGGCTGTTCACACTGTCCATCCAATCCAAAATGATATTTACAGTTCGTGAATAAAGTTCATAGTCTATTCCGGCTATGCTCAGGTGTAGATGATTCAAAAGTCCAAGAAAATCAGAAAGTGAGAAAAATGGAAAACAGTTCATTTTCTTCTCTGACGAAGCAAAGAAAAAGGGAAACAGGGATTCTCAGGGTCTCTTAGTTGACTCAGGGCTCTCAGGGATCTCAGGGTTCGTGCACCGTAGATTTCTCGTTGATTCTTCTTTTGGGCGCGATGTAGCTATACAGCAGTTTGAAGTTAACCTCTTTCAGCTAAAGTCAAATTTCTTTGTGGAATACACTGAATTTCACCATTCTCTTGCATTACCCAATAAGTGTGACCCGGACCTTCAGCTGAAACCACCCCTCAGACAGGTTTAGCCTCTCCTGAGGGTGAAAATACCCAAACAGTTTTACCTAACAGATTCTTTTCTCTAACAACAGGAACTCTATCATCTTCTACTTTCCGTAGCAAATCTGAATGTGCAGGTCCAGCTCGGTTCACTGAACCTCTACTATTTACCAGCCAGGTTGCTTGTGTTAAATGTTTTTCCCAGTTTTTCAAAGATCCACCTCCCATGGCTTTGAGAGTGGTCTTCAACAAACTGTTGTAGCGTTCAATCTTCCCTGAAGCTGGTGCATAGTAGGGAATGTGGAATATCCACTCAATACCATGCTCTTTTGCCCCCTTCTTTACAAGGTTGTTCTTGAAATGAGTTCCGTTGTCTGACTCAATCCTCTCTGGAGTTCCGTGTCTCCACAGGATCTGTCTCTCCAGACCGAGAATGGTGTTGCGTGCAGTTGCATGTGGAACTGGATAAGTTTCCAACCATCCAGTGTTTGCCTCTACCATAGTAAGCACGTATTGCTTACCAGAACGAGAACGTGGTAGAGTGATGTAGTCAATCTGCCAAGCTTCACCATACTTGTACTTGGACCATCTGTCACCATACCACAAGGGCTTAAGTCGTTTTGCCTGCTTAATAGCAGCACAAATGTCACAGTCATGGATGACTTGTGTGATTGCATCCATGGAAATGTCTATGGATCTGTCACGAGCCCATTGGGATGTTGCATCTCTGCCTTGATGTCCTGATGAATCGTGAGCCCACCGAGCTAAGAATATCTCACCTCGGTGTTTCCAGTCGAGATCACGATTAGAGTCCATGTCTACTTGAGAAACTCTTGCAGCTAGATCTGCCTGATGGTTGTGTTGCTGTTCCTCAGTAGCTTTGCTCTTAGGAATGTGAGCATCGATGTGTCTCACTTTCACTGGAATTCTCTCGATTCGATCAGCAATGTCCTGCCATAGGTTGGCTGCCCAAATGGGTTTTCCTTTTCTCTGCCAACCACTCTTCTTCCAGTTCTTTAGCCAACCCCATAGAGCATTGGCTACCATCCATGAGTTGGTGTAGAGGTAAAGTTTTGGCCATCTCTCACGTTCAGCTACGTCGAGAGCTAGCTGGACAGCTTTTACCTCTGCGAACTGACTGGATTCTCCTTCTCCATCTTTTGCCTCTGCAACTCGTCGCGTTGGACTCCACACTGCAGCCTTCCACCTTCGCTTGTTTCCAACAAGACGACAGGAACTGTCTGTGAACAAAGCATATTTCTTTTCATCATCAGACAGGTCATTGTAAGGAGGAGCTTCCTCAGCACGAGTTACTTTCTCCTCTGGAGGTTTAGCACAGTTGACACCTTCAGGCCAACTTGAGATCACCTCCACTAGACCAGGTCTTTCAAGATTTCCCATTCGAGCTCTCTGTGTTATCAGAGCCATCCACTTAGACCATGTGGAGTCTGTGGCATGATGTGGTGTGGAGCCTTTGCCTTTGAACATCCAATTCAAAACTGGTAATCTGGGAGCTAAGAGAAGTTGTGATTCAGTTCCAATCACTTCAGAAGATGCTTTCACTCCTTCATAGGCAGCTAGAATTTCTTTCTCTGTTGGAGTGTAGTTAGCCTCTGAACCTCTGTAACCTCGACTCCAGAAACCAAGAGGTCATCCACGTGTCTCACCTGGAGCTTTTTGCCACAAGCACCAGGTTGGACCATTGTCACTTGCAGCCGTGTACAAAATGTTCTTAATGTCTGGACCATCTCGGACAGGTCCCAGACCCATTGCTTGAATCATCTCTTGCTTTATCTGGTCAAAGGCTGCTTGTTGTTCAGGTCCCCAGTGGAAATGGTTTCTCTTTCGAGTCACGTCATACAGAGGTTTCACAATCTGACTGTATCCAGGAATGTGCAGTCTCCAAAATCCCACTATCCCCAAGAAACGTAGGGTCTCTTGCTTGTTTGTGGGACTTGCCATGGTAGAGACTCTATTTACCACATCCACTGGAATGTGTCGGCGTCCATCCTGCCATCACACTCCCAGAAACTGAATCTCTGTGGTAGGTCCTTTCACCTTGTCTCGCTTGATGGCAAAACCTGCATTCAGAAGAATGTCAATGATTTTGTTACCTTTCTCGAAGACTTCCTCAGCAGTTTTACCCCAGACGATGATATCATCAATGAACTGGATGTGTTCTGGAGCACCTCCTTTCTCCAGAGCATCGTGGATCACTGCATGACAGATGCTTGAGCTGTGGATCCAGCCCATTGGCAGCCTGTTGAAAGTGTACTGGATTCCTCTCCAGGTGAAAGCAAACTGAGGCCTGCATTCCTCTGCTATGGGAATAGAGAAAATGCATTAGCAATGTCTATGGTAGCATACCATTTGGCCTCTTTGGATTCCAGCTCATACTGTAGCTCCATCATGTCTGGTACTGCTGCACTCATAGGTGGTGTCACTTCATTCAGGGCTCGGTAGTCTACCGTCAGACGCCAGTCTCCATTCTGCTTCCGCACAGGCCACACTGGACTGTTGAAAGGTGAATGAGTTTTGCTGACGACTTTCTGACTCTCCAACTGACGAATCAGATTCTGAATGGGCAACAAAGAGTCACGGTTGGTTCTGTATTGTCTGTGATGCACAGTCTGAGAAGCAACTGGCAATTTAATGTCCTGTATCTTATGTTGTCCCACAACTGCAGATTCATCAGAAAGTTCAGGTCTAGCAGAGAGCTTCAATTTTTGTCCATCAATTTCTATTGAAGCTACTCCAAAAGCCCATTTGTAACCTCTAGGGTCCTTGAAACGCCCTTCTCTCAGAAAATCAATTTCCAAAATACAAGGTGCATCAGGTCTGGTCACAACTGTATGCTTCCTCCATTGTTTACCAGTTAAACTTATATTAACCTCTACCTTACTTAACTCTTGAGATCCACCAGTGACTCCCAGAATAGTTATAGACTCTGATCCCTGATAATTTGATGGTATTATGGTGCACTGAGCTCCTGTGTCAACCAAGGCCCTGTACTTCCGAAATTGTGAAGTACCAGGCCACTGGATGTACACATCCCAATAGATTCTGTTATCTCTGTTATCCCTCTCCTCCCCCTGGCGGGAGGCAGGGCACCCCTAGTTATGGGGAACATGCGCACATGTGCATTGCACATAGTTTGCAGGGTTATAACTTTGCACGTTATAACTGGAGCCACTGTTGGAGCTATAAGAGTCGTTCTGGGGAACTGTAGAAGTAACAGCTACCCTTCTGGTATTGCTACCTCGGGTTCTGCCACTTTGCAATTCCCTCAGTCTCCTGAAAAGATTAGAAGTTGGTTGGCCATCCCAGCGGTTCATGTTCTCACCAAACTGATCACGCAGAGTTATCCAAATAGTTCTACGTGATTGCCTTGGTGGTCTGTTTTGGAACGACCTGTTTTGGAATGACCTGTTTTGGAATGACCTCCTTGGAGGACGTGTGTTCCTCACAGATGAAACTTGTATCCACCTGGAGGGAGAATTGAAATTATCCCTTTGTGCCAATTGGGATATGGAATTTCTAAATTCATCTTTTATCTCTCTTATGCAATTCTGAATATCACCAGACATCGTTTTAATGGCTGAAACCAAAGAACCACGTGTCATGCTATCCTCCAATTGTCTCATTTGATCACTGAATTGGCCAACTGTAGGAGAAGCTCCACCATAACTTCTTGACACAATTCTGCTTGCCAGAATGTTTGCATAATTGGAAGGAGCAAGTTTGATGATCTTTTTAGCAAGACCAATACCCACAGGAATGTCATCAGGATTCAGAGTTTCATGTTCACCATAGAGTAGCTCTCTAACAGCAAATTCTCTCAAGCGCTTAATTCCCTCATCTATGGTAGTCCAGGGTTTAGGATTCCATGGAAGATCATCTCGGGAAGGGTATCTCAGGGCAACCGCCATTAAAAGGCGTATCCAGAGATTAACCTTACCGAGAGCTCTGCCTAGATGTCTATCTATTCCATTATCCCTTGAGAGAGTTCCTAACTGAGCTGCTGACTTGTCTCCAACTGTTAGAGCTGGAGCACCTGTATCATAACACCTACTAAGCCAAGCTAGAACTGGTTCCTTATCTGCCCTGGTGAAATCCTTACGGACATTGCGCAATTCCTCCCGTGGAGAAGAACACTCCAAAATATCATCTTCCTCCTCGTCTCCCTGAACTTTTTGTCCATATAATCCTGCTGTCATTCTCCTAAGGATCTCTTTAAGCTGAGAACCACCTTTGCCAGCTGCTTTCCTAGCTTCATCTGTGTCCTGCTTTGATCTCACTAGGTTAGCTAGATCTTTAAAACAAACCACCTCTTCCTCCTGAGCAGGATCTCTTAGAGTAGAGGGCCCCTCACCAGGATCAGTCTCCAGCTCCTCTTCTTCTCCATCTTTGGCCTTTCCACTTCTAGTCTTTAAAGGAGCCACCTTAACTGGAGCTGTGTTTGAATTTACAGCCACCTTAATGGAAGCTGACAGGTCCTGAGATAAATCAGCTGCTGGGGCAGTGACTTCCGGTCCCACCGAGGGATTGGGTGGAAGTGACGTTGCTCCATTAATGGCCGATGGAGAAGAAGAAGAAGAAGAAGGAGTGGGAGAAGGAGTAGGCGCCATGTTGATACCAGCTGCCGCCTTTGGCAGCTTGCTAGAATCAGCAAAGTCATTTAGAGCTGCTTTACCAATTAACTTTTTAGCCTTCTTTTTAACTGACAGAGAGTCTCCACCTTCCTCATCACTAGATGACTCTGGGACTGATCCAGAGCCACGGCGTTTTCTTTTTGATCTAGTTTTAATAACAAAACAAGCTCTGGACACCTTTCTCTCTCGCCGCAAAGAAATCAGGAGATACACGATAATTATCACCAGCAGCAGAATTATAGACATGAAATAAATCACTTTTGGATCCCAGGCATCACCTAAAGTTACTCTCTCCTCAGGCGGAATCTTAAAACCCTTTATCTCAATTGGGAGAGTGGTGGAGGTAACATTCCTGTATCTCACTGGCCATAGGAAATTAATACATTTTCCATACCATAATTTAACTCTATACATAACCCACATATAAATTGTCCGCACCAAATATTTGCCCAGGTAATCCAAAAGCAAACCCAAACAATATCTGTAAACCAGAGCCCCAAAAATTGAAAAGAATAATTGCTCCACAAACCACAAGACCTTCATGTTTGCTAATTCAGCTAGAAAACACTAAATCAATCAGGTAATAAATTAAACTAATTATCTGCCCCACGTTGGGCGCCAATAAAAAAAAAATGTGGTGGGTGGAAGGGTAAAGCCAAGAAGCCTCCTCTCTTCCCCCTTGTAAGGTAAAAGGGAAAAGAAAAATTTGAAGGGAAAGGAAAAAAAAACTCACCAGCTGAATTAGCAAAGCAGTGGAGCTATATTTACAAAGCAGTGTAGGATTTTGCAGGGGAATATTTACAAATTTACAATATCTACAATATATACAAAGATATACAACAGAGTAACACAGAAATGAGAGTAATCCCCCTCGGCAGAGGGGGTTCCCCACCTCCGCTCTCCCCTCTCTTCCCCCCTTTCCCCAGAATAGTTCGGAAAAGAAGGAGAAAGAAGAAAGAAAGAAGTTAAAAGCAGTTTGTGTTAATTGGAAGGGAGTTAATACCGGACTCCTATCAAGTCTCCAAGGCTGAAGTCTTGGCAGAAAGCCCAGCAGAGATAGTTGCTGCCCAAAGGAAAGGCGGAAGCAAGACTGAAGATAAAGTTCCCGGAGTGCCCAGGATATTTTCTCCTGCACTCCAGTTCAGAAGGTGCTTCCTCCCACCTCACCAATGAAAATTAGTTTAGAGTATTCCTTCCGTTTACCAACTTCCATCCACCATATTCCCTTTCTTAAAGGGACACCGTCAACCGGCCACAGTATTGAGGTGCATGAGACGTGAACTGGACAGTCCAGTCTCATGAAGTGATTGTGGAGTCCTTCTAACTGCGTTTCCAAGCTCTCACGAGGGACTTGGCCAGTGAAGGGATGAAGCGGTTGGGGACGGAGAGCGTGGACCTCAGGAAATGGGTCAGGGTCGGGTAAACAGACCAGCCCCGGGAAAAATGGGAGCGAAAGGGTACCCAGGGATATACCCCCAGACAGCCCTCTGGGGTTACAATTAGTGTATTGGGAAGAGAATCCTAATACGTGGGATAAAGATCAGGGAACAATGATACATTATTGTATGGAGAAATGGGCTAGAGAGAAGATCAGATCAGACAATTTGTTTTGGCCCCAATATGGGTCCTCGGAAGGATGGATCTGTCAGGCTCTCAACCTTTATGTTAACAGTAAGGAGCCTTTTAATCAGGAGGAGAGTAAATATGCCGCTTGCTGGAAAGGCAGCGTCTGGTCAGCAGCGGCAGTAACGGTTTTTAAGGTGGAGGAAGAGGAAGAGCCAGAACCTGAAAAGTGGGAACCACTGAATCACTTACCCCCACCTTATAACCCTGCAGCCCCTGCAGCCCCCGTCCTCCCTGCAGCCCCCCTTCCCTCGGCAGCCCCCCTCCCCTCGCAGCCCCCCTCCCGTCGGCAGCAACGGCCCCCACCCCCCCTGCAGAGGGACACACTAGCAAATCCACCCACCAAAGGAGAGGAGGTAGGCAAACCAGAAGACAGGCAAATGTCATGGTTTTAGAGGAAGAGTCTACTGACTCAGACAATCCACATGAAGGAGTGCCATTATATCCTTTGAGAGAGGTGCCCCTGGGGGGAGCGAATGGGGGAATTGGATATGTAAATGCCCCTCTCACTTCTACTGAGGTGAGAAACTTTAAGAAGGAATTAAAAGGTCTCCTGGAAGACCCAATTGGAGTAGCAGAACAATTTGATCAATTTTTGGGGCCAAATATTTACACGTGGGAAGAAATGCAATCAATCATGGGAGTCCTTTTTACTTCCGAGGAAAGACAGATGATTAGAACAGCTGGAATGAGAATCTGGGAAAGGGAAAATCAGCAGGGACCTCCAGGTGATCAAAAGATGCCCCTAGCTTCTCCTAATTGGAACCATAATGATGATGGGGGCAGACAAAACATGAATGAATATCGAACCTTGGTTATTAGAGGCATAAAGGAAGCAATACCCAGGGGGCAAAATACAAATAAAAGCATTTGATAGTCAACACGGAAGGGAGGAAACCCCGACTGATTGGCTCCAGAGGTTACGGAGAAATAGACAGCAATAGTGAAGAATAGATCCCAGCAGTCAGGATGGCCAGATATTGTTAAAGGTAAATTTTGTCATTCATTCCTGGCCAGATATTAGAAAAAATTGGAAAAAATAGAAGATTGGCAAGATAGAGGACTTCAAGAGTTTTTGAGGGAAGCGCAGAAGGTGTATGTGCGTAGAGATGAGGAAAAAGCAAAAGCTGAGGCCAAAATTATGGTAGCCAGCATGAGGGAAGCAGGTCAGGTGGGGAAACCTGAGAAGAAAACACAATTCTCCCACCCTCCACCTCCTCGACCTAAGAGGGATAAAACCCCCAGGCCTCACTGGGACCTGGGGAATGCTCAAACTGGAAGTAAGTGTACTGAATGTTATTATTGTGGGAAAATTGGACATTTTAAACGAGATTGTCAAATGAGGAAGAGAGATCTTAAAGTTTTTGAGGAAGATCAGCAATAGGGGTGTCAGGGGCTCTTTTACCTGGGGCAAAAATACCAACAGGAACCCTTGATAAAATTAAAAGTAGGACCCCAGGAAGAAATTTTAGAATTTGTAGTAGATACAGGAGCTGAACGTACTTGTGTTACCAAGGTTCCTGAAGGGTTTGTGGAGAGCAAAAATACTGTAAAGGTTTTAGGGGCAAAGGGGGAAGGGTTTAAAGTCCCTGTAGTTAAGGATGTTAAATTAGAAACTGAGGCTAGAATTGGGGTAGGAGATATTTTGGTAGTGCCAGGTGCAGATGTAATTTACTAGGGAGAGACTTACAAGTTCAATTGGGCATAGGGGTAGTTCCAGAAGAGGGGCAGATGAGGGTCAGAATGTTACAATTAAACACTGAGGATGAGGCAGGGATTAACCCAGAAGTCTGGGCCAGTGAAGAAAATAGAGGGAGCTTAGATATTGAACCTATACAAGTAACTATAGAGCAGCCAGAAAGTCCTATCAGAGTAAAACAGTATCCCATATCTGAAGAAGGGAGAGAGGGATTAAAGCCAGTTATAGACCGCCTCCTTAAAGAGGGGACCTTGGAACCTTGTATGTCCCCACATAACACCCCCATACTACCAGTAAAGAAAGAGGATGGAACTTACAGGTTGGTGCAAGACCTACGGGAGGTCAATAAGAGAACTGTGACTCGGTTTCCTGTAGTTTTTAATCCTTACACATTGTTGAGTCACATACCTCCAAATCATAAATGGTATAGTGTAATAGATCTTAAAGATGCCTTCTGGGCCTGCCCATTAGCTGAAAACAGTAGAGATATCTTTGCCTTTGAATGGGAAGATCCAGTCACCAGGAGAAAGCAACAATTGAGGTGGACCAGATTGCCCCAAGGTTTTACAGAATCTCCCAATCTGTTTGGTCTAAACCTGAAAAATTGTTATTGTCATTTCCACAGGAAAGGAATGTTTTAATCACACAATATGTAGATGATTTATTAATTTCAGGAGAAGGGGCAGTTGAAGTTAGAAGGACCACCATAAACCTCTTGAATTTCCTGGGAAATTCGGGATTAAGGGTATCTAAAAGCAATTTGTGGAACCTGAAGTTAAATATTTAGGACGATGGTTAAGTAATGGAGCCAGGAAGATAGATCCTGAAAGAGTAGAAGGGATTATATCTCTCCAAGCCCCTAAAACAAAGAAACAAGTCAGAAGATTATTAGGGTTACTAGGATATTGTAGATTATGGATTGAGAGATATAGCCAGTTAGTCAAGTTTTTATATGAAAAATTAGTAGGAGATGATAACTTTGTTTGGACAGGGGAAGATGAGGAGAAATTTGAAACAATTAAAAAGGCTTTGACTACTGCTCCAGTTTTGAGCCTCCCTTCCCTGGATATGCCATTCCAACTCTTTGTTAATGTGGAAGGAGGGGTGGCCTATGGAGTTCTGACTCAAGAATGGGGAGGGTCACGTAAACCTGTAGCATACTTATCCAAGTTATTAGATTCTGTAAGTAGGTGAGGGCCAATTTGTTTATCAGCGACCTTTATTAGTAGAGGAGGCCCAGAAAGCAGCTTTTTGTTTTGTTCTGGTCTCAGATCCCACCTTTGGGATTCCTGATATATATGGGATTGCAGCTGGGGGTAAAGTGTTAATAACAACTTGGAAAGGACAGTCACTAATTTCCCCCTGGGAAGGATCTTTTCTTGGTTTTGTTAACAACAGATCCAGCTATCCGTGCTGCAGAACAAGGGTGGACACATGCTTCGTGAGTAAAAGGACCACTTCAGGAACACCTCTGGTCTGAAGGCTCTGGAACTAGCGAGACAAACCCACCTTTTGAAACATCTGACATTACCAAGGATTTCATTCTATGTATAAAAGATCCTGGGACTTGATGTCATTTGGGATGGGTAAAGTGTAATAGCAGTGGTAAACTGGTTATTTAGAAAAGTGATGGTAAAGTTTTGTGCTGCACTACAATGATGTGCTGAGAGTGTGTGTGGTTATAAATGTATGCTGTTGTAGTTATAATTTGAAGTGATTAGGACAGAGGATTCATCTGTGTTTTTTGTGTTAAAGTACCAAAAACTGTGTTCGGCTAGTGGGACCACAGAGACTGCAACCAGAGTTAAAGGACTGGTGGATCCATCCACTGAATGGACCGTGGTACCCCAAATGGAGGGCATGAGGATGAGTTCCAGTATCAGAATAGGAGTGGTAATGGTCCTTGCCTGATAACATCACAAATTAGAAACAGGTCAGGGTTCAAAATTGGTACAACCTCCCTGGACAAGGGAAGGAGACACGGTCCGAGCAGAGCATTGGTGGGATTGAAGGAGGCAAGGCCGGGTAGACCTCTGTAATAATTTCATTCAACATTACTTTAGTTACTTCTCTTTCCTTATTTGTCCTGCAAGGGAATGCTTCAGGCCACCCAGAAAATGTATCAGTTAATACCAACAAATACCGAAACCCCCCTTTTCTTGGGAGTTCTGAAAAATCAATTTGCCATGATTCACCTGGGAATTTACCGATTTATGGCTCCTTGGTGTACCTTGGTTCCCGTATTCGGGTTGTTTTTCAGACACCGCTCGCACTGGGATGTAACGTGTTTTATAGTAGTAAATAATTTTGGTCCTGCTATCCTGGTTTGTAAATATTGGTAAAGCGAATCTAGACCCCAATGGGCCTTCTCATGTTCTGCTTTTACAAACTGCCACATCACGTTTCCTGGTATTACTAACTGTCCTGTTTCCAATTGACCCCAACCATTTTCTAATATTTTACCCTTATTTCTTTGAATCCATCTATGATCTGATTCCTGGTAATCTGGCTGGATGTTGATATCCAGCTCTCCTGGTATTAGGGCCATTATTTCCACTGCCCTAGTCCTCGTGGCAGCCAATTTAGCTTCTGCATCTGCCTTCCTGTTTCCTATTTCTGGAATAGTGTTACCTTTCAAATGTCCCTTACAATGCATTATGGCCACCTGTGCTGGGAGTTGGACCGCCTCTAGCCATCGCAGAACCTCCTCTGCATGTTTGACCGTTTTTCCTTGGGTAGTCAACAGTCCTCTTTCTTTCCAAATGGCTCCATGAGCATGTACAACGGAAAAAGCATATTTAGAGTCTGTCCATATATTAATTTGCATGTTCTCTGCCAATTCCAGGGCTCGAGTCAGAGCTATCAGCTCTGCCTTTTGAGCTGAAGTCCCTGCAGGCAAGGGGTTCGACTCAATTACCCTTTCTGTAGTAGTGACTGCATAGCCAGCCATTCTTACTCCTCGCTTCACAAAGCTGCTGCCGTCTGAGAACCAGTTATCCGCATCTTCGAACGGCTCTTCTTTGAGATCCGGGCGACTGGAGTAGACTGCTTCAATTGTTTCCAGGCAGTCGTGTTCGATGGGTTCTGCTGGGTTTCTTCCTTCTAGAAATGAAGCTGGGTTCACAATGTTAGTTACCTGAATGGTTATGTCATCTGATTCAGCCAGGATGGCCTGGTATTTTAGGAATCTGGAAGGCGACAGCCAATGGTTGCCTTTCTGTTCCAGCACGGCTGACACAGTGTGAGATACTAACACAGTCATCTTTTGACCCAACGTGAGCTTCCTGGCCTCTTCTATGTTAATTATTACTGCGGCCACTGCCCTCAGACAGCCTGGCCATCCTTTACTTACTTCATCCAATCGCTTGGAGAAGTATGCCACAGCTCTCTTGTGTGGTCCCAATTGCTGTGCTAGGACTCCTAGGGCCATCCCTTGTCGCTCATGGGAGAACAGCCAGAATGGTTTTGATACATCTGGGAGACCCAAGGCCGGTGCTCTCATTAGCTCCAGCTTCAACTTCTTAAAGGCCCCTTCTGCCTCGGGAGTCCAAACTAGGACGTTCTTCGTTTCCTTCAACAAATCATAGAGTGGTTTAGCAAGTATCCCGTACTGGTAGATCCATAGCCGACACCAACCTGTCATCCCCAGAAAGGTGCGCAGATCTCTCACCGTCTGTGGTTTGGGTATCTGGCAGATGGCTTCTTTCCTAGCTGCTCCCAGGGATTGCTGTCCTCTGGAGACTTCATATCCCAGGTACACCACTTCTTTTTGCACCAGCTGTGCTTTCTGTTGAGAAACTCGATATCCACTTAAACCCAGGAAATTTAACAAGGAAATAGTCCATTCAATGCATTCTTCCTCTGTCGCTGTTGCTATTAGGAGGTCGTCTACGTACTGCAGAAGGGTACCATCTCCCAGCGGCCTTTCCCACTGTTCTAATTCTTTGGCTAACTGATTCCCAAAAATCGTGGGGGAATTGCACCACCCTTGGGGCAATACCGTCCAGGTAAGTTGAGTCTTTCTTCCTATAGCTACAGATTCCCACTCAAAGGCAAAAATCTTTTGACTCTCGGGAGCTAAGGGAAGGCAGAAGAATGCATCTTTTAAATCTAATACGGTGGACCAGGCCAAATTATCCTTCAGTCTAGTTAAAAGTGTGTATGGATTAGCAACTACCGGATGTAATGTCTTGGTTATTTCGTTTACTGCTCCCAGATCCTGAACTAGTCTATAGGCTCCATTGGGTTTCTTTACTGGCAGGATTGGTGTATTAAAATCTGATTTGCATTCTACCAATAATCCCAGTTCCAAAAACCTTTTGATTATGGGCTCAATTCCCTTCCTATCCTCTATCCTCAGAGGGTATTGTTTTCTTCTCACTGTTTTTGCCCCAACTTTAAGTTCAACAACAATTGGTACTGCTTGTTTTGATTTTCCAGGTATATCAGTAGCCCACACTAATGGGTATGTCTTATTCAGAATTCGCTCGAAATTGTGATTCTCAGGTTTAGGTTCCACACAACTGATCGTCAGGCTTAGAGCTGTAATCAGTTGTTCCTCATTCACTTGTAATTCCAATTTGTCTTTGTTGAACTTTATTATGGCTCCCAAGTTCTCCAATAAGTCTCTTCCCAATAAGGGCTTAGGCGAATTTGGTAAATACAGGAACTGATGAATTCCCATTTGTTTCCCAATTTTGTATTTAATGGGTTTCAAAAAGTAAGCTTTTTCTGGTTGGCCTGTTGCTCCCACAACTTGTACAAATTCATCACTTTTAGGTACCAATTCCTGATTTAGAACCGAAAAGGTTGCTCCCGTATCAATCAAAAAGTCCAATTCCTTTTTACCTTCCCCTAGCTCTATTTTAACCAGTGGGTCTGCTAGGGTACGGCCCACCGGTCTTCCTCATTCACTATTCTGATGTGTGGTAGTAGTAGTGGCCATTAGCCTTTCCCTTCGTTGGGGGCATTCTCGCTTCCAGTGGCCCATCTGTAGGCAGTACGCACATTGATTTGGCCCTACTCTAGCTGGGTGGGGTTGGAGCCTCCCTCCCCTTCCTGCTGGGTTGCCTCTACCTCTTCCCTTGGTTCCAGGTTCCGAGTACCCTGTCTTCTGAGCTGCCACTGCTACAGCGACTACTCGAGCTATTCTCCTGTCCTCCTTTTTCTTCTCCTCACTCTCTCTATTATTGTATACTTTCCATGCCTCATTCAGCAGTGTCTCTAGGTTTTTATTTTCTGGATGCTCAAGTTTTTGTAATTTCTTCCTAATGTCTGGGTTACTCTGTCCCATCATCAACCCTAACAAGTGCTGTTTCCCTTCTTCTGTTGCTGGGTCCAGGGGTGTGTATTGTCTCATCGCTACCCTAAGTCTATCCAAAAATTCTGATGGGGTCTCATCCTTTCCCTGCCTGACGTCATATAGCATTGACCAATTTATAGCCTTAGGGATTGCATTACGCAAGCCCATCGCTATCAGTTTTCTATACTGCACTAGCTGTTGATAGTGCTCTGGATTGCCCGGGTCCCATTCTGGTTTACTGCTGGGAAAATTATCTTCTAGTCTTCCTGATAATACCTGAGCATGTCGTTTTCCTGTTTCCAATACGAGTTCCCTTTCTGTATCTGTCAACTCTGACAGCATCACTTCTATATCCTCCCAATCAATATCTAAATTCTTTGCCATTAATTCAAACCTCTTTGCTACTCCCTCAGGGTTTCTCCTGAAATTCCTTGCCTCATCCCTCCAACTGTTCAAATCACTTGTCGAGAACGGTACTTTTACTCTAGTCTTTTCCCCTACCATTGGTACAACTTCTCGGAGAGGAGCTATCGTATGGTTCCCTTCCTCTCTTTGCTTTGCTTCCCCCCGTGCCACAGATCTGGTATAATACGAGTGACCGATCTCTTTCCCTGGATCTCCTTCCTGTGCCTCAACGTCTCCCCTATTCTTTCTCTTCTCTTTCCTCTTCCCCCCTGCCTGTTCTTCCTCTTCCCCTTTTATCTCCATTACACAATCCATCCGGTTCTCGACCTGCGTTTGTTGCCCTTTTTGTATCTGCCGGCTTCTATCCTGTCCCGGGCTGCTGTCCTTCTCATCCTCTGCTCCCCTCCCGCTTCTCTCATCCTTTATCTGAATTACTATATTAAGTGGTTCCCTGCCCCCCTTTCTGCATGTCTCGTTATCATCCTTCTCACTATATTTCAATTCAGAGACGCCGCTTCCCAGTGAGTTACTTTTGTCTCCAGTCCTTGGTGTGCTGGTTTTTATTCTACTAACGTTTCCACTTCTGGATGTGTTGTTACCCCCGTATTGACTGAACTCGGGCAGGCTAAGTGTCTCCCTTCGGCTCTCTGCTCCTGACGGACTGCCTTCCTCCCTTTCGACTTCCAGTCTGGGTGGGCTGTCAGCATCCATGTAGCTCCCTGACCCCTGTGGGGTATTTAGTCTCTGAGGGCTGCTTTTCCTCTCGTCTATTCCCGATTTTAATGGACTACCCTCCTCCCAACCGTTGTCTAACCTCGGAGGGCTGCACCCAAACTTAGATTTCCACCATCGCTCCAGTTCCTTTAATGGGCTAGGATCCCCTTGCTCCTCTTTTGGCCTGGGAAGAGGCCCTTCCCACCCTGGAGCAAATGGATGGTATTCCCTCAGGCTTATTTTGCTCTCCTCTCCACTATCTCTTCTTGTTAGCTTGAGACACTGCTGTCCAATACTACATGCATCACAGCAATGTTCCTCCAGTTTTGTACCCTTCTTATCCCTTTCCAGGGCTAGTACCAGGGGATCCTGAGTGGCTACATTAATTCCGCACTCTCTCTGCCACTCAGGTTTATTCCTTAGAGTGAAGAACATATCTGCATGCATCACCTCATCCCATTTATTGAGCCGGCGGAGGAAGATCATTAATTGTAAAATAGTGTTATATTTAGTTGTTCCCTCCGGTGGCCATTTCTCATTGTCATCTAACTTATACAATGGCCACCACTGTGTGCAATATTTAAGGAGTGTCTTTTTACTTATGCTCCCCCCTGGAATCCCTCCCAAGTCCTTCCAATGCTTTAGAATACATCCTAAAGGGGTTTTCATATTTATGTCCTTACTCTGTCGACCTCCCATGGCTGTTCCCTGTATCTGCGTTCTCTGTTTAACCGGAACAGTCTCTTTTTCCCACAAGCACTATATGCACTATGCAAGCTCTATATTTTAATACTTCATGCACACAATTTCCAATCGCTTTGTCTGTTTCCGACCTGGCTTCTCGCGAAGAACAGGAAATGCGGATCTGGACTCCCTCTCGCTTCGCAGCGATGCTGCGTCTCATTCAATCACCCCCACACATTCATTCAAACTGTCATACCTTTCCGGTCTATCAGAGCATACTGCTTTACCACAAGATGTCGCTGGCACACAGCTGTCCGATCTATCAGAGTACACTGTTTTACCACAAGATGTCGCTGGCACACAGCTGTGAACCAAGGTAGGTTTGCAGATGATATCACAATAAATTCTTACACACTAAAGAGATTACAGTTAACACAAAATACCAAGTTCTTATCCCGAAATTCAAACTCGAGTCTTACTAAATTGCGAGATTCTTGCAGACAACATAACAATGTTAGACAAAGTGTGACACGAATGTATCTTTTCAGAAACAAAGCAACAACATTAAGATGAAAGAGAGTCATACACCCGATTAACAAACACTCCGATTTTCCAGTGGGGGACTCGAATCCCTTATTTTCCAGTGGGGGACTCGAACCCCTTAATTTCCAGTGGGGGACTCGAACCCCTTAATTTGGGACTCTGCCAGGGCGTCCCCGGGCTTTCCCGTCAGGTGACCACGTCTGGTCCCTGTTTCCCAGTCAAAGCGCTTTATCCCAAAAACAATAAACCAATAAACAATTAAAATACCTCTTAATTGGAGCAGGAGATGCAGGTAACCCTTCGTCCACCAACGAACGCTGGTCCGGGGGGGGGTCTCTTCTGACAAAAAAGTCGTCAGGGGCGCCCAGAGGGTCCCGGCCCCGGTCCCGGCTCGGGGGGACCCCTTTTGTCCTGGATCTCCTGTATGCTCCTGCCTGGCTCGCCAGAAAATGATGCCGAATTTTGCCCCAAAAGGCAAGAATAACTGCCTAAGAGACTTAATTTAAGTCAGATAGACAGGAGGTATTTTATTGGCAACGCGTTGGAGAAATCACTAAATGGATTTCTGCCTTTTCCGTAACAAAAGCATGTCTTTTATACAGCTTTGGATGTAGTATTGCATCAGATCTTATACATAATCATATTTTTGTATACATATTCATGTGGGGCGTGGTGTAGGCGGAGCGTGGGCGGGGACATCTCTTTTGAGGATCTTCTTGGTGGTCGTTCCGGTGGCCTTCATCATGGGCAGGGGTTTCCTGATGAGTCTTCCTCCTTAAACTTTTGAACTCCTTTCCTAATTTGGTCAATTCCCGGTGTGCCTGGCTTGGTTTCTCTGACAATGCTCTGAGTGTTAGTTTGGCCTTGTTGGCTCTGTCAGTTTGGCCTTGTTGGCTCTGAATCATGCTTACCCTAACAGTTCTTGTCAGTCTTTATTCCTTATTTTCTTTTTCTGTCACAGTGACCCATGCCTCAGTCGATTTATTGCTTTATCTGGTTCATGCTTTCGAAAGCTATCTGTTCTGGGGCTTCATTGCCACGAAGAAGATCTAGAACCATGGCTGTGGGCAGCAACCCCATAGGCCATGTGAGTGGAGTTGCAAGTCAAACCGGACTCCTAATTCCCAGGATTAACTGCTCGGAGGGAGAAAGGTGTCACCCAGATAGTACCTATTAAAGTAAAAGAGGAAGTATTTTCAGGCAAGGAACATCAGTTGTTATTCCATTCCCTTTAAGTTGGATTTTGCTTGTTGTAGAATTGTTGCCAAGTTAGGTTATTATGGCTCAAGCCAAATGTAGTAGAAAGAAGGGGAGGGATTGTGATAAACTGGTTATGATATTTGGCTTTCGCAAGGGGAATTACTGGGGACCATGGGGCTCGATCCTTGGCCTGGATCGTTGGGCCTGGATCGTTGGGCTGATGGTCTGTATTGTGTGGGGTATTGGGAGAGAAAGGGGAGGTGCCAACAGGTCTAAAGACTGGCCAGGTCAAAAGTGCAGGTTTTGTCTCAGTCTTGATGGAGAGAGGTGGGAGTGTGTTGGGGAATATATGAATATGTATATTTTAATATATTAATATGTATGTTTGCTGTCCATTTAAGTTAACCTCGTGTTGTTGGGGTGCGCCTCTAGCAAGCTCGCTCTGCGCCCAGCACTGTGTTTCCTTTATTTTATAATAAACTGGTTGTAAATTTTCAGCAGTGAGCTCGTTTCTCACAATC
This sequence comes from Melanerpes aurifrons, assembly GCA_011125475.1. Taxonomy (NCBI): domain Eukaryota; kingdom Metazoa; phylum Chordata; class Aves; order Piciformes; family Picidae; genus Melanerpes; species Melanerpes aurifrons. The sequence continues at coordinate 488,922 of WWNC01000077.1, read as the reverse complement.
CCAACCAAAATACCCTGCTCCAGTCCCTCCCATGGCAGATAGTCCTCCATGAACTTCTCCAGCCTGAGTCCTTTCCCACAGGCTACAAGCTCTCCACAAGCAGGGTGGCTCAGCTTGGTAGTGCATCAGACCCTTAATGGGAAGGTTGTGAGTTCAAGCCTGCAGTGGGCAGTAGTGTCCTCCCTACTCTAGTCATGTGGTCTGTTGTGGCAGGTTGGACTCGATGATCTTTGAGGTCTCTTCCAACCTTAGGAATACTGACTGACAAAGTTGCTCCAGTGTGGGTCCCTTCCACAGGGTGTAGTCTTTCAGGTACGGACTGCTCTGGTGTGGGTTTCCTTCAAGATCGTAAGTCCTGCCGGCAAACCTGCTCCAGTGGAGGCTTCTCTGTCTACAGCTCCACAGGTCCTGACAAGAGCCTGCTCCAGTACAGGCTTCCCAAAGGGTCACAGCCTCCTTCAGGCACTTCCACCTGCTCTAGCACTGGGGTCTTCCGTGAGCAGCAGGTGGATATCTGCCCCACCATCGACATCAATAGGCTGCAGGGGGATAATCTGTGCCACAAGGTTTTCACCTTGGGCTGCAGGGCAACCTCTGCTCTGGTGCCAGGAGCATTTCCTCTCCCTCCTTCCTCACAGAGCTTGGTGCCTGCAGAGCTTTTTCTCTTAGACAGTCAAGGACTTTGTGGTAGGTTAACGCCCATCCTGAAAACAAAGAGGGGAGGGCTTGCGAGTGCTTTGCCCTCCCTGCAGGGCATTTTCCCCCTGGGAAACTGACTCTGTTCCACTCCCCACTCCCTGCCCAGCTAGGGTATAAAAGGGAGGGCATTGCAGCCATTAGATCTCTTTTTGGTTCCTGCCTTCCTGGACAAGAGCTACTGCAGCTGCTTTCCTGCTGCTCTGCCTGATCCTTCTCCCTGCTGCCTCTGTGCTTCTTCAAAGAGAGACTAGTTTTGTATTCTTTTTTTTCCTTCTTTTACCTCCCTCCATCCTTGTCCTTGCCCTTGTGAACCTTACCTGTTTTTTATATATATATATATGTATGTATAGTTTAAAGAAAACTCTTTACCTCTCTACTTCCAAGCAGACTCCAAATTATTGCTTGGTGGATTTGCTCCTTCCCTTTTTTTTTCCTCTCTGTTGGGAGGGAGGAGGGGGGAGCAGGGGAGAGATTCTCAGCCTCGCTCCCATCTGAGCTTTTAACTCCAAGTTAAGGCTCAAACCACTACAGACTTCTAGGTTCTCACTCCATCAGCAAGTGGACTGGGAGGCACAAGAAGTTGGGAGGAGATACAGGCAGGACAGCTGACTCCACCTGGCCAGAGGGATATTCCATCCCATAGGTGTCATGCTCAGGATATAACCTAGGGGACAGCTGGCTGGGGACTGCTGCTCAGGGACTGAGTGGGCACTGGCCAGCAGGTGGTGAGCAGTTGCCACGTGTGTCTTGGGCACGTTTGGCATGGGTTGAGGTGGTGCCTCTTTAAAAAAAGCACCGAGTTGAGTCCCCCAGGAGGAGCAGAAAGGTCCAGGGGATGGAGTGGAAATTGTGCCTTTGTTATTCAATGGCAGAATTCTACTCTCTCTTTACAGCTGGCAGCAAGGCCAACTGCTCTCCTTCTGCCTCCTGCCAGTGCTCCAGAGGGAGTCCTCCTCTCCTGCTGACTCGGGGGGAGGCCTGCTATGGCCTGCAGAGACCAGGGAAACAATGAGTGGGGCAGGAAAGGAGCAGCTGGGGGCTGTGGCTCAGTTTGCTTGGGGGATGGTTTTGTGCATTTTCCTGTATTCTGTATCTTTCCTGTCTGTTTTTGGATACAGTTTCTGTATAGCTCCAGTTCATGAGAGTGTCTTTATTTTGCTTCCTTTGGGAGTCAAATTATTTCTGTCCACTCTTTAAACTAAGACAACATTCTAATTAGATTTGCATCAGCAGCAGCATCATCATCATCACATTTCCCTTTCATTTTCTCTGCTATTAAATTGTCTTTATTTCAACACACACATTTCACTTTTTCTCCCCTTCTGGGCTCTGGCACGTGGAAGTCGATGGCGTCAGACCCCTGTGCACCCTACAAAGAGCTGGCTGCATCCAAAGGGATTGTCTGAGGCAAGCACTAACAGCAGGATCGAGACAGCTTCTCCTGCCTCCATCACTCCCAGCAGCCCTCAGAGGGGAAGCATCCATCAGAAGTGCTTCTGTATCAGCATCTCCTCAAACAGCTTCTCCATTGCAAGTCCTGCCAGGAAATGTGTTCTGGACATGGCTGCACCAAGCTCTGTTTACACTGAGGCAGAGGAAGGGGTACCTACTGCTGGTCCACGTTCATGGCCTGTGAAATCAGCCATGATTATTGTCATAGGGTTATGAGAGGGGGTCTGTGTGATTGTGGGGGCCTCTCTGGAGTTGTGGGTAGGCTGTGAGTAATTGTGGGGGGTCTGTGGGGTCAGGGGGTGGTCTGGGGAATTATGGTATGGTCCATATGGCTGTGGGAGGGGCTGTGGGGTTGTTTGTGGGTGTGTGGGGTGTGTGTAGGGCTGGAGGGTGCTGCCTGTGCTGCCATGGGAGAGCTCTGTGCAGCTATGGAGCAGGCCTGTGGGGTCAGGGTGTGTGTGGGGGGGAGGGTTGTGGGGCGGGAGACAGGGAGGTGTGCAAGGCTGGAGGGTGCTGCCTGTGCTGTCATGGGAGAGCTCTGCGCAGCTATGGAGCAGGGCTGTGGGGTTGGGGATGGTCTGTTGGGCTGGGGAGGGTCCTTGGTTTCAGATGGGGGTGCCTGTGGGGCTATGGTAGGGTCTGTAGAGTTGTAGGGACCCATCTGTGGGGTCGGGGGTGGTCTGTGGCGTTGGGGAGGGGTCCGTGGGCTTGGGGGGTTCATTGTCCTGCTTTACTGCTAAATCCACCTGACAGGGGCAGTGCCCGGCCCCCTCTGGATGCTGCTCTGTTAGGTCATGGAGCCCCCCAAGCCCTCTGCCCCCATGCGCTGCTCCGCAGGAGGCTCCAGAGTCCCCCTGGCTCTTCTTCCCGGAGGCCTAGGGGGAGCAGAGTGCAGCACGATGCAACTCCTGGCCAACCCCCTCCCCCCCCCACTGCAGGGAATGCTCTCTGACGAGCGGCAGCATAAGTCCCGCCTGTGACTGCACAGCAATAACCAATCAGAGCCCTCTTGCCCTCCATCCCCGCCCCCCCGAGGCAAAACGAGGAACGGCCACATCCGGCCGCGGCTGGCAGCAGCGGCTGCGGAGCGCTGCGGGAGCTCCTGGGGTGCTGGAGTCAGTGCTGGACAAACAGACCTTCGCCACCCTCCTGCGTAAGATCCTCCTAGAGAAGCTGTTGGCTTTTGAGCCGGATGAAACATGAGGTGATCTTCAACCAACTGCAAGTTGTAGGTGACACCAAAGTGGAAGGAGCAGCTGTGGTACCACCCAGGGTCCTGCTGCCACCCAGAGAAATGTCAACAGGCTGGAGAAGTGCACTAAGAGGAACCTCATGGGGTTCTACCAGGGCAAGTGCAAAGTCTGCCCCTGGGGTGGGACAGCCCCCAGCAGCAGCACACAATGACTCTGTAGAAAAGCTCTTGCTGGACACCAAGTTGACCATGAAGCTTGAACCCTTGTGGCAAAGGCCATCGTGGGGTTTGATGGTCCTTCACTTCTGTTATGGTGAGGTCACATCTGGGGGGCTGAGTCCATTCCCGGGCTTCAAGACCCATGATGCTTTGCTCCAGCCAACACTTTCCCTTGAAAGCTGGAAGGACATAAGGATGGCATGGAAGAGCAGCAGCAGATTCAACCCAACCCAGGACACTTGGGTTTTGGCTTCCATTGTCATGGACCTGTCCTTGATAAGCCAGATCCATTGGGATTTGGTGGGATTAACCTGACCAACTGGGAAAACTGGGTCTTCACCAACAAGCTGGTCAGACCTCTATGGAGAACTTGAAACTGGATTTAGGGAGGTGCCACCTTCTAGGAGATGCAGGTTGACCTTGGCCTTTCCTGTTCCTGACCACCCATGGAGGCCAATGTGGGAAGCTCAGGCCTTCCACTCCTCCACCACCATGTTTCTGAAGACTACATGAGCCCCATGGTAGGCCCTGGGAACCCATGACACCATCCAGGTCCCCTGCACTGAGATTTTGGGAACAACATGAAACCAAGATGGGACTAAATGATGTTTAATGGTGCAGCAAGGGTGAGGAGAGACAAGGTAGGACAGAAACCATCAATGATGGGCAGAGGGACGCACAGAAGCACCTCTTGACCAACACTGGGGTGGTAGAGAAGCTCCAGCTCCAGTTGGTCAACTCAGGACAGGGGTAACAGTGCTGGGCATGTGGCCATGGGCTTGCTCTTCAGCTTCTTGCTGTGGCTTGGCAGGGTTAAAGGGATGAGGACACTTGAGGTCTCCCAATGGTCAGTGGTGGGTCCAGGTGAGAGTTTCTCACCCAAGTTCAGGAAGAAGAGGAGAAGGATTTGGGAGGTTTGGAGGCTCAAGCTGCAGGAGCAGCTCATGTGTGGATGGTGGGATGTGGGGTAGATGTTTCCTCTGTCCACCAGTGAGGACAGTGTGAGAAGGAGACTAATGGCTGCCTTGGGCTGGTCTCTCCTGGCCATATGCAGGGACATGGATCTGGCTGGTCCTGGCAGCTGTCCTCCAGACAGAGAGGATGTTCTTGACACGAATGTCTTGGCCCAGGGCATCTGTGAGGCTGTCCACAAAGTCATCAGAGACCTGATTGTTCTCCAGGAACCACCTGAAGGAATACTTTAACCTGGGGGTGAGACAGAGCAGCGGGTGAGTCAAGATGGGATGGATGTTCTATCATGCCCAGGCATCAGCCGTGGCCAGTGTCAGCTCTCAGCTCTCTTGGTCAAGGCTGCTAGTCAGTGGTCGCCAACATTGCTGGTCAGTGGTGGCCAAGGTTGCTGATAAATGTTGGCCAAGATTTCTAGCCAGTGGTGGTTCTCAATGCTGGCCAATGTTGCTGGTCAATGGTGGTTCTCAGTAGTGGCTCTCAATAGTGGCCAGCACTACTGGCCAGTGATGGCTCTCAGTGCTGGCCATGGCTACTAGTCAGTAGTAGCCAACATTGCTAATCAGTGGTGGCTCTCCCAGGTGGCCAAGGTTGCTGGTCAAGAATGGCCAACATCTTGTGCTAGAGGCCACCCTGAGGTACCTCCAGTGGCATCAGAAGTCAACAAGGCAACTGATGGTTGGAGAAAGGAAAAACCTCTTCCCATCAGGGGTGATGCTACCATGGGACAGGCCCCTCCAAGATGAGCATCTCCAAAGATGTAGATCCACTAATCATGAACCAGATGAGGCCTTGAAGCCTTCTGCCTGGAGCAGAAGCCTGAGCAGAGAACTCCAGAGGTCTCTCCCTAACCAAACCATCCTGAGATGCTCTGACAGTCCCAGGACATGACCTGGACTTACTCATATTCAGGCTGCAGGTCGGACAGTGCCACCATGATCATCTCATGCAGCTCAATGAGGAAGAGGTCAAGATTGGTGTTGGACAAAGCCAAGGCCAAGTCCTTCACTTCTTCCACATCCAGCTGACCTTGGAATTTCTCAGGGACCAGGTAGAAGGGATCCTGCAAAGACCAAGCAGCTTCATCATCAAGGACACCCCAGCACACCCCACCCAGATGGCTCCAGAGGTCACATCTGGTGGAAGGAGAACCACAGCCCCTCTTGGGTCCTTGAGCCTCTTATCTGGGCCACCACAGAGCTTCAAAGGCAGAAGCCAGGCTTGAAAGTACCCAGAGAAGTGAATTCTCATTTGACCCAGGGAAGGGATGAGAGGAGGATGTTGCAATGCCATCTGGTTGTGATGTCCTATTTCCTTTCTCCTCTGGGGTGGCAAATCTCCTATCTCCTCCCCCTCTCCTTCATCTGCCTCACCTGGTTCATCTGCACCAACAGCATGGACCTGCGAGCTGCCAGGACCTTCCACAGAGACAAGATGTGCTTCAGCTGGGTGTTGGGCACCACCTGAGGAAGAGGGGCAGAGAAGGACCTTAACTCCTGGAGGAGGACATGTTGGGCCACCAGCATCTCCTGATGGCTGCACCTTGACTGTTCAGTTCAAACATCCAGGTTAGCACATCTACAAACCATCACCAATGTCCCCCATGGAGGTGTCCCAGGCCATCTTCAGTGCCCAAGGTGTCCCCAGAGGTGGATATGGCACGAAGACCTGCCAACATCTAGCCAAGCTTTTTAACCCTCTCAGGTGTCCAGGATCTTTTTGCTCTGAGCAGGAGACCCCCAACCCTCCGTGGACTTGGGGACCTTGGAGCATGAGAAGGTGGTGGAAGCCATGGGAGGTGAAAAGCTTTGCCCAGAGAGGCAATAGGGTGATGAAGGCATGAAGATCCTGCTTCCCACCCCACCCCTTGCCCCTTGCCCACCGGCAGGTCCTGGAACTGCTTGGCATCGGTGTCCATCCTCAGCTCCCGACGGACATAGTGGGGCAGTGGCTGCTCTGGGTCACCACCTGTCACAGCCAGGAACTCAGCAGCCATCTTCAAGGTGGCCAAGGCCTCGGAGAGGGCATTGACCGAACGAGCTTCTTCCATGATGCGCTTCTGCTGGTTGATGCTGAGCGGCTCCTGCATGAGAACGTCAATGCTGGGACCCAACGAGGGCTGGGAGCACCACAACATGATGTCCTGCCAGAGTCCTTATCCCCCTGGAGCAGGAGAACTGGGTCCTACCAGGTCTCCAACCCTCTACTTGAGTTGGGCTTTGGGTCTTCCTGCATGGCAGCCTGGTCTCCAAGGCCCCATTGTGTCATGGGATGTGAGGGGAGACCTCAGGGTCGGATGGAGAAGACCAGTGGCTTGCTTCTTACCTGGAGCAGCTGGTCCTTGACTTTCATCTTGGTGTCCTGGAGGGTCCTCACATTGTTGAGGGCAATGGATGGAGCTGTCTGGAAAGGGTTTGAGACAGGTGGTCATGAACCTGCCTCGGGTCACTTAACTGGGGCCAGCAGAGAAGCTCAGCTGGGCAGGTGTGGGTCCATGGAATGGCCCCAAAGGTTCTGCAGGAAGTGGTTGATGGCATCCTGAGTCTCCTGTGGAGCTGTGGAGGTCAGGGGAGGACTCTGATGGATGGGGTAGGGATCTCCATGGAGGAGATGCATCCTCACCTTCCCCTCCAGCAAGGGGATGGAGAAAGTCCTTTTAGAAACCATTTTGAATGACCAAAAGGGTCCAGCATGGGCTGATCTCCACATTTAGGAGAACATGGACACCTGCTGGTGCAGAACAGCCTGGTTCTGGTGTCCTCAGGTCCCCCTTTCCCATCATGTCCAGGCTTATGTTTCAAAGAATGGAGACCAACAGCCCAGCCAGAGATGTGCTCCACTAAGGCAGTTCAGAGTCGCACTTTGGACCCTCTTGAAGTTCTTGGAATAACTGCCAGCTCCTCAAACCAGGCAGACAGCTCCTTTCCAGAAGACAGGGACGGAGGTCCTCACCTCCCCTCTCTGGTCACCATTTCATGACCAGAGAAGTGGTTTTCTGACTATGGGAGTCCTTCAAAACCCAAGGAGCAGAGATGGATACAGAGCAGGCTTCTGCCAATGATTTTGGTTGAGTCTGGTGGCTCTAGAGGAAGCTGGAAATAGACCCCAAGGCCACTTCTGGCCTGGGACAACCCAACTTGGCCACTGCTGAGCTCACCTGGCTCTTGATGATGGGCTTCCCACTGATGAAGCGTTGAACCACTTGGCGCTGCAGCAGCTGGAAGTCAAAGTAGGTCGTCTTGGTGCCATCCTCTTCTATCTCATACTGCAGGTTGGCCAGGGCCATGGTCAGCAGGTCACTCTTGGTGATGGCCAACACGGAGGAGGGCTTCACTTCTTCTGCTGAGATGGACCTGGGAGGGAGAAGGTTGCTCTGTGTGGTTGCAGCGCCTCTCACCTGATCCTTCTCTGCCATCAAGGACCTGCTCTACTGAACACCAAGCCACCAAGACCTTCCAACGTCACCATCTGGCCACCACAAGTCCCCTGCAGGTTGAACACCAGCCCTGGAAACCTCTCATGGTGAGTGGAAGAGGTGGACAAGACACCAGCTGAGCAGATGAGGACCTACCGTTGCCTCTCCCTGGTGACCCGCGCGGCCGTGTCCACACAGCTGTTCTGCAGCTGAATGAGCAATGTGGTCACCAAGTGGCTGATGGAGAATTGGGTGGGGAGGAGGTTCAGGATGGTGGTGGTGCTGGTGTTGATCTCATTTGGTGAGAGGTCTGGCTTGACAGTGATGCCTGAAAGAGGGTGGGAAAGACCTTCTGCTCACTATGGATCCATGAGGAAGTTCTCCCTATGTGGTGGTTGATAGCCTAAAACTACCACACCCTATCACTGAGGTCTTGGCCTTTCCAGGAGGCTTTTGTCCCCTGGGAGGGTTTTTAGAAGGTAGAACAAGCAAGGTCAGCAGCTTTGCTTGGAAGGGTGGTGGCAGAAAGAGGCTCAGCTTCAGAACATGGGAGCAGATGTTGGTCAGTTAGAGGGCAGAAGGACTCTGCAGAGGGACCTCGACCGACTGGACAGATGAGCAGAGTCCAATGGGATGGCATTCAACCAATCCAAGTGCTGGGTGCTGCACTTTGGCCACAGCAACCCCACGCAGAGCTACAGGCTGGGGTCAGAGTGGCTGGAGAGCTCCCAAACAGAGAGGGACCTGGGGGTGCTGATTGACAGCTGCCTAAACATGAGCCAGCAGTGTGCCCAGGTGGCCAAGAGGGCCAATGGCATCCTGGCCTGCATTAGGAATAGTGTGGCCAGCAGGAGCAGGGAAGTCATTGTGCCCCTGGACTCTGCAGTGGTTAGGCCACACCTTGAGTCCTGTGTCCAGTTCTGGGCCCCTCAGTTTAGGAAGGACATTGAGACACTTGAACGTGTCCAGAGAAGGGCAACAAGGCTGGGGAGAGGCCTTGAGCACAGCCCTGTGAGGAGAGGCTGAGGAAGCTGGGGTTTATTAGCCTGGAGAAGAGGAAGCTCAGGGCAGACCTCATTGTTCTCTACAACTCCTTGAAAGGTGGTTGTGGCCAGGAAGGGTTGGTCTCTTCTCCCAGGCACCCAGCACCAGAACAAGAGGACACAGTCTCAAGCTGCACCGGGGAAGTTTAGGCTGGAGGTGAGGAGAAAGTTCTTCATGGAGAGAGTCATTGACCATTGGAATGTGCTGCCCAGGGAGGTGGTGGAGTCCCCATCCCTGGAGGTGTTCAAGAGGAAATTGGATGTGGCACTTGGTGCCATGGTCTAGTCATGGGGTCTGTGGGGACAGGTTGGACTCAATGATCTTTGAGGTCTCTTCCAACCTTAGTGATACTGTCATACTGTGATACTGTAACATCTCCAGAAGAATCATGGAATCATGGAATGGTTCAGGTTGGAAAAGACCTTGGAGATCATGGAGCCCAGCCACTGCCAGGCCACCACAAAACCATGTTCCTCAGCACCACATCTCCATGGCTGTGAAACCCCTCTTGGGATGGGAACTCCACCACTGCCCTAGGAATCATGGGCCAAGCCTTGACAACCCTTTGGTTGAGGACAATTCTCCTCATGTCCAACCTAAACCTCCCCTGGCGGAACTTGAGGCCATCTCCTCTTGTTCCATCACTTGGGAGAAGACTTCGACCCCACCTGTCTCCAGCCTCCTTTCAGGGAGTTGTAGAGAGCCAGAAGGTCTCCCTTTAGCCTCTTTTTCTCCAGGCTGAACATGGCCTGGTCCCTCATCTGCAGAAGAAAGGGCCAGCAAAGAGGGCCATGATACCCTGAGGGTGACCACGTACCTGAGCTGGGTGGGTTCATCTTGATGTTGCTCCAGACTTTCCGGATGGTCTCTATGGCTCTGCTGAATGCCCAGCGTTGGTCCTCTGTGGACACAGAAAGAGGAGAAAGGAGACCCACTAAGGAGCCATCTCATGTCTAAGGATGACTTCTGACAGACACAGCACTGCAGGTATCACATTGGGCTTCAGGACCATGTGTGACATCAGCAGACACCATGAGTCTCAATGGGCTGCTCCTGGGCTGGCTCCACCACACAAACTACTGCAGCAGCTTCTCAGTGGAGCACCTGGGTGCTGTCCAACACCCACATCCCAGCCATGGTGGCATCCCATAACGCACCTGAAAGTTCAGGCTGTTGCAGAAACTGCTGGACTGTGTAGTCTTCTCCTATGTGGCTGTTCTGGAAGAAGTGGATCAGGGCATTCTGCAGGTGCAAGACGTCAGGCAGATGTTGGACATGTTGGATGTTCTCAAGCTGGAAGACAATATCCAGAGTGATTCAAGAGACAAGGATCCTACCTGGAGGAGGACCTCATCTTGCTTGGATGCTCCAAAGAAACATGGAGTGGGGTGGATAATAGTTGTCCCAGTGCCACATGGGCACCGCCCAGACTGACTCTACCACGTTTTGGAGGGGAGGAGATGTTCCCACAGCCAACCTCAGAGAGGAGCTCCAGCAGGATGGGGTAAGGATTTCCAGTGCCTCCATCTTCCTGCAGCAGGAAATGCATCAGGGTCTGGATGGTCATCTTCTGTTCAAACCTCCACATGCAGGCCTGGTTGATCAACCCCTCAGTTGGGAGGTCTTGGAAAGGTGGTGTCTGGCCATAAGCTATTTTCAGGAGAAGGCTGGAGCCATGGGAACCTTCACTCATCCTCTGCTCCTTGACTGAATTCAGGATCTGCTCCAGTTCCTGCAAGAACCCAGTGGTCATTAGAGGCCACCCCATGTCACCCAAGCAGCCCAAGGGCCATTCACGAGGTCTTGGGGTAAAGAAAAGCAACCAAGGCTCTGGAGAAGTTGGGGGCATGAGGAGAACTTGCCAATAAAGAGACAAGGACAGAACCACCCAAGGAGAAACCCACAGGTGGTGTTCTCCAAGGGGGATCTGAATTGGCTTCTAAAGCCTCCAAGAAGCCAATTCTCTGCAGGAGACCACACCAGGATGAAGCCCCAGCTCAAAACTGAGGGCACAAATCTCTTCTCTTCCAGGTGGGAACACCCAGAGCTCAGTAGATGTGTCTGGACGTGGACATAACCACCAGCAAAGGTTGGTGTACCTGGAAGAAGAGCTGAGCCAGGGCTTTGAAGGACATCTCCCATTCTTCTTGGTCCCTTTTTTCAGGCAGGATGTTCAGGGCTACACTGCTCTCTGCAGAAGACACAAAGGAGGACTCTGTAGAGCTCATGTTCTGACCAGAGCTTCCTTTGACTTCTTGACAGGGAGGAGTAAGAGGATGTAGAAAGAGGACCCAAGAGCAGAAGGGATGCCACAGATTGAGCCAACTGTCTCCCAAATTGCTTGTGCCCTCAAGCTGGTCTGGCCTTAAGTGCTCAGGGTCCTCATGGTCCTGCTGGTAACCTCCTAGAACTTCCCAGCATCTCCCTACCTGTTGGGTCATTATTCTCTACCTGCTGGGTTGTCTTCTCACCAGTTTCCCAGGATGGAGACTGTCCGAGGAATGAGGAAGCCATGACACTGGTCTTGGTTAAAAGCCAACCACCATGAACCTGCTGGTTACTCCCAGAACATCTCCCTACCTGCTGGCTTATGCTTGCTGAGCTGCTGCAGAAAGAGGTGGACAATCAACACAGCATCCTCTGTGTTCCTGCTGAGAGCTTCTGCCAGGCACTCCATGTCCTTCTGAAGGTGGCCCCAGAAGAAGGCTTCCACATTCTCTGGTTTCTCCTTCATCAGGTCTAGAACTGCCTGGAAGATGTGACAGGCTCCACCATGAAGCTCTCCAGAATGCCTCCCTCCAAGGCTGAAGTCTCCTCATGGCCCAGTGTTAGTTGCTCACCTGTCTGTCAGTGGAGGTTCCCAACAGAAGGGTGGAGGGAGCAGAGCTCGTGTGAGACCGACACAGGCAGGTGACAGAGACCTCTCCAGCTCATTTCTCCTCATGGTGGGGCTTGCCAGGATGTAGCCCTTCTCTGTTTGATCTCCAGTGCTGCAGACAGAAGGATCCATCACCTACTGCCTCTTTGGCTAGGCCCCACGGGATGTAGAGACCTTTGCTTGGGCCAGCCTCAGGTCCTCCACTGGAGGGTTGGGTGGATGGGTTGGAATTCTGGGACAGTTGACTTACATCTTCTTCTCCTCAAAGCCATCTGTAGGATTGTGCCTGATTCCCCCAACAGTAGCTCCACACTTGCATCGCTTCATTTCTGTGGGACGCCCACACTGCAGGTGAACACGAGAAGGTGAAGTGAGAGAGGGGCTTGGGTGCCAAGCCAGGTGCTGGAGGCACTCAGCAAAAGCTGAAGGCACCTAAGGAGTTTCCACATCCTCCACTTAGCTTTCCGTCCTAGAAGAGGCATTAACAAACCAGCTAAACCTCTTTGGCCACTGTCCTCTCTCCTCCCTCCCCCAGGCAGGGTCCTGGCTGCCCTGGAGGAGCCAACAGGCAGGGACTGCTCAGGCTGCCTGGGGGAGCACAAGCTGAGCCCTGTGCCTCATGTTTCACATCGCCTCTAATGCGTGCAGTTCCTGTTTGTGAAGCAGTGTGCACTGTGCCTGCCGCAGAGCATTCTGAGCTGCTTGGCTGGATGTGCAGAGGGGATCTGCCCTTGGGCTGTACCCTTTCCCAAAAGGCATTTTATGGAGGATGATTTGAAAGCTCACAGCCTGCTCCTTAATGGCATGGGGACTGCAACAAGCACCTGCACTGTGCTCCTGTTTTCACACTGCGACAAGCACCTGCACTGTGCTCCTGTCTTCAGACTGTGACAAACGCCTGCACTGTGCTCCTGTACTAAGACTGTGACAAGCTGCTGCACTATGCTCCAGCCTTCAAACTGTGACGATCACCTGCACTGTGCTCTGGTCTTCAGACAGTGACAATAGTATCATAGTATCATAGTATCATTCAGGGTTGGAAGGGACCACAAGGATCATCTAGTTCCAAGCCCCCTGCCATGGGCAGGGACACCCCACACTAGATCAGCCTGGCCAGAGCCTCATCCAGCCTGCTCTTAATCACCCCCAGGGACGGGGCCTCAACCACCTCCCTGGACAACCCTATCCAGGGTTTCACCACGCTCATGGTGAAGAACCTCCTCCTCACATCCAGCCTGAATCTCCCCACCTCCAGCTTCATTCCATTCCCCCTAGTCCTATCACTACCTGAAATCCTGAGAAGTCCTTCCCCAGCCTTCCTGTAGGGCCCCTTCAGATCCTGGAAGGCCACAATTAGGTCACCTGGGAGCCTTCTCTTCTGCAGACTGAACAGCCCCAACTCCTTCAGTCTGTCCTCATAGGAGAGGTGCTCCAGCCCTCTGATCATCCTTGTGGCCCTTCTCTGGACATGCTCCAGCACCTCCACATCCCTCTTGTAATAGGGGCTCCAGAACTGGACACAGTACTCCAGGTGGGGTCTCACCAGGGCTCAGTAGAGGGAGAGGATCACCTCTCTCGACCTGCTAGCCACACTTCTCCTGATGCAGCCCAGGATCTGATTGGCTTTGCGGGCTGCAAGTGCACACTGAGAGCTCATGTTGAGCTTTTTGTCCACCAGCACCCCCAAGTCTAACTCCTCAGGGCTGCTTTCCAGCCAGTTACTGCCCAGCCTGTATTTGTGCCTGGGATTGCCTAGACCCAGATGCAGGACCCTGCACTTGCTCTTATTGAACTTCATGAGGTTGGCTTGTGCCTACCTCTCCAGCCTGTCAAGGTCCCTCTGGATGGCCTCCCTTCCCTCCAGCATGCCTGCTGCACCACACAGCTTGGTGTCATCAGCAAACTTGCTGAGGGTGCACTCAATGCCACTGTCCATGTCACCCACAAAGATGTGGAACAAGGCAGGTCCCAGGACTGATCCCTGAGGGACTCCGCTTGTCACTGGCCTCCAGTGGGACATGGAGCCATTGACAGCCACTCTTTGGGTGCGGCCATCAAGCCAGTTCCTTATCCATTTAGTGGTCACCCATCAAACCCATGTGTCACCAGTTTGGAGACCAGGATGTGGTGCGGGACAGTGTCGAAGGCTTTGCTCAGGTCCAGGTAAATGACATCAGTTGCTCGCCCCTCATCTATTAATTTTGTCACCTGCTCATAGAAGGCAACCAGGTTGGTCAGGTAGGATTTGCCCTTGGCAAAGCCATGCTGACTGTTCCCAATCACCTCTTCACTATTCTTCTGAGCGAGTAGTGACTCCAGGAGGATCTGCTCCATGATCTTTCCAGGCACAGAGGTGAGACTGACTGGCCTGTAGTTCCCTGGTTCCTCCTTCTTGCCCTTTTTGAAGATGGGGGCAATGTTTCCCCTTTTTCACTCTGTGGGGACTTCACCAGATTGCCATGACTTTTGAAATATAATAGAGAGGGTTTCAGCAACCTCATCTGCCAGTTCTCTAAGCACCCGTGGGTGTATCCCGTCGGGTCCCATGGACTTGAACACTTTCAGGTTCTTCAGGTGATCACCAACCTGATCTTCACTTACAATGGGCAGTTCTTCCTCCCCGTCCCTGGCATTGTCTTCCATAACATCAGGAGTGTGGCTAGAGGTCCTTGCAGTGAAGATTGAGGTAAAGAAGTTATTAAGTACCTCAGCCTTTTCCTCATCACTTGTGACCATGTCACCATTTTCCTTTCTGAGGGGGCCCACACCTTCCCTAGGCTTCTTCTTCCCATTAATATATCTGTAGAAGTTCTTAGTGTTCCTTTTAATCTCCCTGGCTAGATTCAATTCAAACTCTGCTTTGGCTTTCCTAACCAGAACTCTTGCAGATCGGGCAGCTTCCTTATATACCCCCTGTTCTACCTGTCCTTCTCTCCACTTCCTGTAGAGTGCACCTGCACTGTGCTCCTGTCCTCAGACTGTGACAAGCACCTGAACTGTGCTCCTCTCCTCAGAGTGTGACAAGCACCTGCACTGTGCTCATGTCTTCAGACTGCGACAAGCACCTGAACTGTGCTAATGTCTTCAGACTGTGACAAGCACCTGCACGGTGCTCCTGTCCTCACATTGCAACAAGCACCTGCACTGTGCTCCTCTCTTCAGATTGTGACAAGCACCTGAACGGTGCTTGTGTCTTCAGACTGTGACAAGCACCTGCACTGTGTGCGTGTCCTCACACTGCAACAAGCACCTGCACTGTGCTCCTCTCTTCACACTGCAACAAGCACCTGCACTGTGCTCCTCTCTTCAGACTGTGACAAGCACCTGCACTGTGCTCCTGTCTTCAGAGTGTGACAAGCACCTGCACGGTGCTCGTGTCCTCACACTGTAACAAGCACCTGCACTGTGTTCCTCTCTTCAGACTGTGACAAGCACCTGCACGGTGCTTGTGTCCTCACACTGCAACAAGCACCTGCACTGTGCTCCTCTCTTCAGATTGTGACAAGCACCTGCACTGTGCTCCTCTCTTCAGACTGTGACAAGCACCTGCACTGTGCTTGTGTCCTCACACTGCAACAAGCACCTGCACAGTGCTCCTCTCTTCACACTGCAACAAGCACCTGCACTGTGCTCCTCTCTTCAGACTGTGACAAGCACCTGTACTGTACTCCTGTCCTCAGACTATGACAAGCACCTGCACTGTGCTCCTCTCTTCAGACTATGACAACCACCTGTACTGTACTCCTGTCCTCAGACTGCGACAAGCACCTGCACGGTGCTCCTGTCTTCAGAGTGTGACAAGCACCTGCACGGTGCTCATGTCCTCACACTGTAACAAGCACCTGCACTGTGCTCCTCTCTTCAGACTGTGACAAGCACCTGCACGGTGCTTGTGTCCTCACACTGCAACAAGCACCTGCACTGTCCTCGTGTCTTCAGACTGTGACAAGCACCTGCACTGTGCTCCTCTCTTCAGACTGTGACAAGCACCTGCACGGTGCTTGTGTCCTCACACTGCAACAAGCACCTGCACTGTCCTCGTGTCTTCAGACTGTGATAAGCACCTGCACTGTGCTCCTCTCTTCAGACTGTGACAAGCACCTGCACTGTGCTCCTCTCTTCAGACTGCAACAAGCACCTGAACTGTGCTAATGTCTACAGACTGTGACAAGCACCTCCACGGTGCTCCTGTCCTCACACTACAACAAGGACCCACACAGTGCTCCTCTGTTCAGACTGTGACAATCACCTGCACTGTGCTCCTCTCTTCAGAGTGTGACAAGCACCTGCACTGTGCTCCTCTCTTCTGACTGTGACAAGCACCTGCACGGTGCTCCTGTCCTCACACTGAAACAAGGACACACACAGTGCTCTTCTCTTGAGACTGCAACAAGCACCTGCACTGTGTTCCTCTCTTCAGACTGTGACAAGCACCTGCACGGTGCTCGTGTCCTCAGACTGTGACAAGCACCTGTACTGTGCTCCTGTCCTCACACTGAAACAAGGACACACACAGTGCTCTTCTCTTGAGACTGCAACAAGCACCTGCACGGTGCTCCTGTCTTCAGACTGTGACAAGCACCTGCATGGTGCTTGTGTCCTCACACTGCAACAAGCACCTGCACTGCCGTCGTGTCTTCAGACTGCAACAAGCACCTGCACTGTGCTCCTCTCTTCAGACTGTGACAAGCACCTGCACTGTGCTCCTCTCTTCAGACTGTGACAAGCACCTGTACTGTGCTCCCATCTTCAGACTGTGACAAGCACCTGCACTATGCTCATGTCTTCAGACTGTGACAAGCACCTCCACGGTGCTCCTGTCCTCACACTACAACAAGGACCCACACAGTGCTCCTCTGTTCAGACTGTGACAATCACCTGCACTGTGCTCCTCTCTTCAGAGTGTGACAAGCACCTGCACTGTGCTCCTCTCTTCTGACTGTGACAAGCACCTGCACGGTGCTCCTGTCCTCACACTGAAACAAGGACACACACAGTGCTCTTCTCTTGAGACTGCAACAAGCACCTGCACTGTGTTCCTCTCTTCAGACTGTGACAAACACCTGCACGGTGCTCGTGTCCTCACACTGCAACAAGCACCTGCACTGCCGTCATGTCTTCAGACTGCAACAAGCACCTGCACTGTGCTCCTCTCTTCAGACTGTGACAAGCACCTGTACTGTGCTCCTCTCTTCAGACTGTGACAAGCACCTGTACTGTGCTCCCATCTTCAGACTGTCACAAGCACCTGCACTATGCTCATGTTTTCAGACTGTGACAAGCACCTGCACGGTGCTCCTGTCCTCACACTACAACAAGGACCCACACAGTGCTCCTCTGTTCAGACTGTGACAATCACCTGCACTGTGCTCCTCTCTTCAGAGTGTGACAAGCACCTGCACTGTGCTCCTCTCTTCTGACTGTGACAAGCACCTGTACTGTGCTTGTGTCTTCAGACAGTGACAAGCACCTGCATGGTGCTCCTGTCCTCACACTACAACAAAGGCCCACACAGTGCTCCTCTCTTCAGTCTGTGGCAAGCACCTGCACGGTGCTCCAGCCTTCAAACTGTGACGAGCACCTGCACAGTGCTCCTGTCCTCACACTGCAACAAGCCCCTGCACTGTGCTCCTCTCTTCAGACTGTGACAAGCACCTGTACTGTGCTCGTGTCTTCAGAGTGTGACAAGCACCTGCAATGTGCTCCTGTCCTCAGACTGTGATAAGCACCTGCACTGTGATCCTGTCCTGAGACTGTGTCTAGCACCTGCACTGTGCTCCTCTCTTCAGACTGTGACAAGCACCTGTATTCTGCTCCTGACTTCAGGGCGCTTCTCTCTTTTGTTCTAGTGGCAGTGTGCTGCCTTCTGCCAAGCTCCACTGCAGCAGTTCCTCTTTGTTACTCCTCTTGAATTTAGGAATTTACACTCTTGAGCTATGCCTGCCTCTTGGATTACAAATCACAAGTCCTGGTCATCGTTTCATCCAGCAAAAGTCCTGTTGCTGAGCAGCTCAATGGTTCATGAGGAAGTGAAGCTAATTGTGACCGGTTGACGTTGTCCCCTTAAGAAAGGGAACATGGTGGACGGAAGTTGGTAAACGGAAGGAATAGTCTAAACTAATTTCATTGGACGAGTGGGAGGAAGCACCCTTTGAACTGGGAGTGAAAATGGGCATTTCCAGCACTTCTCAGTCACTCTTGCTTCCACCTTTCCTTTGGGCAGCAACTCTTTTCTGTGCTGGGCTTTCTGCCAAGACTTCGGCCTTGAAGACTTGATAAGAGTCCGGTATTAACTCCCTTCCAATTAACACAAAACTGCTTTTAACTTCTTTCTTTCTCTTTCTCCCTCTTTTCCGAACTACTCTGGGGAAGGGGGGGGGGGAGAAAGGGGAGAGCGGAGGTGGGGAACCCCTCGGCAAGGGGGGTTGCTCTCATTTCTGTGTGACTTTATTGTATATCTTTGTATATATTGTAGATATTGTAAATTTGTAAATATTCCCCTGCAAAATCCTACACTGCTTTGTAAATATAGCTCCACTGCTTTGCTAATTCAGCTGGTGAGTTTTTTTTCCTTTCCCTTCAATTTTTCTTTTCCCTTTTACCTTACAAGGTGGAAGGGAGGAGGCTTCTTGGCTTTACCCTTCCACCCCACCACACTAATTTACCTAATGTTTGTGAGGCTCACCTCTTTCCCTGTTGCTTAGCTCCACTCGATGCCCGGGGCTCCATCCTGCGACCCAAGGTGGCACTGCTTTTGTTTTCATGCTTGTAAGAGTTTCCAGTTTGTTCCTCTGTATTCCAAGTGTTTGATTTTCCTAGGCTGTTATTCTACTGTTTATTAGCTTCCTATTGTGTGTGCTCAGCCTGCCATGGGCCAGGCAAATGAACCTCATCAAACTAACTTGGGAAAATAATTTGTGACATCTATTAAATCATGCTCAGATTGTATCATATTTCTGGCTTATCATTTTGATCATACACTACAACACTTCCTACATGGGGTCTCTGTAATGTCTAACGAGAAGTCAGGAGGAGATGGAAACATCTCCAGACCAACCAGGTCCTTCCTACAGCTGGCAGCATGAGTGTAGGCATCAGCTTGGGGTTGAGACTAACCAAGACCTAGAATCACCTGCTTGGCTGTACTGCTCCCATGAAGGGACACGAATCCCAGCTCCATTTAGGTCAGTGCATCACTGGGAGAAGAACCCAAATGGCTTGGAGAAGAGCCCACCTGGCTTGGAGAAGAACCTACCTAGCTTGGAGGATGACTCAGCTGGCTTAGGGGAGAACCTAGCTGGTTTGGCAAAAAACTCAGCTGGCTTGAAGAGGAGCACAGCTGGTTTGGAGGAGAACCCAAGTGGCTTTGAAGCCTTGCAGCTGCTCTTGCACCCAAAGGACCCTCTGGGAGTCAGAAGAAGACCTGAGCAGCTCATCCCAAGATTGATGGAGGTTGCAGAGATGCAATAAGAAGCAAGAGACAGAGCTACAAAGCTCCCCCACCAGAGATACTTACCTTGGTGACAACCCAGAAGGTGCCGCATTGACAAGCTAGGTGTGCAAGAGGACATGGTTAGTCAGTCATCTCCCACCACTGCCTCCAGGATGGGAATGTGGCCAGAAGCTCACCAAGAAGGTGCCAGGCCTGACTCCCACCTCCTGTATTACAGCCCCACCATGTGCCTCCCACAGACCAAAGGGACCCAAAGTTGCTCCAGCAAGGTGGAGATCATGAAGGACTCAAGTGAAGGGGAGAGATGGCCCTCAGAAGTCTTTCTTCCCTTCCCTCCATCCCCTGTTCCATCTCAGGTAGCTTCTGGTGGATCCTCAGCATGCACCAGAGCAAGGAGGTCTCCCAGTACTTACTCCAGATCTTGTCTGTAGCACCAATTTTCCAGTTCTTCTCATCAAAGAGAAGGTCTCCAGGCATGGTGGGGAGGTAGGACCCCTTGGAAAGGAAAGTGAGAGGTGGAGTAACCATCTGCCAAGCTCCTTCCCACCTAGCTGAGGAACAATTCTGCTTCTCAAGCAATCAGAAGGAAGAAGAGTTCTCCTTGATGGCCACTGTCATCAGGGGGAAACTTCTGGTGAAGGACTGAGGACCAAGTGAGGTCCATCAGACTGGGAGATGTGAGGCTGGAGTGACCAGGCATGAGCAAACTCTCCAAGAGAACCAATTATTCATGAGTTTTGGCTGTGGGCCTCAACTTGCTGTGGGCCAGAAGTTGCCTTAATGGGAAGGGAGAAGACATAGAGGTGGCTGATGTCTCCATTCCAAGGGAAGCAGCAGGAACTCCTGGTTGGCTCCTCAAATAACAAGAACAGGTCCTGCATGGGCAGGCCCCAGGGGAAGCCCAGCTCATGAATGAGAATCTCCACCACCATCCGAGTGGTGAAAGACCTTTGGTAGAAGAAGGCTGCTCAAACTGGGCTTGAAACAACCTAATCTCCACCAACTAAGCTCTACTAGGCCCCCATCTCCCCTTGAGCAGAGAGATGGACATCTCCCACAGACCACTCAGATCATTCCCATTTGAAGCAGAACAGGATGGATGGTCACAGTTGCTTCCCAGCTCAAGGAAGGAGAGGAACAACAACCCACAAAGCAGCGAGCTGACCAGCACACAGCCTGTCTGCTGGGACACGTTGGGCCAGGACAGTGGCCTGGGGAGATCTGTGTCCCTCAACCTCATCACTCACCTTCACCACGTCAGGCTTAAAGCAGATGTTCTTCAGGAGGTGAGTGATGGGGCTGGAGGACAAGGCCAGGGTGAGTGCAGTGTGGAAGACCACCTCCAGCAGGCCTGGGTCTTCCTTGTCACCCAGAGCATCCATGATCTTCTTCAGTTTGTCTTCCAGCAGCTCCTCTGGGACTGGTGGCAGCTGGAGGATGTTCTCCATTTGTCTCATGACAGCCTAGAGAGGTTGAACCAGACACGAGGGAAGACAACCAACAAGTGAAGTCCCCAGGAAGGGTCTTCTGACTTCACCACTGAGGTTCAGGGTCCATGAGACTCCTCATTTGTGTCTCCTGGCATCAGGGAGCCCCCACAGCTTTTCATCAACACCGATGGAGACCTCCTGCTTCCAGGAAGGTGCAGACCAACAAATGGTTCCAGAGCAACCAACAGTCCCAGACCAACCAACTGTTCCAGACCAAGCAGTGGTTCCAAACCAAGCAATGCTCCCAAATCCCCCAATGCTCTCAGATCAATGAATGGTTCCAGGCCAACCCCCAAGGAATCCTCCACAGATACTCACTGCCAAGCTCTGGTTTTCTGGGGACTCTTTGCTCTTCAGCAGGTTTTGCACTCTGTCCAGCACCGAGAACATCAGCATGGTGTTTGACCAGGCACTTCTGTCCTGAAAGCCATAGAGGGACATTGTCTCCCTCATGCACAAGTGAAAGGGCTCAAAGGGGAGGCTGGCATCACCCTTTGAGGACCCACCTCAGCTCTTCTTTAGCTCAACCCACCTCACAACAACTCACCTGGGAAATGTCCACCCCTTGGGGTAAAATCCACTTCTCCACCTGAAGGATCTTCCACATGGAGGTGAGTCCATAGATGTCACAGAGGTTTCTGATGAGGAACACCTGAGGCCATGGAGTTGGAGCCTTAGCAACCAGCTTCTTCATAGCATCCACCAGGTCTTGGTCCTTCTGCTTCTCCTGGGCAGAGGGTGAGCTGGGATCTGCAGTGGGGTAGGAGGTTTCTCAGGCCCCACAGGTGGCACCTCACCAACAGCTCTTAAGGCTGCAGGAGGACCATATTGGGTTTGTCTGAGCTGGAGTTAATCCTCCTCACAGCAGCTTCTAGTGCTGTGTTTTGCAGCAGCAGTTGATAACACAGCAGTGCTTTGGCTGTGTTCCAGGCTGTGTCCTTTCAACATTTCCCTGCCCCAAGAGTACACTGAGGGGTGGGCAAGATCTTGACATGGTTGAGCCAGCTGACCCAGACTGGCCAAAGGGGTGTTCCATGCCATGTGAGGTCAGCTCAGATATGAGAATGAAGTGAAAGAAGGAAGGGGGAGATTGATCCCTGGCATCTACCCTCCTAAGGAACCACCAAGCTTGGAGAGCCCTGCTGCCCAAGACTGACCATGGTCCTGCTGATGGGCAGCAGAGACCAACATCTCTCTCTCTGCTTTCACTTCCACACAGTCTGTTGCCTTTGCTTATTGTTGTTATTAAATTGCTTCTATCTTATTCCTGGCTTTTGTTATATTTTTCCCCTCTGCCCTGTCCATTTAAGAGGGGGAGTGATAGAGCAGCTTTGATGGGAATCTGGCCCCTAGGCCAGGGCCAAACCACCACAAGAACCTAGGTTGTAGTAGGACCTAAGCTACAGTAAGAGCAGAGCTGTAGTAGGACTTTGGTTGTATTAAGATCTAGGTTGCAGTAGGATCTAGGACTGTAGTAGGACCTAGGTGGTAGTAGGACCTAGGTTGCAGCAGGACCTAGGCTGTAGTGCAACATAGTCTGTAGTATGACCTAGGCTGTAATAGGACCTAGGTTGTAGTAGGATCTAGGTTGCAGTAGGATCTAGCCTGCAGTAGGATCTAGGCTGTAGAAGGGCCTAGGCTGAAGCAGAACTTAGGTTGTAGTAGTACCTAGGTTGCAGCAGGACTTTAAAGGCCCTCCAGTTCTCCACAGCTTGGAGACCTTCAATCTGGAGACCAAAGAGCTCGGAAGTTTCTCCAACCCAAATTCCATTGTCATGGAAATTCCTTTTTTCTTTTGTTCCAGCAGAACCCCACCAGGTTGAACCTTTTTTTTTTGGTGGGACTTGTCCAAGACCACCTGGTGTGAGCCTAGGCTGAAGGACTCACCGGAGAGCAGCTGCCTGCCCAGTGTGGAGGCCACATGGCTGATGGAGAGGCGCAGTTGGGCGATGGACTGGAGGGTGTTAATCCTGGAGACCTCGGCTTGGCAGAAGGTGGAGAGGTCCATGGTGGAGAGGCAGCTCTGGGCAAGCTCTCTGAGACCTTCTTCATCAGAAGGATGCATAAAATCCTGTTCAAAGAGGCAGCTTTAAGAGCCTGAAGGTGGGTTCTGACCTTGGATCACAGGATCACAGTGTATCAGAGGCTGGAAGGGACCTCCAGAGATCATCCAGTCCAACCCCCCTGCCAAAGCAGGATCACTTAGGGTAGTCTGCACAGGAATGCATCCAGGTGGGTCTTGGAAGTCTCCAGAGAAGGAGACTCCACAACCTCTCTGGGCAGCCTGCTCCAGGGCTCTGTCACCCTCACTGTAAAGAAGGTTCTCCTCATCTTGAGCTGAAATCTTCTCTGTTCAAGTTTGAGCCTGTTGTTCCTTGGCTTCTTGCTGTGCACCACCCAAAAGAGCTTGGCCCCCTCCACTTGACCCCCACCCCTCAGCTACTGATAGACATTGATCAGATCCCTCTCAGCCTTCTCTCCATACTAAACAGCCCCAGGGGAGATGCTCAAGTCTCCAAATCCTCCTCGTGGCTCTCCCTTGGACTCTCTCCAGCAGATCTCTCTTGAACTGGGGAGACCAGGACTGGACATAGGATTCCAGGTATGGTCTCAGCAGGGCAGAGTAGAGAGGTGGAAGGACCTCCCTAGCCCTGCTGGACACCTTTCTTCATGCACCCCAGGATCCCATTGGCTCTCTTGGCCACCAGGGCACATTGCTGTCCCATGCAGAACTTGGTGTCCACCAGTACCCCAGAGTCATTCTCCATGGAGCTGCTCTCCAGCAGGGCAGCCTCTGACCTGTCCTGGTGCCTGCTGTTATTCCTCCCCAGGTGCAGGATCCTGCACAGGTCCTTACTGAACTTCATGAGGTTTGCCTACAGCTAGCTCTCAGCCTGTCCAGGTCACACTGGATGGCTGCACAGCCTGAGGGGTGTCAGCCAACCCCCCCAGTTTTGTATTATCAGGAACTTGCTGAGGGGACTCTCAGTCTCCTCATCCAGGTCATTGATAAAGGTATTGAACACAACTGGGCCCAGTACTGATCCCTGGGGAACACCACTGGCCACAGGCCTCCAAGTTGACTCTGTGCCACTGATGACAACCCTCTGACCTCTGCTGTCAGCCAGTTTTCAATCCATCTCCCAGGCCAGCTGTCTGTGCCACATCTCCAGAGCTTTTCTACGAGGATGTTATGGGAGACAGTAACAAAAGCTTTGCTGAAGTCAAGATCTGTGACATCCTCTGCTCTTCCCTCATCCAGCCAGCTGGGCATCATTTCACAGAAGGCTATCAGATTGGTCAGACAGGATCTCCCCTTGGTGCATCCATGTTGGCTACTCCTGATAACCTTCTTGTCTTTCATGTGGTTAGAGATGACCTTGTTGCTCCTTCTTCCTTGTGTCTTCTCCTCATCTTCAAGGTGAGGCCTTCCTTGGGATTAAGAGGTTTTAGTTGGGGTGGGGGCTCCAAGTGATGATGTCTGTTGGGATTCCCATGAAGTTCAGTAGGAACCTAATGAAAGTTCATTCAGAAGCCCATGAAGCTCAGCCAGGGAAAGTGGAGAGTCCTTCATCTAGGGAGGAACAACCCCATGGACCAGTACAAGTAAGAGGTTGACCTGCTGGGAAGTAGATCCATGGAGAAAGACCTGGGAGTGCTGCCAGTTCACCATGAACTGAAAACATGGCCAAGAAGGCAAATGGTCTCCTGAAGGGCATGAATAAGTGGACAGAACATGAGTGAAGCTCTCCTGCCCTTCTGACCTGCCCTGGTGAGGACACAACTGGAGTGAAGGGACCAGTTCAGGGCTCCCCAGTTCAAGAGGGACAAGGAGCTACTGGGGAGGGTCTCTACTGGGGAGGGTCTCGGAAGGTGATGAGGGGACTGGAGCATCTCTGGGGGTGCTGGTGGGGATGAGGCTGGAAAAGAGCAGCCTGAGAGGGACCTTCTCAATGCTCAGCAACATCTAAAGGTCCATGAATTGGGCTAGACTCTTCTCAGTGGTGGCCAGGGACAGGACAAAGGGCAACTGGCACAAGCTGGAATTCAGGAGGTTCCATCAGGAGAAACTTCTGGGCTTTGAGGAGATCAGAGCCTTGGAGCAGGCTGCCCAGAAGGGTTGTGAAGTCTCCTTCTCCAGAAAGATTCCAAACCCACCTGCTCTAGATGGCCCTGCTTCGGCAAGGAGGTTGGACTGGATGGTCTCCAGAGGTCTCTGCCAACCCAACCATGCTGGGATTTGGTGACTGGGCACTCACCTCCAGACAGTGGATCACCATGAAGTAGAAATGGTCTCTGCTACTTTGGTTGGACATCTTCTCCTCCATCTGGGACAGGTACTCTTCCAAGTGAACCTTGACGCTGTTGAACCTAGGGCAGAAGAAGAGAAGCATCAGCACCCAGGTCACCAAGGGGGCTCAACAGCAGGGTTTGGGGGCAAGCTGGAGGCTGACCTGCATCTCAGAAGCAGCTTCAGGAGGGAGGACTGGATGGTGGGACTGGTGTCCATGCACTCCTCGAAGGGTGACAGCTCGCTCTTGGGCTTGTAGACTGGGAAGGAAGGATGAGCTGGGTCAGCTGATCTCCAAGGGCATGAGGTCAGAGCTGGGTGGGGTAGGACTAAGCTCTCCTACCTCTTTTCCCTGCTTGCTGCTCAGGGTTGGGTTTGCAAGCCACAAACTGGATCAACCGTTGGATGATCTGGGCTGATGGAGCTGCTTGGTCTCCCAAGAAGTAGACAGTGAGGAACTCCAGGAAGAAGGAATTGCACTTCCTCCGGAACTTGTTGTGACAGGCAACAGCTTCCCTGGCAGCCAGAAGGAAACCAAGACCTATGGTCAATGTCCAACCAAGAAAAGGTCATCACTGCCACTCTCTGTCTCTGCAGGACCCAATCAAGGAGATGAGATGGTTGCTGGTTGAGGCAACTTCATCTTCTGTGAGACCCCCACCTGGAGAACTATGTCCAGCTGTGGGGTTTGCAACATAAGGACATGGACTTGTTGGAGTAGGTCCAAAGGAGGCCATGAAGATGATCAAGGGGCTGAAACACCTCCCCTGTGTGGACAGGCTAGGAGAGCTGGGGTTGTTCAGCCTGCAGAAGGCTCTGAGGGGACCTTCAATGGTCTACCAGTACTTAAAGGGACCTTCAGGAAAATGAGGACCCTTCAGGAAGGATGAGGAGGGACCTTCATCAGGAAGTGTAGTGATAGGACAAGGGGTAACAGTGTTAGGTTGAAAGAGGAGAGCTTTAGGTTAGATAAGTTCTTCACCATAGTGGTGGTGAGACACCGGCCCAGCTTGCCCAGAAAGGTGGTGGAAGCCTCATCCCTGGAACCATTCAAGGTCAGGCTGGATGCAGCTTTGAGCAACATTCTCTAGCTGAAGGTTGGCTGAGCCCATGGCTGGCAGCCAATTCTTGATATTCTCCCTTCCAACCCAGACCCAATGCTCAATATGAAGACACTGGAGACAGGCCAGATGTTGGCCAACACCAAGGCACCTTGTGGCCTCGGAAGCCGTGGGTGTGTAGTCCTCTGGGAAGTGCTCCTTGCAGATCTTGCACTGCTGGTTGGGCCACTCCAGGATGCAGGGGGTGCAGAAGATGTGGCCGCAGGGCAGCTCTGCCGGCTCCGTGATCTCCCGCAGGCAGCTCTTGCAGTCCTTCACCCCCTTCCTGAGGGACACCACCAAGAGAAGAAGTTGATTTGAGGAGGAGCACGAGGTTGGTTCCTGCCTGATGCACACCCTGGGGTGGGGGGTGGAGCTGGCTGGACATTTTTGCTCAGCCTGCTGAGCAGAGGACCACAGTAACCACTTCAAGAACCAGCAGCTTCTAAGCTGCCTGAGGACCATCCCACCCTGGTTGTGTGGTGAGGATGGCTGGGTGAAGGGGGTGGAGAACCTGAGTGCTCAGAGGAGTTGGTTTCTTGGGCACCACACCTAAGAGAAGTTACTCCAGAGATGAGCCAGCCATCACCTCCAAGACAGGTTCTCACCCCTCGACTCAATGAGGTTCACCCCCACCCTTAACAAATGTCACATGGATGCAGGAAGACCTCAAAGTCAACTCTTTGCAGGTTGGACTTACACCAGGTAGACAACATCAGCGTTCTTGTTGCATTGCTTCAGCACTTTGGTCACCAAATCAAAAGTCTTCTCCGGCTCAAATCTTGGCATTTTGTGGAGCAGCTGGGAAAGCCAAACACATGGGGCAAGCTCAGCAGAAACATCTCTACACTCTGTGGAGGACATCCATTAGGGGATGTCAGTGCTTCAGGGACATGGGGTGAGAACAGAACTCAGCAGATCCATGCTGGGATGTCTCTGTGTGGACCTCTGAGGGTAAGAGACCTGGGTCAAGCCTTTAAGCCCTCAAAGAAGCCTCTCTTGATTCCAAATCCTCCCTTTGGGTCCTGAACCCAAAGTGTTTCTTTCTTGGATGGTGTGTCCAACCCTTTCCCACCTCCCTATAGCTGGGACCAGAGGTCTCCTGGATGAGAAGAGCCCTCCCAAGCTTCACAGCCAGCAGCTGCCCCAGGACCTACATTCCAGAGGAAAATGAACTGCTTCACCACGAGCTTCAGGAGCTTCTCCTCTATCTGCGTCTCGTTGTGCAGCAGATGGTCAATCAACATGTAGACAATGTTGGTGCAGGTCCAATCATGTCTATGAAACAACCCCCAGAGGGTCCCGCTTAGGCTGGACTTCCAAGATCTCCTGAGGTTCCTTTCCCACTGGTACATCTGTGACCATGCCAGGTAGCCTGTGGCCACTTGAGGACTTGATGACCTTTAAAGGTCCCTTCCAACCCAAACCACTCTGAGTTTATGACCCACGACCTTCTGAGATGGCATTGGAGGGAAGGAGACATGGCATAGTCTTCTCTAGGTAACTTGTTTCACCAACTCTTGGGTCAAACTGAAACCACCAGCCCATTTCTGGTGGAGAGTGTCTATGGAGAGACCTCCTTGACCCACCCCAGAAAACATTTTGGCACCATAAGCATGAAATGAAGTTGCACCAGAACTAAGCAACTGGATCATGAAGAAACACCCACCACATTTTGGGGGGGGGGTTTGTGGAGCCACTTTGCCACCATCTTGTGCTACTGAGTGGACAGTTGGAGGAGTTATGAATCCAGAAGAAGGTGGCATCCCCTTAAGCCCCCAAGAAACTTCCTCACACAACTGTCAACAGAGGAGTGACTCAACTTACAACACAGACTCCAGGACCTGCTGCTGCTTCTGGTGCAAGTGAAGCTGATGGTTGTCCAGACTGACCCATTCCACCCAGGGCTTGATGGACTTGACACTTTCGAGCCAGGCTACACAAGCATCAAAGGGCAAAAGTCCATCTTCAGTGGGCTGCAGCTTCCTCAGGAGAATGTTCAAGGCATCAAGAGTCACAAACTGGAACGAGATTGGCAAAGAGCCCAGGTCAAGATCTGCCCACACTGCTGCGTGGCACAGAGTGAGGAGACACCACAAGGCCTGCTGGAACAGAACAAGAGGTGATGGTTTGGAACTAAAAGATGGAGATTTAGATCTATGGAAGATATTCTTCACAATGAGGGGTTTCAAAGCCACGGAGATGTGGTGCTGAGGGCCATGTTTTGGTGGTGACCTGGCAGTGGGGGTCAACAGTTGGACTTGATGACCTGAAAGGCCTCTTCCGACCAAAACCATTCCATGATTCTTAGACAGACATGGTCCTGTTGGAGCATGTCCAGAGGAGAGGCACAAAAATGATCAGAGATTGAACCCCCTCTGCTCTGAGGCCAGGCTGAGGCAGTTGGGGTTGTCCAGCCTGGAGAAGAGAAGGATTCTGGTGACCTTTCAGTGCTTAAAGAGGCCAAGCAGAAGACTGAGAGAAACCTTCAACCAAGCTGTGTAGGGACAGGACAAGGGACAATGGGAAGAGGGGGCATTGAGGTCAGATACAAGGAGGAAACAGTTCATGGGGAGGTGGTGAGACCCTGGCCCAGGCTGGTCAGAGAGGTGGGAGATGCCCCATCCTGGGACTACTGCAGGTCAGGTTGGTTTGGGCTCTGAGCAACCTGCTCTGGTCCCTGCTGACTGCAAGGAGGTTGGAGTAGATGGAAGGTCCCTTCCCGCCCAAACCATTCCATGATTGTGGGTAGATGAGCATAGGCAAGGCCAAGATGGAAATAAATGGACTCTGACAACCAGGAAGGGCTTGGATGAGTCTAAGCATGGCTTGGAGAAAGAATCATGGAATTGGTTTGGTTGAAAGTGACCTCCAAGATGATCAAGTCCAATCGCTGACCAACCACTGCCAGGTCACCATCAAACCATGTTCCTCAGCACAACATCTCCATGGCTTTGAAACCCTGCCAGGGATAGGGACTCCACCACTGCCCTGGGAATCCTGGGCCAAGCCTTGACAACCCTTTGGGTGAGGACATTTATCCTCATGTCCAACCTAAACCTCCCCTGGAGCAACTTGAGACTGTTTCATCTTGTTCTATCTCTTGTTCCTTTGGAAAAGACATCATCTCCCACCTGGCTCCAACCTCCTTTCAGGGAGCTGTAGAGAGCCAGAAGGTCTCCCTTCAGCCTCCTTTTCTCCAGGGTGAACATCCCCAGGAGCTTCCACCACTCAAGAAGAAGGAGTCACTGTGTGGGGTTCTCTTCAAGCTTTGACTTGCTGCTCTAAGCAAAAAAGCATCACAGGAGGGGTGTGGACATCTCCATGTGGATGTGACAAAATGAGGAGCTGGAGCACAAGCCACCCACCTCTAGGGTCAAAGTGTCTAAGGGGATGTCAGCATGACCCCCCCCCAGAGTGACATCATCACAAGGATGTCACACTAATGCCACAGTCTGTCATGAAACCATTGAGAGTGTGAAGACCATCAAGATCCAAAGCCCTAGGAGAAGGGTTAGGAGACAAACCCAACCCTCTGCTCACCATTTCTGGTGGGTCCTTCTCATACATGGCCTGCAGCTCACTCACAACAGTGTCATTGCTCTTGGCTATGTCAATGAAGAGCTGGTAGTCATCTTGGAGGTAGAAGTGCTCCATGTGAAGCCAGATTGGAGAGAAGTCCATCTCCCTCTTGCCCAGGGAGGAGCAGAGTTGGCCAGCATTGGCCAAGAAGACTTTGGAGAGGATCTGAAACAAACAAAGTATCATTCCTGCTCACAGCAAAGCCAAGAGGACTCAGCCCTGCTGTGGTGTCCACCACATGATTCTTCCTCACCAAGAAATGGTGAATCAAGACTGAATGTTCATAGCTGTTGAGGTGTAGCCCCAGAAGGTTGATCAAAACATCAGATCTGGACAGGAAGGGTAGGACTAGGGTCAACTGTCCAGGATCTGTTGAAGATGATGCTCTAGCCAAGCCTACTCACCTCATAGACAGCCAGGTCCTGCCCAGGAAAAGCCATCCTGAGGAAGTCGTTGGTGTAACAGCGCAGGACCTCTGGGTTGCTGCCACCTGGCATCAAGTTGCTCTTGATGAAGCTGTGGTAGAACCTGGCCACATCCTCTGTTGGCTTCTGGGGTTGACCTAGAAAGGACAAGGACGAGAGTTATGGCCACTTAGGAGCAAATGGTCCTCCTTAAGATTGAGTTGGACATGTGGCCAAGTGCAAGCCATGGGTGAAGGGGATTGATGCCTCTACTGGAAGAGGAAGAAGAGGCAGAAGAGATGAACAAGGATGTGCTGGGTCAGTTAAGTGAACACCATGGTTCCTCTTCCTAACTGGACATGGATTTGGGGCAGCTCTGCTGGGACAAAGCTCTCTCTGGAAAGTCTTCATGTTACCTTTCATGCGATAGACCTTCTCCCACACGTCGTCCAGGTAGGCCTTCACAACCCAACTGAATGGGAACTGGCAGGTGATAGTGATGTTGGGGTCTTTAGTCATTGACAGCACGGAGATCTTTGCATCTAATCTCCTGGAAGTCAACCAAAGAAGCATTAAATTGTGCAGCAGACGACAGGTGTCCAGAGATGGACCACCTCTAAGAAGCTCCCAGGTCCCACTGATGTCTTTAAAGGAGGTCAGAAGCCTGTGGAAAAAAATTTAGTTGGGAAGTGAGGGAAAACTTGGGAAGAGAAGGGAAGGATCTAATTTGGCCAAACATCTTAAAGCAACAGAGAAGTTCTGGTGCCAGCAGGTTGACACCCAAGACCTTCCATGGCTAAAAACATCTGCACCTCCAACAGGAGCTTCTGGTTGACTGTGCACACCAGCTTCTACTGTCCTAAGGGAAACCACCACACTGACCACTCACAGCTCAACTCTTACTTCCAGGAGTATTTAATTGTGAGGAAGGTTTCCTCTTGGAACATCTGGAGCCAGAGGTCTGTGAGGGGAGAACCTTGACAGATGTGATTCAGGTTGTTGTTGGCGTCCACCACAGCGAGAATTTGGGCAAAGATGTTGGCCACGATGTCTTCCAGGTGCATCCAGAGGGCTTGTCTGCAAGAGGAGATGATGTGGTTTATCTCATGGCTTCTCTGCCTCCCACTGAAGCCCCAAAACAGATAGCTTTCAGAAATAATGGGTTAAAGCATAGAATATGAAGCATTTGAAGAAAGCATAAATCAGACAGAGCAATAAATCGGCTAAGGCATGGGTCACTGTGACAGAAAAAGGAGATAAGGAATAAAGACTGATAAGAACTGTTGGGGCAAGCATGATTCAGAGCCAACAAGGCCAAACTGACATTCAGAGCCAACAAGGCCAAACTAACATTCAGAGCCTTGTCGAGTCAGCGGAACCAAGCCAGGCACACCGGGAATTGACCAAATTAGGAAAGGAGTTCAAAAGTTTAAGGAGGAAGACTCATCAGGAAACCCCTGCCCATGATGAAGGCCACCGGAATGACCACCAAGAAGATCCTCAAAAGAGATGTCCCCGCCCACGCTCCGCCTACACCACGCCCCATATGAATATGTATGCAAAGATATGATTATGTATATGATCTGATGCAATACTACATCCAAAGCTGTATAAAAGGCATGCTTTTGTTACGGGAAAGGCAGAAATCCATTTAGTGATTTCTCCAACGCGTTGCCAATAAAAACACCTCCTGTCTATCTGACTTAAACTGAGTCTCTTAGGCAGTTATTCTCACCTTTTGGGGCAAAATTCGGCATCACCACCAAGAAACCCATCTCTGACCAGGAGACACCATGGGTCTGCAAGACCCAGAAGACAACCCAAACAACCCAAACACTTCTGAAGGCTCCCAGTGTTGGACATCCAGGCTTGACAGGGTGAGAAGCTGCAATGGGTTGTCCAGAGAGGTTTGGATGTCACATCCCTGGGAGTGTTCAAGGCCAGGTTGGATGGACCTTTGAGCAACCTGGGCTAGTGGAAGGTTGCTCAAACTCATGGCAGGAGGGTTGGAACTGGGTTGGAACTGGGTGACTGTGATACTGTGATACTGTGACCTTTGAGGTCCCTGCCAACCCAAAACATTCTGTGATCAGGTTGCTCAGAGCCCCAGACAACCTGACCTGGAATGGCTCCAGGCATGGGACATCTCCCACCTCTCTGGGCAACTTGGGCCAGTGTCTCATCACCCTCACAGTGATCTTCCTTAGACCTGCTCTAAATCTTAATCTTTTAGTTTCAAACCATCACCCCTTGTCCTGTCCCAACAAGCCCGGCTGAAGGTCCCACCCCACCTTTTCTGTAGTCACCTTGAAGTACTGAAAGACCTCAAGAAGGTCTCCCTGGAGCCTTCTCTTCAGGCAGAACAACCCCAACTCTCTCATCCCGGCCTCACAGCAGAGGGCTTCCACCCTCTGGCCATCTCTGAACCTTCTCTAACAACTCCCTGAGTCTCCTTTGCTGAAGACTCCAGAGCTGGACCCAGCAGTGTGGGTAGGGTCCCAGCAAGAGCAGAGCAGAGGGGTAGAATCCACTCCCTCCACCTGCTGCCCATGCTGCTGGGGATCAGCCCAGGAGCTGCTTGGCTTTCTGAGTCACCTCATGTCCACTTTTTCACCTACCAGCATCCCCAAGTCTTCTCCACAGGTCTGCTCTCCAGCCTGATTGGCACTCATGGTTGCCCCAGCCCACCTTCCAAACCGTGTAGAACCTCATGAGGTTCCCATGGTCCCACTTCTCCAGCCTGGCCAGGGCCCTCTGGAGGAATCACGTCCCTCAGACATGTCAACTGCACCAGTTAGCTTGGTGTCACCTACAAACCCCCTGAGGTCACTTGGTCTCACTGTGTCCTTAATGAAGATGTGGAAGAGAATGGAGTATATGGTCCCAGCCTGGACACATATGGAAGAGTATGGAAGATATGGTGCCAGAATGGACCTCTGAGTGACATCACTTGGTCTGGTCTTGGTCTTCAAGCAACGTGCCTCACTCTTCACACAGCAAAACAAGGTGAGATGAGGAAGGTGGCCTACAGCCAACCCTACCTGAAGGAGGCGTCCTCCAGGATGAACTTCATGGAGAGCGCCTCGCGGAAAATCCACCTCTGAGGCTCCTGGGTTCTTTTCTCTCGCTCATGGAGTAGGACACAAATCCTCTTCTTCAGGATGGTCAGAAAGAGGCTGGAAGCTAAGCAGGGGACAGTGCTGGTTAAACCTCTCCTGGTCTTCATTTCCAAGTAGGAGATGGGTT
The DNA here is from genome assembly GCA_011125475.1 of Melanerpes aurifrons. Lineage (NCBI taxonomy): Eukaryota > Metazoa > Chordata > Aves > Piciformes > Picidae > Melanerpes > Melanerpes aurifrons. The sequence goes on along the minus strand of WWNC01000077.1, from coordinate 455,488 downwards.
TGAAGGAACCTTCAAAGGTCATCCAGTCCAACCCCACTGCAGTCAGCAGGGACATCCACAACTAGAGCAGGCTGCTCAGAGCACCAAACAACCTGACCTGGAATGTTTCCAGGGATGGGGCATCTCTCTGGACAACCTGGACCAAGGTCTCACCACCCTAATGTCGAAGACCATCTTCCTTAGATCTGGTCTAAATCTTCATCTTTTAGTTTCAAACCATCACCCCTTGTCCTATCACCACACTTTCCTGATGAAGGTCACCCCATCTTCCCTGTAGCCACCTTGAAGTACTGAAAGACCTCAAGAAGGTCTCCCTAGAGCCTTCTCTACTCCAGGCTGAACAACCGCAACTCACTCAGCCTGGCCTCACAGTAGAAGGTTTCCACCCTTTGATCATCCCCATGGCCTCCTCTGACCCTGTTCCAACAGGTTCATGTCTCTCCTGTGCTGAGGAACCTTCAAGGCATTTTGGTTGCCACAACCTTCCA